>CM052361.1:13942874-14317874 GCA_028551475.1 Casuarina equisetifolia
GGATTTTTTTATATCATTAGGAATATAAAATTTTATATTGAAACCCGGGAATCATTCCTGGGCAATCATTCATGAATTCAAATTCACAGTCAATAGTTAATGGTTCAAATTTGTCCTGAATTTTTTTGTTTTGGAACTGAAAAAATCCACAATTGGAATTGTCTTTTCAATATAAAAAAGAGAAGGGATGCTTTTATTTTAAATAGTGTGTTTGTTTTAAGATACTATAGAATCAATCAAAAAAATGTATCCAATCGAAAGAGAAAAGTAAGGATTCCTTTTAGGAAAGGGATTAAAGAAAACGGTATTCAAGATACAAATACAAAAATAAAAAAAATGGAATATTTTCATATATTTTTTGTATTGTTTTGGCGACATGGCCGAGCGGTAAGGCGGGGGACTGCAAATCCTTTTTCCCCAGTTCAAGTCTGGGTGTCGCCTGATCAACAAAAAAATCGGAATATCATATTATGTTTTGCTGAGATAACTTGACAAATTTTTTCCAGTAGAAGTAAGCGGGGGAGAGGACTCTTGATACTTGTTTGATTCTATAAGCACCTGGCTCTTCTGTTCTCTAAAAGAAAAACGCTATAAGTCCTTGCGTCTAGGCTTCAATTCAAGGAAAGATTATATTAGTAAATATTGAATGAAAAAGAATCATTAAATCCTAATATGACAGCTCTTCCATTATTAATGGAGTGTTTATTAACTGGGTCTTAATTTGGATAGACAAACGAGGAGTTTATTTTTTTTATTATTATAATTTATTAGTTGCGGAAAGGGCGAAAGATACTTTGTTCGTGTACAGACTCGGGAAATTTTCTATGTACTCCTTCATTCAATTTCATATTAATTGAAGAGATAATTGGGTTTTAATGTAATCGACTACTTTCCGATTGTTTCACTTATTCTTATAATTTATTAGTTAGAGATAAGCAGAAGACGTAACGAAAGGATTGCGTTAAAATGATAAAATTAGAAAAAAAAGGGGGGGTATGTATGCAATAGATAATGATCCATCTTGAATCTATATTTTGATACTTTTTACTTAATGAAAGAAGGTCAACAAAATAAAGACTAGGTCTTATTATTACTATATATTAGTAACGTTCCTTTGAAACTTTCAGGGGTGTATCCACGTATTTTGCTTGTGCTTAATGTTTTCTGATTTTACTAAAAATCATATAAGAAAGAATCTCTTAGAATTCTGAGTTTATTGGATTGTTTCATCAACGGGGTCAGAATCCCCCTTTGACTCTGTGCCAAGGATTCCACTATTATTAGTAATGAATATTAATGAACATAATTGATTAGTGAACAATACTGGAATAATTCCTTCCTATTTTTCATATTTATAGACATAGAGGATATAATTCACATGGATATAATAAGTCTCGCTTGGGCTATTGCTATTTATTTGATTTGAATAAAAAGTTGTTGAATCTATGCTCATTACTAAACTTGGGTAATTGCTATTCTTTTGTTCGCCTATGAGTCGCCGGCTCATTCTTCAACAGGCACGTGGTCAGAGCCCCGGGCTCCTCCCACTGCTTGGGAGCTTACGATTTCATGTTCTATTTCACTCCTCGATGGGGGTTCTTTTCACCCTTCCCTCACGGTACTACTTCACTATCGGTCACCCAGGAGTATTTAGCCTTGCAAGGTGGTCCTTGCTGATTCACACGGGATTCCACGTGCCCCATGCTACTCGGGTCAGAGCGTAAACTAGTGATGCTTTCGGCTACTGGACTATCGCCATCTAGGGTGTAGTATTCCACCGCTTCGCCTAGCAGCACGACGCTTGTATTGCTCTCCCACAACCCCGTTTTCACGGTTTAGGCTGCTCCCATTTCGCTCGCCGCTACTACGGGAATCGCTTTTGCTTAAATTTACTTAAATCAATGTTTCTTAGTGAAAATATTTATTTGTTCAATCTTTATGTAGATGATGCAACTTGGTTGAATTCCCCCAACAAGTGGTATGAGAGACAAGCTTGGATTCTAATAAGTGGTGTGGTGAGTGTGGAGCGTGGAAGATCAGGACCATTGATGATAGATTGAATATGGTGAACACAATTAAAGAAGAAAATTAATGTGTTTGGAGGTGAGATTTTCTCCTTTCCTAAATCTAGTTTGTTTTTAGATGATATTAATATAGATCAACAGGAATATGTTGTTAAAGTTGTGGATTGAGGTCTACAAAGTACCACCTAAATTGCCTAGTCATCCTTTGTTTATGATGCTCTGGATAAAGCTTTGATGATTACTTATGATGGTCGATCAGGGACCAAATTTTTAAGTTAGGTCAAGAATATCCTTGACACCATCAATGAGAAACTCTTTGAAGCCAAGTATGTCACCTAAGTCTTTTGTGACCTTAAGGAAGGCTGATGGCTTGGCCACTTCAATCTTTTCCATTAAGTTGTAGAATGGGCCCTTATCGTGAAGTCTTTCGTAGCTTGCTACTTACCCACAAAGGTTAACAAGATTTTTGTCAAAGCTTTACTATGTTGGCCTTACCTTCATTGCTTACACCAATCAATTCCACAATGGCTAACTTTTGTTCCATTAGCCTTCTAACTAGTTAAGCCCTAACCTAACCCCACATTCTCAAGTCCAATGCACCAATAATGGGCCTTTTCCATCCCTTCAAGCCTAGGCTAGCCTGTTAAAAAATGGCAATCATGGGCCTTATTGCAACATGACCTACTATTATCTTTACAAATGTTTAGGCCATCATGTTGCCACCTATTAGGAGCAATTTAATATGACCTTTAACCCACCAACCAACCTAGCCCATCAACAATGCCCTTCCAATCCTTCTCTTTTCCAAGCCCATTATGCCTTACCTTTTTCCTAGGCCCATTATCCATACTCTTCCACCTAAGCCTACCACCCACCCTTGGCCTAATATGCCTAAACTGCCTTCACTTGTTTCCCTCTACAACCCACACCTACCATTACCTTTATCCTTAACCTTACTTCTTGGCATCCTAAGTCTCATGCCTCTTATCACATCACTAACTCTCTTGCTACCTCGTTAGGAGTCATCCCTTATATAGGCTCTCAATAGCTTATTGTGAGTAATGGTGTTTCCCTTCCAATCACTCACATAGGTACTCTGCACATTCTTTTGTTTTAGCTCTTTAATGTTTTACTTGTTCCTTTAATTATCAAAAATTTATTATTTGTCTCTAAATTTTCTTTTAGCAACAATTGTTTCCTTTTTTTTTTTTTAGCCTCTCACTTTTAGGCCATCTCTCACTAGGGCACATTATCCTCTATAAAAACCTTGATCATGGACTTTATAAGGTCTCTTCACTTGGCTCTTTGCCCTTACCTCGAGATCTCACTCCCATATCTTCCAACCCTTTGCTTTTGTGGCATCATGGGCTAAGACATCCTTTGTCTTTTGCTCTTATCTATTTTTTGAAGTCTATTAGCACTAGTTTTTTTTTTGTTATTAGTTCCTTTTTGTATGGCATGTGCCCTTAGTAAGAGTCACCACTAACCCTATCTCTTTACTACATCTAGGTCCTCCACTTCACTTTGGTTAGTCCATTTTGATGTATAAGGTCCCTACTTTATTGAGTCCATAAACAAAAATAAATATTATGTTTGTTTTATTGATAATTTCTCTTAATTCTCATAGCTCTATCAATTTTTTTCTCCTGTATATTTTTTGAATATTTTTACTATTTTTCATAAATTCGTAGAAACATAGCTTTAGCGCAAGTTATAAACTATTCAATGTGTTTGTGTTCCAAAATTTTTATTTTTAGAATTTCAATTGCATCTTTAATAGCATGGGATTCACCAATGACTCTTTTACACCAAATTCCTAATTCTAGAATGACATTGTTCAAACATCACCACATCATTGAAATTGGCCTCATTCTCCTTACTCAAGCTTCTATTCTAGCCAATTTTTGGGACTTTGCTTTTAAGATTGTTATTTCTTTTTTATCAATTATCTGTCGACTCTAGCTCTTGAGAACTTTTTTCCTTAGCAAGTTTTGTTTCAACAACCTTTGGACGTCTCTTACTTATAAGTTTTTGGTTATGTAGTGTTTCTTTACCTTCGGCCATATGCTCCACATTAATTGGTGCCATACTCTCGCTTATGTGTCTTATTGGGTTACCTTCCAAGCAACTGTGGCTATTTGTCCCACTACTTAACAATTGATGCTTTTGTACCTTTGCTAGTATGATTTTCTGATGTGGATGCATTAGACTTCTCTAACCAACTTGGAAAAGGGTTCTTTGGAAAGCTAATGAAGAGTGGAATAATTCTGTGAAGAAAGATCAAAGACCCACTACTCAAAGAAGATTAAATTGAAGAGATTAAAGGTGTTTTTCAAGTTCTTGACCTAACTGCTCAAAAAAAGAATTGGAAGCAGATTAAAGAGATTATGAAGCTAAAATCATGGGGCTTATGTAAGGAAGAAGATGCTCTATCAATTTGTGAAGCACCCATGAAGAAATACTTCAAGAACAAGAAGAATTAAGGAAGAATTAAGGAAGAATCTTGATGAAATCTGAGAACTTGACCTATGACTCGAATAAGCTTTATGAGATCCAATTTAAAGAAGCAACTAAACGATACATTTTGAGAGCACATTTAAACCAGAAAGGAAAAGTTGCTTACATAGAACACTCTATCTCTCCAACGGTTCAAAAATCAATCAAAATCTTTCCGTAACAAGAAGAAATTCTTAGCAAGTCAGAACAATTATATTTGGAGATTAAAAGGTGCATTCTTAATATCTATTAAGTGCGGAAAAAGAAGCAAAACTAGTTATTGAAGCTGTTGATATCTTGAGATCCAAAAATCCACTTTGAAAAAGAAAAAGATCGATCTATGAAGCTTGAGCTAAATAGAAATCTCGATGAAGTTATTTCATTCTATTACTTACAAGATTACTTAAGATTTCTACTTGCATATGTGCTTATTAGATTCTTAATATTATTGTGCACATATACTTGTTTATAAATCCAAAACCCTAGCTTTATTATCATTTGGGGATTTCATAATTAGACCTTGATTAGCTATTTGATTGTCTTTAGAAAGCCCTTAACTTAGCAATCTCCCATATATATGTCACATCTTAAAGAAATTGCTTAAGTTTGTAAAAGGTTACTTGTTGATGTGTGTTGAGGTACACATTGTATTATAATCCTTGGAGAAAGGATTATATAACTCCTTAAGGAGGAGTTGGAAAGTGTAAGGGAACATTTTCTCTTAACTTTGTAATAAAGTTGACTTTCACTAGTTATGTTGAAGGAGGAGGGTGGATGTAAGGCTCAAGGGTTAAATGCCGAACCACTGTGTAAACTTGTGTGTCATATCTCTTATGCTTTGATTTATCACTATTTTATGAGACCTTGTTTGAGAATATCTTAGAACAATTTAGAACAAATTAGAAAAGGGAAAAAGATTATAATCTAGACTTAAAACCAATTCAACCCCCCCTTTTTAGTAAGCTATAAAACCTAACAATTGGCATCTAGAGCCAAGTTCTCTGATTAAAGGCTTAACATCCTAAAGTAGATCCTTATAATGGTTTTAGAAGAAGGAGTAGTTGTTACGAGGTTTAATGAACCACCATTGTTTGATGGTATTAATTATAAACTTTAGAAACAATTAATGCAAAGGTTTATTATAAGTCCAGATCTAGAAGCATGGCAAATCATTAGAAAAGGTACTATGATACCTAAAACTGATGATTGGAAAGAAATTGAAGCTAAAGCCATGGGGTTGAATGCTAAAGCCATGAATATGATATATAGTGGTTTGAGAGTTTATGAGTTTAATGAAGTATCTTCTTGCCTCATTGGTAAAGAAGTTTGGGATAAGGTAGAAGTTATCTACAAAGGTAAGATATGCATAAATGAAAAAGAAAATAGGATGCCCATTGGTCTAAAGGTAGATGTAAAGAATGATTCATCTTTGGATGAAGAGAAACAAGTAGAAGTAGAACAACCTTGTTTAATGGCAACAACAACCATTAATGAAGATTATGATGTAAATGATGTTGAATGTGACATAGAAATTGCATTTTTTGATTTGGTTAAGTATGCAACTAAGATGGAAAATAAATATAGAAAATTGAAAGAAAAGTATAAATATGTCAAAGCTAAAATTAATGATACAAAAAATGTTCATGAAATTCCTACATCTTCCTTACATGAGAATCATGATCTGTTTGAAAATGCTTGCACAAATTTGACGTATGCTTTATGAATGGTACATGTTCTGACCTAGGTAAAAAGAATGATGATATGCTAAAACAAATAAACTCATTGAATGAAAATTTGTCTAGCATGAAATTTAAGAAAGGTGAACTTGAAAGCAAACTAAGGAAGTCAAGTTTGATGATAGAAGAATATGAGAAAATGAAGAAACAACATGAACTAGTTGCTTGTGAAAACTTGAGCATGAAACTTGAAATTAAAAAGCTAAAAGAAATAATCTTATTCCATGAAAACAAATATGAAACTAGTGATAGCATGTTGACTTGTTCTGATTTGGATGAAAAGCATGAATATATGATAAATAAAGCGTGAGATATTTTATGTGTGTAAAGTTGCATATTATTGAATTTAATTTATTTGAGTGATTAGCTCTCACTTAGATGATTTGATTTGCATGTTAGAAACCAATAAAAAATAACATGCAATTGCTTATTGTAATATGCAACTATAGATTAATATGGATAGATATATATCATATGGTTTATGTGACTTTAGGTGTAAATTGGAATATTCATAAATCTTAATGCACTTAGTTCATTTTAATTCACATATAGAAATATAGTAAGTTAATGAACTAAGTAAGTTTGCGATACCTAGACATAAGATAATAAATAAATTAAGAAATTTCACCATCACATAAGTAGAATTAATCTTGCAAGCATAAATAATTGATATTAGTACCTAGTAGTTAGGTGAAATCGGATGTTCTAACATGTTTCATTTATCAAGTTTAGATTAAATTTAGTTGTTTAATCTATGTTTTATCATTTTGATTTATTAGATAAATTTTAGAAACTATTCACCATTAATAATTAGTTGGCATAGTAATTACCAAACTCTATGAGACAATATCTTACTCATCATTGTATTATTTGTTTAACATGTACACTTGCATGTAAGATTTTACCGAACAAGTTAATGGTGTTGTTGTCGGGAATTGGTTTTTTTACTACTAATTAATATTAATATTGAATAGCTTATAAGTTTAATCTAGCTATTGTTTCCTTTATCTTATTTTATTTTATTTTCCTTGCAAAAAAATATTTGATTGTTAAGCTACAAGGATGGAGAGAAATTATGGTATATATGGGATTTTAAAAGACTACATTGTACCAACGTTTTGGAATGCCACATTAAGCTTCTAGAGGCTTGAAATTTTGGCAAACAACTTTGAGATCAAACTAATATTCATCTAGATGCTGCAAAACTCATTGCAATTTACTGGGCTGCCAAAATAAAATAATTGAAATTAGGTCATATTTAAAAAGTATTCCTTTCTTTTCATTTTCAACTTATTTATCATTTAGATCTAATCTTTTTTGTCTGTTCTGGCTCGGCTACCCCCCCCTAGCCGAGCCGTTTCCTTTTAGGATACTGAGCCGGACAAAACCAATAAAATAAAATAAAAAAAACAAATCAATTCGCTGATTAAAAAAGGGAGAGAGAGAGATTCGAACCCTCGATAGCTCTTTGTTTTGAACTATACCGGTTTTCAAGACCGGAGCTATCAACCACTTGGCCACCTCTCCGAAAGACTATTTATATTTTATTTTTTATTCTAGCGAATAGAACATGGCTATATAAGTTCATATCATTATTGCCTATAGAAAGCTATTCGGCGGGTGTGAATCTATGGGTCTATCTATGTATCTGTATATGTCTATCCGTATATATACACGATCCAGCGGGCCCTTTTTGTTTGTGAAGTAAAAAAAAATACCTTTGGTCTCATGCCTTAATTTTATTTTAATAAATTTAATAAAGTGGTAAAAGTCAAAGGCGGTAATAAGTCATATAGCATCAATAGGTTCATGGTAAAAACCCCTCTATGATAGATTTTATTACAATGTTTGGCTGATACAATTTTTTGGCCAATACCGATAAAGGGATCAAATGGTATATAGTTCTTTTGTTGATAGATTGGAGGATTTGAAACATGACTATTGCTTTCCAATTGGCTGTTTTTGCATTAATTGCTACTTCATCAATTTTACTGATTAGTGTACCCGTTGCTTTTGCTTCTCCTGATGGTTGGTCGAGTAACAAAAATGTTGTATTTTCCGGTACATCATTATGGATTGGAATGCCACATCAAGTTTCTAGAGGCTTGAAATTAAGGCAAACAACTTTGAGATCAAACTAATACTCATCTAGATGCTGCAAAACTCATTGCAATTTATCGGGCTGCCAAATGAGGATCCAAATTTCGCTCACATTGAAGCCTTCCTTGAATTCTATGATATGATTGGATATGATAGAGTCACATATGATTCTATCATATTAAGGCTATTTTTCATTTTTTCATTTTTTTCTACATGGTTGATTACTACATGGGATGATTTGGCTTAGAAATTTCTTGATAAGTTCTTTCCTTTTGCAAAATCTACAAAAATGTGTAATGATATTAATCAGCAGTAAAATAACCAATTCCCTGCAATAGCGCTAAAATCTTGTTTGATGAAATTCTAAATGCAAGTAAACATGTCGAACAAGTAATATAATGATAAGAAAGTATATTGTCCCACAGAGATTGATGAATACTAGACTAATTAAGTACCAACAACGAACTAATCATAAAATTTATCTAGCAAATCAAAAGGAAGTTAATGATGAAATAAAATTTAAAATTTTCAAAACAAAATTCAAGACTAATTGAAATTAAATCCAAATAAGAAAGATCAATATGATAAACATGTTAGAGCATCCGATTTCACCATAACTACTAGATATGAATTTCTATAGTTTATGCCTACAAGAATGATAATACCTATGTGGTAGTGGAATTTCCTAATTTATTTACTATCCTATATCTAGATATAGCAAACCTATTTAGTTTATTAATTCACTATATCTCTATATATAAACTGAAACAAACCAAATGCATTAGGATATGTGAACATTTCTAGTTTATAATAAATCTTTTGATCATCTTATCATCTAAAGCTATACAAATAACATGGTATATGTCTATCCATATTTAATTCATGGTTATATATTATAAGAAGTAATTGCATATTATTACCTCTTAATCTCAAACATGCACATCAAATTATTCAAGTAGTAGCCAATCATTTAAGAGCATTAAGCATAATAATATATAACTTATATAAATAAAATATCTTGCAAAACATAAAAACTTACAAGATTCACATCATTATAGTTAGGCTATATCATCGCTTTAACAAAAGGAATTTAGAACATAATGAAATAATAAACCAAAAAAAATGGTAGAAATTAAGAAAAATATCTTAAATAAAGAAAAACAGGAAAGTTGTCACCACACTGTCTTCTCTTCAAGAATTCTCCCTTAATTTTCTTATTTCTTCCTTAGTTTCAGCTGCACATTCTTTTCTCTCTCTCTTTTCCTTTTTTTTTTCCCTCCTTATGCAATGCTCCTCCCATATATAGGGTTTAGGATTTAGAACTATCTCCTTATTCTAATAGAAGTGGGTTTTGGATTCCCAAGACAAATGAGTTTTGAACTCCTATATTAATTGGACTTTAGACTCCTAAGAGGACTAGGTTTTTTAATTATTTAAATGACTTTTATCTTACCCTTAGCCTAACATTACAAGCTTATGAAAATCCTATTGATTATTGATTAGATGATTGGCTTACATTAGTGGAAAGAGGAATGAAAGGCAAACCTATGAGATTTGATTAAAGGTTTTGAAAAGTTGCATATTAATGTAGATCTATTTAGAGTACTTGTAATTGAGAAAAACTACGGATTTACACACATATACGTGATTGATGTAGTTAAGAATTTATTTTACTTCATAAACCATATTTGGATGAAAATTATATTTTTTTTTGAATGGTTAACTTGAGCAATTATGGGAGAATATTATGTAAGGATTGGTTGTGATATATTGTTTAGTATTTTTGCTCAAAGATAAGTAAAATATTAAGTTTGAGGGTATTAATAACTTTATTTTGTATAGGGTTATTATGACTAGTTTAGGCTTCATATATTATAGTATTTATTAAATTATATGTGTATTTATTTATATTTATGAAACTTTTGTTTGTTTATGCACCAAACCCCAAAAGGAAGAAAATGAAGCAAAATAGAAAGAAAAAGTATAAGGAAAAGAGAAAAAAGAGAGAGCAAAAAGTGAAAAGAGGAGATTGTCGGGGAAGTGAATATTCGGAAAGAGTCATGCAAACAAGAAGGGAGAGAAAAGAGAGAGAGTAGGCTAGAGAGTGGCGACAGGGGTGCTCACTGAACCTCAGACGTGACGTGCAACAGCTCACGTCTCAAGCAGAGAGTGCAATGGTCATGCCACAACTGACCGCTGACGTCCTTTTCCAATAAGAAATGAAAAACCCATTTGAGTTTCCAGCTAGATTTTAGCTATTTCCAGCCAAATTTGAGCTTTTTCAGTGAGGAGTGATTTTCGAATTGTTTTGTGTAGTTTCCAGTGGTGGAGTGATTTCCGATGAAGAACGGCAAATGCCGTCTTGGCTTATTTTCTGACAGATTTGCATGTTTTTCAATAGATTTGCTTGATTATTGGGTAGTTCGGCAATGTTGGCTTGCTTCCAATGGTTTTTTGTGAAGAACGGCGGTGGCACATGGTGGTGTACGCGAGAGTGTAACAGCTTATGGTGGCATGTGACAACAGTGCGTGGCAGCACATGCAACTTGTTTTCTTCCTCTTTTTCTGGGCAGCTTCTTCTATTCTTCATTATGTGCAGATGATAGCTTTCATGTTTTAATTTAAATAATTCTTTGTTCAATTTCTAGCATTGTTTATGTTTGTGTACATATGATGTTTTAGTTTACTTCTATTAGAGTTATAATATAACTTAATTATGATGGTATGAAGTGAATGATTATGATATTTTGTGATATATTTTATGTATGTGAAGTTTCATATTACTAAGTTTAATGCGTTTAAGTGATTAACTACCACTTAGATAATATGATTTGCATGTTAGAGATTAATAGGAAATGACATGCAGTTGTTTTTTGTAATATGCAATCATAGATTAATATTAATAGACATATACTATATAATTTGTGGTTTTAGGTGTAAATTGAAATATTTATAAATTTTAATGCACTTATTTCATTTTAATTCATATATAGAGATATAATAAGTTAATGAATTAAGCAAGTTCACTATACCTAGACATATGATAATAAATAAATTAAGAAATTTTGTTATCATATGAGTAGAATTAATCTTACAAGTTTAAATAATTGACATTAGTACTAAATAATTAAGTATAATTAGACACTCTAACATATTTTGTTTATCAAATTTAGATTAAATTTAGTTGTTTAATCTATGTTTTAGCATTTCGATTTGTTAGGTGAATTTTAAGAACTTTCACCATTAGTAATTAGTTGACCTAGTAATCACTAATCTCTATGGTATGATATCTTACTCATCATTGTATTACTTGTTCAATATATACACATGCATGTAAAATTTCATCAAATAGTAGCTAATCAATTAAAAACATTAAACACAATAATATGTAATTTTATATAAACAAAATATCTTAAAAAAGATAACAATAAGAATATTCATATCATTATAATTAAGTTATATCATAATTTTAACAAAAGTAAACTAAAACATAATGAAATAATAATAAAGAACAATAATAAGAATTAAATAAGGTATCTTGAACTAAAGAACAAGAAGTTTTTCATCCTTTTTGTCTTCTCTTTAAGAAAATTTTGAATTCTTAGCATCTCTCTTGAGTTATGAGGATTTTTAATATCCAAAATAATTGAGTTTTAAACTCTTATTTTAATTAAGCTTTGAACTACTAACATGATCAAGTTTTTTAACTATTTAAAAAACTCAACAACAATATAAGATCTAATAACAATTCTCCAAAGTCCAAGCTTATTTTGACTCTCTTAATCTTGATATTCTGACCATATTTTGCCACAATAAGTATCAAATTCTCTTTGCTTATTCTTTTTCTCTATACCTCATTATATTACATAAACAAAACAAAGTTAAGTAAACAAAAAACAATTCAAATATTTTCTCACAAGCATTAAAGTTATTTATTGTCTAAAATAGGTAAAAACTCTATAAAAATAAAGTTATCATCAATCACCTTTTTAAAGGTCCAAGTAGCTTATTGTTGCTTTTCTAAAACCTTAGCATGTGGGGACTCCAATCTCTTGAAGTCATGCATGAGTTTCCGAGTCACTCCATTAACGTTTTGCACTAAAACAGAGACTCTTCTGGAAAGATTTTTTTTCATCTTGGGCGTAACTTTCTTCGGCTCAGTCGTACGTTCGGTTCGACGACCGAGACCACAACAGGATCGTTACAGGATTGTCACAAGAGGTAGAAAATTTTGTTTCATTTTGTCCAGGATTTAACGGCCAGAGCCAACAAAAGATACTAGTCACTGGTCAAAAAAGCTTTTCATAAGGACCTCAAAAGAAGCATCTTTTTTCACAACAAAAAATAAAATAATAGGAAAACTCAACCAATCATATAATAGTCGGTGGCAGCAAGAGGCCGGGCTTGACAAATGGACCACAACCAAGAGAAACTTCCGGGCCGAGTTTTAAAATATATCAACATTTCTACACATGTATGGATGGATGAGCAGCTATGCACCCTTGCTACTGCTCCATGGCTTGAAAACGGCCACAATTATGATTGCTACGATGACGAGAAGGATGATAATTGCAATGCACATCCACTTTCTAGAGTTCTTCTGCAGCTTCTTTGCCTTCTGTAGTGCATTATTCCCTTGCTGCACATGATCTACTGCAGTTGAGACCTGAAAAGAACAGTGGAAATACAAAAAAGTGACGAACCGTCGAAATTAACAACGTTACATTCCAAACTGAACTGAACTGTAGAAAGAAATCCATATAAATCATTCGAGAGATCAGTTCAAGGTCATTCAGGGCTTGATGGTCCCCGTATTGAATTCAATTAATGCTTTACACTGAACTGTAGAAAGAAATCCATATAAATCATTCGAGAGATCAGTTCAAGTACCTGTGATTCTATGTTGTCAAGCATTTCCCCCTGTGCATCCACCAACACTGCCATGTCCAGGAATATCTGCAACAAGTATCGAGTTTAGTAAAATCTTCATCCATAAATATGCTTCCTTCTCTCTCCAGGTCCAAAGATCGGTGTATTTGTACAACGCAAAAGTGAGGAGGAAAAAAAAAAGATTATGTTGAAGCTGTCCACTCGAAGAGTTCACCACATTATCCATCAAAGAAACCCAGCAAAAATCCCATTGAGAAGAAAAAGCTACTAACAGCATCATAATCATCTCAAATGCATCAATTTGGCTTTGTTGCACTTTATAACCCTTACAATCAAAATCACTTTTGGGAATGCTCACTAAACAGGATATATAGAATACGTACATATATAGAAACCACTTTGAAACCTTAAAACACCACATGCTTTCCCTACCAAATAGCCACCAAATTACAAGCTAACAAGCCTTAAACATTTTGTCATTAGTCGCCCCCAAAAACCAGCAACCTGTTTTGTAACCCTTCCTTTTGCGGCTAATTCTATTTTATAAAGTCACAAACAACCTATAAGCTTAAACCATAATATATCGCCCTAAGACCCAAACGTACAGCACCCTAAGCACACATCGAAGGATTTTACCGAATCTGTCTTTACAGTTGAAAAATTGTCTATTTCTACTTACCTCAGGAATTTAGCACAATCCGATATCAATTGACCGAAGAAAACTTGACTCTTCCACAAATCCTTTAAAAAATAAATACAAGAACCTTGTAGAAAATTGAGTACAACCGTTGGGCTTGGAGAGAAACTGATAATGACAAAGCTTTTAACTCAAATTGCCCAATGGAGGAACCAAGGCCCTCAGCATTTACTAGAGGACCATGGTACCAAAATATGAGTCCAGTTCTAGGGCCTGTTTTATTCCTTGAGACTGATAGCAGATTTCAACTCTAGAACCTTATCATAGGCAACTAGACAACTAGCACTATCTGTGTGCTTATTTCCCATTACTAGGATTTCAAGACACCGCCGTGACTCATGAAGGCATCAGAGTTTGAGTTACTAGCCTTGAACAGCTACATGCACTTCCGTTTTAATGTGTAGACCCTCTATTTCACCCTTTCCTTCTGGTGGCCCACCGTTTTAATGTGCACGTCCCATTTGAAAAATGGAACTAATAAGTTGTGTGCCCTTTAATGACTCGAAGATCCTCTTTTATTGCTGTAAGAAGTTGTTACGCTGTGGACTTTGCCAGAGAACCTCTTAACACTTTGGCTTTAACAATATTTCTTGTTGGCATGCTCAATATGGCTTAATGCCAGCCCCACTGTTGCATAGGACTTGGTGAAACTACAGCAGTAGAAATCGCGAAATGCTCAGCTCATGACACCACAGCAGTAGACTAAGCTTTTGCTTGCATTAGCATACCACTGAATAGACTAACATAGAGATGGTAGATTACTTCATAAAGCAATAACCACAAAGTTGAATGTTATATAGGCAACAAA
The DNA here is from genome assembly GCA_028551475.1 of Casuarina equisetifolia. Lineage (NCBI taxonomy): Eukaryota > Viridiplantae > Streptophyta > Magnoliopsida > Fagales > Casuarinaceae > Casuarina > Casuarina equisetifolia. The sequence continues at coordinate 13,957,626 of CM052361.1, forward strand.
TGTTTTTCCACTTAAAATTTACGGGAAATGAAATCAGGTAGAAGGTATCTGGAAATACCAGAACTCTAGGGGGCATAGTCATAGGACAATATATCTCAATATGCATCAATGCAACAAACTCACTGTACCTGTTGCAAATCAAGAAGCTTCCTCTCCACTTCTCTAACCGCATCATGGCGCTCATGAATTTCTGCTACAGTGGCCATTATCTGCAAACACACCCGATGCAAACAAAATGAGGTGACCAAAATGACTGACTTCTATCTTCATGTAAATGCGGACATGGCGTGCACTGATCTGGAATACCTGGAGTGGCCCAAACCTTCCGGACAACACCCCAGCTCTCACCCCATTCCCAAACAAAAATGCAATTAAAAAGAATAAGTGAGAGAATCTAAGTATATTGAGTTTCTAGTACCACTAGCAGAAGGGTGGGATACAATCCGAACCTAAATTGTTTATAGAAAATGGTTGCTCCTGGGTTGGTACATAAGAAAGTTAATATTAAATCTGAACTAAAAGAGGAAAGGAATTAAAAACCTGGCCTCGCCCCTGTTCCTGAATTGCCTTCTGGAAAATTTGTTCACTATCTCCAGTCTCAATCAATCTCTCAATTGTCTGCATTTTGTTTCACTGATCAGTAAGAAGATCTCAAGAAATTTTAGATTTACTCAGGAACTTTAAGAGCTACAATTTTCACCTCTTCATCAGCTCGTGTGCCCGTAACTAACAATCGTGATGCCAGGCAATTCAAAGAGGTTAATCCTTCTCATGAAAAATCTGGCAAATCAAACTGCAGATAAATAACTTAAAGTTCTAACCTGTAAAGACACGCCTCTCAACAACCTCTCGATATTCTTGATGAATCATTTCCCGTAGAGTCTGCAGACATTTTTAACTGGAACTTTAGATGACCTGAGAACAAAAATGAGGGAGGAAAATATTATCCCAAAACCTATTTTTCTGACCCCCAACCTGAAATTCAGCCATCTTGTCCTTCAACTTCTTTTTCAAAGAGCTGCAGTAAAAAAAATATAGAACAGTCATTTAGTTGAGTTGATCAGTAAAATCAGTTGAACCATGAAAATATGAAAAAGATGGTGAATGAAAAGATTCCAGGCTATGAAACTGCATCGCAGAATTTCAACTTAATGACAATGAGTGACTTTCTCGTCAACTCCCCTTCCGATAGCACAGTATATTATTCATTTGCTCTGCGCTTTGGCCAAATCCGATTAGATTCAGTGATTCATGTTTTGAATATTCATTTCCATTGCTTGCTGTCACCTAAAGATATGATGATGAAATATAGAACCACTTTTTCTCTCTTACCTCCCTTGCGTCATAACTGCACAAGAAAAATATGGTACCAAATTCACAGATAAAACTAACAGTTTCTTTTTACTTTTTCTTTTATAGACCATGATAAATAAAACACAAAAGCCTTTATTCCTGATAAAATGTACAAAGTAAACGGATGCCAAATTTCTCATGAATTTCAGGATCCAAAGAAAAACTAAGAAGCTTCACAAGATCATCCAATTTCATGTGAAAGATTTAATAAAGATAAAACCTCTGATAACAAAACAAGCAAAACCCGTATTGCCTTTGCAAAATAATTGAAATTGCAAGTATTTTGTCTGCTAAAATTGTAAGTATTTTGAGGAGAAAACTATTTATGATATCATAATAACAGTTTGTTCTCTTCTTTTTCGTAAGTTTAGTCATACCATAGCCAAAGCAAGAGAAGAAAGGGGGTGAGAGTTGGGTTTGTGAAGAGGAGGCCAGGATTTATTATAACTCACACAGTTGTTGCTATTCTTGTGCGGTCTACTGCTGTTCCTTTTCCACAGCCAGGCTTCTGCCTATTTGCTACATTCTGGAGCACAAAGAAGAGAGGTGTGGGAGGGGTTGACATGAATAGTTCTGGCACTACAAAGCACTGAAAAGCAGCGAAAGGCAAACCTCCTTGTCAAGTTCTTCAACTTTTGACTTTATGTAACGAGAAACTTTTCCAACTTCATCAATATCTTTCTCCATTCGCTGCTTGATTGCTGCAAATAAAAACAGGACACGACATATTTAATGAGGTGCAAGGAATGTGAAGAAACAAAAAAAAGTTAATTCTTTAGGAAAGAAAAATGGATCTTTCAACATATCAAAGTGGTACTAAAACAAGTGAAGGAGTCTGCCCGTAATGCATAAGACTTTTCTTTACTGTGACACCCAACACCAAAAGAAAGAACAACAATTGAAAAATTAAAAAAAAAATTAAAAAAAAAATTAAAGCGTACATAAAACCAATTTTTTAAGATCATTCTAATAGGACGTTGCCTCTTCTAACGACAATTGATCTGTAATTGCAACAGCCTAACCAATTTAGTGATCTGCCCTTACTGGTTGTCAAAGCCAGGTTGCAGATCCACAGTAATTCCAATGGAATGTCAGTCCTCAGGCTTTATTTGTAGGTTATCTATTCTTTGGCCATCAAATATCAAAAAGCTATCAACTAGCCCATGTTTAAAAAGGAATACAAAAATGTAAACTACTTGTATCTTCAACATCAGATGAATCCCTCATTGGTTGGAATACATAAAGCAAACAATAAATTCTTTGAAATTTAATGGTGGAAGAAAACATTAGCAATAATTCCAGATCTCTAAGAACCTAAGAATCACTTTTTCATACAAGTTCCTTACCCAGATTCAACTCACCCCAAAGTGAATGTCCCCCAAGAAGGACAAAGTGAATATGTAAATTAAAGAAAAATCCTCCATTTCAGAAAGGAAAGAAGCCAAAAAAGCAGTTAATGAGCTGGTAGAGTGTTAAGAATGAATAAAGCATAGATTAAAGAGGGGCGCCAAGTCTAGATTCAAGGGGCAGAACAAGAGATTTTTTCTTTTAATCAGGAAGCTAGGCAAAGTAGAATTATATCCCACCTGCAAAGAATTAGTGTACCTTTTACACATAAATGTCTTTGTTGACCAATTCTTTTTCCGACAACACCAAATACCCAAAAATGTGATAACATTTCAAACCAAAATAAGTATAGCATAAATAATGTATATATATTCTATTAACTAATCTATACATGCAGCTGTAATGACTTCTGCATTCCTCTATGTAAAAGTGTGAAGCATCTTATTTCACCACAAATGTGCATATAGTCTAAGTTGATAAAACATATTCTTCCTTTTTCCAGGATAAGATTTAAGAGCACTTACAAGTGCCAAATGAATGTGGTTTAAGTTCATTAGATTTCTATGATAACTTCAAAGATATCTTGAATAACCTTCCCCTTATTAAAAAAAGAATGATATAAAGAATCTACTCTCATACTCTCTCCAATAACATGCTTTTTCCTCTGAAATTACATTTCTAATCACCTATAATATATGCCGCAACCAGAAAGAAAATCTTTTCATATTTCTCAGTTTCCCCTCAAAGTCTTAGGATAGTAATACATGAATTAACAACTGTTTGAACTTTTCCTAAATTCAACTATGAGGTCCTAAATTGAACAAATACAACACGTAAGTGTGCTAGGATAAATACTTTTTTCTTTTTCTTTTTCTCCTTTCAGTAGATAAATGCACAATCACGTACATGGAACATCATTGTCCTCCCCCTACCATGCCCCTTGGTCCAAGGAACAAGGACTGCAGACAATGTTACTGACATGCAATCACGACCCCAACATTCAAAACTTGAGACATGCCTTGAACATGAGAAATTTCGGTAGCTCACATAATGAGCCTCTCACTCAATATCTGGCACTTATTCAGCTTTTTGCGTCTGAAACTAACCCTTTCTTCCAAAGAACTATCAACATATTTATTTCACAAAAATGAGGAACAGAAATACAACAGGTCCCACGTGGTTCTGACCTTATTGATACCAAATTAACTTTTGGCATTTACTTTTAAGAAAGGAAAAGGAGACATGGAAAGTTTGAAAGAAATACAAACAGAAATGCCAAGTAACCTTTCATTGCAGGAACCTTAGTCACAGCCTTGGACTCTTCATGTGCATCCTGCATTCAAGATCCACAAAAGTGAAAAATTATAGCTGAAGCACATTTTACCAAATACAAAAAGGCAAATTCTTTATAAAAGAAACTATTTCCAAAACTTATATTTCCTAATTGTCTACTCAAATTTTTCGTGAAGTTTCTAAAGCTGACTCATGTTGCGAGTTCAAGCCTTGCCGAGACCATTCTGGCCATTCTTTAAACCATTTATTTTGTTTGCTCTGCAATTAAGAGAGCTTGGGCGAGAGTAGTACTAGGATGGATGACCTCTTGGGAAGTCCTCGTGCTGCACCCCTCCTTTTTGACAAACTTTTCATGTGCCAGGGTGGTTTGGTTTGTATTATGTTTCCCAAAGGTGGGGGGTTTGAATCTCCCCAAAGAATCCCAAAAATGATATGTTGAACTTGGTTGAGGATTGGTTCTAAGAGGCCAATATTTTCTTGCAAGGAGGAATGTTCCTGGCATTAATAGGTGACTTCTTGTATCAACTTTATATCCAAAGGTTGGGATGATGTATTGAGGAGTCAGGCTCTCTGCCCTACCCAATGTATTTTCTTACCTAGATTTGAGTCTTTGCTCAACCAATGCAATTAATATCAATGACAAGGGTATAATCTCAAAATAATAATAAAAATAAAAAATAACATCCTTCATAACCTTACAATCACATGCCAAATCTACTACAACAATACTTTGCGATTTTGCAAATTAGGCTTCACTAAATTGTATGGAATTCTTTGCTATAGATTATGAAATTACACCCAATTAAATTATTAATTTTATTTTTTTGAATTTTTATCTATCTCTCTTCTTATAAGAACCATCTATCAAGCTTGAGAGGAACTCAAAAAGTTGCTCAAATGCAGGATATCTTCATGTTGTTATTGTTAGAGCATTGTTTCAATTATTCAATGTCCAACTTGGATATACTTGGAAATTTCCAACTTCAGCAGTGGGGCAGCTTAATTGCTTTATTATGATAAACATCTATGATACTGATACACTAAATAAGTCAATTTTTTTCACGGACAAGAACTGTTACTCCATCTGCACTGAAGGAGATCAGTTTCAGTTGCTTGTTTCAGACATAACAGACGCATGCTTAGCCCGTTTGCAGCTTTGGTAAAACTCCAACCTACTTATCCCTATTTTAACCACCCTTTAGAAAAAAACTACATCTTGGGGTCAAGAACATTTGAAATACCTAAATTCTGTACTACTAATAAAAGCAGGCAAGTGGAAATGAGTGAAGGATAAATTATAATTAAACAGAAAATCCTGACATGTTAAAAGGAGTGAATTACCCCCTAATTAAGTCAAGAACGCCACATCCGTAATAACCCATCTAGTAGCACACTTTGATTGATTACCAATCATCAAAACCAGGCAAAAAGCAATTCAGATTAAGTTAGCAGATTATGGTTATTCTGGAGCAATAAACCCTCCACCACATGCATAGCACACATGGTTGAGTGCTTCTTCACTCTCCTTTTCTATCCCTCCCTCCCCTCAAGGGATGCCTTAACCTATTTTTTACCAAAATATCTTATGTATGATGAGATACACATACTCATCTAGACTGAAATTCTATAATGACTCTAGTTCCTTCTACTTTAGTTTTATTTTCTAACATTTTTCTTAGGGTATATAAAGTGACTCTTCAAATAAATATTCAGTGATTCTCTAAATAGCTATATTTGAAATTTTAGAAATAAATGTAAATTGATGAAGACACAGAAATTCAGGTTATACAAATCTATGGTAATATAAAGCCTTAAAACACATTTTGTTGACATGTTATGGCAAGCTGGCAAGTAGCATAATAGCCTGGGCAAGCTGGGAATGTAGAACAATGATGTAAAGATTTACTTGTAGCTTTTTAAGTAGCTTGTCCAGTTTCCCATAATGTTTCTCAATCTCCGTAACCTGGAAACGAAAAAATATATATTTCTTAGCCTTAAAATGATAATACCACAGGCACAATAGTATTACAAATCATTACATAAAAAAAAAAAATTCCAAGATAAATAGATGAAAGACAAGAAATAAAAAGGGGAAAAGAAAATAATAAATTTATCTTTTTCTTGCCAAGAAGATAAGAATTAACAAAAAGTCTAGCTAAAAGCACCTGTTTGAAGAAATTCTCCAAGCCCAATTCTCCTGAATTTGTTTGTAAATTTGCTCCCAGCTCTATATCTCCACCCCTAGAACTTTGGCCCCGCGGGATCTCGAATGAGTCCTGTAAGAAGAATTTGACGAGATAAGTCAACAAAGCCTGAGTCCAAAACTTGGATCAGTTTTTAGAACATTTTGATCTACTTTATGTTGCCAGATAAACTTGGATAAACTCCTCTAAGATTTCTTGTTGAATTGCTTCTATTTAGACCTATGTAAAGACACCACACAAACATGATTTGGAACAAAACAAAAAGATATCAACAGACTACTATGACTTGAAGTTGAAATTCGAACTTATATTTGGGGTAGGAGGATGTACTGCTCTTCCGCCTTTCAATTAAATATTCATTGGGTTCTCAAAAAATGTTATAACACCTAAAAGCCCTGGAAGCATTAACTAAACCCAGATACACTTTGGATTTCAGAGCCACTGGCTTTTTTGTCACAACTTTTGAGGAATCATTACCATGAAAAGTACCAACCTTGCAGCTCTATAGCAACTTCTAATGTAAACTTTTAACAATATGCTTCTTAGATATGATGGAGATTCATAAGCACTCTAATTTTAAACACAAAAAGCACTCTTAACCCTGTCAAGATATATCAACACATCTAGCATTCATATTGATGATTTCCCAGCCATCGGCTTTCATTTCTAGGGGTAACCCATGTTGATACAGCTGGTAATATCACTGAACTGACAATATGTATGCGTACTGCTGATTTCAGCCAGACACTAGTATGGACTACCAGTACGGACTTCTAGTTTTTTCTGAAATTGTTTCAACATTTTAACAAGAAAGCTAAGATGCAACACTTAAAACATAAATCCCAACTACACAGTTAACACTAACAATTTATGTAAAAAAAAAATGATCAGAAAAAATGGACTAAATGTACAAAATCTCTCTAGAAGGTAGCCCAGCTCAATTGGTATTCCAAAAACAAATGAGTAAGAGAAGAAATGGAGAATATGATCTAGGATCGAGTTATATGTGACTTAAATTTATAGTAGTATTGATTGACGTATCCCATTAATAGGTATCGATCTGGAGGCAAAGTGCAGGAAACTGATATTAAAATAAAGCTAAAACAAACAGAGATATCAGCTGCACCTATTGCTCTACCAATGAAATAGGTTTGCCAAGCACTTCCGTGATTTGCAAGCAGGTGTTGACAAATAGATGAAATTAATTTCCAAATTTTAGGGAAATAAACTTCAAGACTCCAGATATAGACAGCTTGAGGTGAATTTACAACTTTTTGGTTCTTCTTGATTTGTTTGTTTCTTAATTCATAGCATGCACTTTATCACTTTAAAAATTTTCTTCCCCTTTTTCTGTTAATTTTCTCGAAAGTTGAATATATTTGCAAACAAAGTACATTCCACTACCAAAACTTAGTGGCTAGGAAATCACAATTGAAAAAAGCTTTTGCCTTGAAAGTTTCGCGTGCCACAAAATAGAGCAGCAAGAACATGCATGCTGAGTTGACATGCTTAAAATCTTTGACAGAAAGAGTACAAATTGCTAAATTCAAATGCTATTTCAATGATGCCATGTGAAACCCCCCGCCCCCAATCCCCAGCCAGCACAAGACAGGATGTCCCAGTGCGGCACCTGGCTGCTGAGAGAGAGCTAGTCGGAAATCTAAAACTTTGGGCTTGAGATTCTTAAATTTAAAGGCCCTAGGATACTAATATCTTAGATTTAACAAAGCCTAACACGAATGATTAACTTAGTTCTGCAAATAATACGTATATAATTTTCTTTTTACTGAATCGCAGTGACATAACATTGTCTACATTTTACTTTTAAGAGCTCTCACGCTTTCAGAATGAGAATGCAAAACTTTTATTGAATGAGAAACTTTTATTGAATCCCAATATTCCCAGACTCCAGATTAATCAATGCTACTTAATTCTTTAGCCTTTCAGATCAACCATAATATCAAGAACACAACAAGATCCATGAGAAATTCAAATGATTGTTGAAAACATCAAGATACTCGATGGCAATTCCCACTAAGGGAATCAAACTCCTGTCAATTAAAACACTCGAACTGAAATGGCTGCTACGGATACTGAGCAGAACAAGGAACATTTGAGCAGCTCATGCTTTGGATAGCACAGAAACCAATGCCTTACATTGCGTCACCTTCTGTGCACTATAAAAGGCTCGACCTTAACTAAATTCAGTGAAATTCATTATTTTGTCTGGTGCCAAACAAATAACTCCGACCCACAATTTAAATTCTCAATGCCATAAATTTTCTCAGCTTTTCCCACTAACTGAAGAGCAAAGTGTAACTTAATCCAAGCAACACAAAGACCAGTAAAATCAAGACAGTTTCGCAATCGAGGCTCAGATCAACACAAAGGCCGGATCGAGAAACTCCCAAACACGACACGACAGACAGACACGCCATAATACATAGATTCATCAAATAAACTCAATTAACGAAAAGAGAATAAATAAATAAGCAATTACCGCTAAAAGGTCGTTCATTGTCGAAGCGAACTGAGAAATCCAAAAGTAGGAAAGAAAGCAAATAGCAAAAATTTTGTGAAAAACGAATAAAGCGATATCCGGAGCTGATTAAGTTTAAGACCTGGTTTTTGTAAGTTTCTATTACAAAAACCAGGTCTTCGTGGTTGAGAAAAGAGAGAGAGACAGAATGTGAACGTTATTGATGTGTTTGAACCCTTGCCAACAGCGAGGAGGGACAGATCAGGCTCCGAACATACCCCCTGTTAAGAAGTAATGCCTTGTATTTTTTTATTTTTTTTTATTTCTTACCAATTCCAATAAGGGTATTTATGTCATGTTTGGAATTGTTGCTTATTGAACCGAACATTGGAAACCGGGAAACGAGTAAGAAGTATACATCGCAAGAGTAGATATACATTGCTTGCGCTTAAAACTTACTTTTATTCACTTTATGAGTTTCAGAAAATAAAAAATAAAAAATGTTTTAAGAGTGGGCCCCATCGTAAAGTGGGACGCGCAATCTCGCCTGGCCATGTCTGAGCGGAGGAACGCAACGTCCATTTACTGGTGCAAAAGTCGGCATCGCGGCAACGATTTCCTCTTTAACCGCCAGCCTGGCAAACGGATCGGAGTCCTTGTCAAGCGGCAATTGAACGGGCCTAGCGATGTCAGAGGCGCCTTGAATGAGTCCAGAAATATGTTTATTTTTCTTTTGCCAATAAGACAAAGTAAAGATGGGATTCAAATTTACATTTACCTTTCACTGCATTGGACGATTTAAAAACTACTTTTTCATTGGCAATTGGGCTTCGGCTGACGTCCCAAATAGAAGAACATGGTTTTTATTGGGACCGCGTTGCTTGGAGAGAGAAATTAAAATCTTGTTGACGAGGGGAGGAAAGCCTGTGTTGATAGACCGTAGCATCCTTTTCTTTGCTTTCTTTTTATGATTTCACAGTCGCAAGTGTTACGCTTCCACATTAGTTGCCGTTTTTAATTAGAATTTCATGTTACGTCCTCTACACTATAATTTGTTTAATCATGCCGGGGTCCATGAACCCCTAGAAAAATTGTTTGAGCAAATAATGCTCATGCTTTATATCTTTAACCACCCAACATGAAACACAGCAGGCATGTGCTTTAGGCAGCATAGGTTATGTTTTTAGCAAATGTTAGGAACCAAAACCATATACTAACATTAAGGTCAAATACAACTTTTATAGGAGGATACCACCAATATCAACATCACAAAAAGAACATTGAACCCGAACTGTAGAAAGGGCCCTATCTACACCCAAAACTGCAGTCAAGAGTGGGTAGTGGCCACCCACCGCATATATGCAGGTCAAGATCCTTGCCAGGTTTCGATGTGGGACTTACAACATGCTCCCCCACGTCATAGACGTGGAACCCACATGGAAATAAGATGCAATAGATACCCATCCTGTTACCGGTTTGATATGGGTCAACCGGAACAGACGGTACAATCACCAGATTTGGCTCTTGAAGGGGAAGGGATTTTGGCCTCGGAGGGAGACCAACACCTCCAATCTCGTTAGAGGGAGACACAGCACCTCTGGCCTCATCAAAGGGAGACGCCACCTCCATGGAAGTAACTTCCAAGTTTACATTCATCAAAAGTCCCCCATCTAATACATCAAAGTGGATTATAAAGGGGTTAATGGGCTTGGGCTTAGCCTATATATTAGGCCCAAATCTAGACCTGTAACATTCCATCCCCCTTTAAAGAAAGCTTGTCCTCAAGCTTTCCAAAATTTACAAAATACCTAACAACTAGAAACTTAATAAAAGAGTTTAACAGTTCAAATTCAACCAAAGATAAGCCAACAAAGCCCAATACAGATAAAATCCAAGACATTCCAAGAGATGTTCGTAGACCATGCTCATGAACAGATAATCCTAGCGCATCTGCATCCTCCCCTGCCTTGAAGCAAAGGGAAATAATACCCATGACCACCAAGTTACTATGATGAACTTTTCCAAAGCTTTTGGCAATCACTGCCTTAATGCCCAACGATATTGGACCTTTGGCAGCCCAATCCTGATAGCTTCCACTCACGTATTCGGCACCAACCAGTACAATCGCATCTTGTCCCACAAACTTATACCTCGCTGCTGCATCAAAGACATTGAGTTTCTTTCCTGTCGGGATATGAACTGTATTGGGACCCACTTCCCTATTCAAGAGCTTGTTAACAAAACAAATATTGGCAAGAGTTCTCTTAACCATCCCTTCATCATTTCCCTTGCATCCCATACATTCAATTTTCCAATCTTGGTAAGAAAGATGCATTCACAAAGCTGTTGTAGATTTCACCGCACCTTTTTGATTCATACCTTGTAAATAAACAATAACAAAAGTTGGATAGAAAACAGCTCTAGGAAGTCTGTCATCATTCAAAGAATAAATCAATTTATCCATAGCCGAAATAATAGCAGAGTGGGGTAAATTTGCTTCATCGCTCTGATCGGCATCATTAGCAATTTTAGTTACCATCCACCATCCCTCATTTTCTTTTTGTAATGAAGCCTTGGAACAATCTAAAATTTGAAACACATCTTTTAGAAGACTGTCAAAGTTCTTATCAATGGCCTCCCAAACCAACTCTCCCCACGAGATCTTCCATGTACGGGTCTCTCCCTTGATCTTCGTAAAACTCCTTTTTCCTTGCAAGATACACCGGAATTGCTTCACTGAGTTACCAAGGTACTGCTGCTGCTCATATTCCTCAATTAACTCAGGAAATAACCAAGTCCCTCGTGGCTACCAATTCTCTGCAACTTTGTTCCAGTTTTGACTAAGTCTCAACATGTGAATTTTTGCATTTAACTCATCACCAAAATTTGGAAAGAACACCCTCCTCTTATCTAACCCGTCATTGTGATAGAAAATCACACCTTCCACCTGCTGTGATGCACCAATATTTGGATGGGCATGTATTAGCTTGAAGATAAACTTTCCCTTGGGAACAAATTTAACCAATGCCCGCTTCATAACGTATTTGCTTTTTCCCTTTCCATCCATAGTAATTGACACAGAGAAAGAAAACGAAGGCAACAACACAAGATTGTCAACTTCTTCCACTTCCTTTCCTTCCACAAATAATTTCCTTCTCATCAATGGAGATTTCTCTTTAAGACACTTCTGCCCCGCCAAGGATTTGCTCACCACGACCTCCACTGCACATCCGCATCCACCTCCACATTGACCATTTTTTTCTTTTTCTTCTCTTTCTTCTCTTTCTTCTCTTTCTTTGATTCTTTTCAGCACTATGTTCCTACAGAGGGGTTCATGGTTAGCAAGAACACAGGAAGATTTGCTAAGAGTAGCCAAGACCCCCAAGTGGGTTACACCCATAAGCTCAAGAATATCAAGGACAAGCTCATCGATAAGGATTTGGAGGTTACCTAGGTCAGTATTTCTAGGATTGATCAGACCTGGATTGAGATAGAGGTTGCCCAAAGATTGAACCCCATGAGTGTATGAAGGATTAGCCGAGATCTTGAGGCAAAAACCTCCTCCAATCTCTTCTTCTTCATCATTGTCACACTCTTCGAGAGGTGATTCTTGTCTTTTGCAAAAGGGAAAGTGTTTCTTCAAAACAGTTGGTTTTATTGCTTTGTTTATGGTTTTGGTTTTGGCTTTGCTCTTTTTCTTTCTCCTATTCTCTTTCCGCAACCATACTTCTCCCTTCCACAATAATTCCCTCTTTTTCTTTTCTCCCTTCTCTCTTTTACTTTTTCCCTACTTTCTTTTCCACTTTCGTTTCATTCTTTTCTCTCTCCTCTTAGCTATCCTACCCCGCCAATTCCGAAATGTCCAACGCCGGATCATCTCATAATACCTAGTAAGAACCAAAATAAAGTTTCCCACTAAAATACTCCCATTAATTCCTTTGTTTAATTTCCACCAATAAACCCCAACACCATGAAAAGGATCAATTTCAATGTCGGAAAGCTTACCATTTCCACGCATTATGCTGCACGGCGCTGCACGTAGAGACCCACTAGAACCCCAGCTGCCTAAATTGCGCACTAGCCATTTTGGCCGTTGGTCACTAGCATCATTCCACCTTCGAAAGTCGCCAAATCGAGGTGTCTGGCGTCCGATCAGGTGTCTCTCGGTGACCCCTTTTCTGGAGTGGTGATAAGGGCTAGAGCAGAGAGATTTCAACCTCCCTGTTATCCCCTCCGATGGTTTAACCCAGTGGAAAAAATACTCTCCGATAAGCAGCACCTCGAGCATATTGAAAAGCTGCCTCCATCCTTCAGCTGTGCGTGGTAACTCATTCCGGGTCCAAACCTTGGAATCACACGCAAGCCATTTTGATCTCACTTTGCCTAGCCGCTACCGCCGACGCCGTTTCTGGCGCCAGATCTGGCTTTTCCGATGCAAGATCTTGCCTTTTTGGTTAATTCCGATCATCCTCTCATCTTCTGTCTTCGGTGCGATTTGGAATGTTAGCTTTTGCCTTTTTCTAGTGAAGCTGCACTAAGGGCTACATTTCGGCCTCTGTGCCTTTTCGGCAATGGTCCTGTTGATTGGTTCCAGCAGAGGCTTGCTCGACTCCTCCTTTGCCTGGACGAAGCTAGGTGGCTCTTCTGTTATTTTTTGAGCCTGGATCTGTTCATCCGCTATTAGATTGGTGTTCATCACCGACCTGATCTTGTCAACTGGACCCAGTGCTGATTCTTCCTCCTTCATCTCCTTACGCAATTCTTGAAGGTGTGTGCCCATCGACTTCAAGTCAGTTCCCATCTGCTCCACACAGTTGTATGCCTTCATCGCTAGAGCTTTAAGTTCTACAATGTCTTCCGACTTTAACTGAAATCTGCCATTTGATGGGCAGTTCCCCAGGCCAGAATTGCTCCGATACCATTTGTTACTGGTCTGATATGGGTCAGCCGGAATAGACGGTACAATCACCGGATTTGGCTCTTGAAGGGGAAGGGATTTTGGCCTTGTCGGAGGGAGACCAACACCTCCGGTCTCGTTAGAGGGAGACACAGCACCTCTGGCCTCATCAAAGGGAGACGCCACCTCCATGGAAGTAACTTCCAAGTTTACATTAATCAAAAGTCCCCCATCTATTACATCAAAGTGGATTATAAAGGGGTTAATGGGCTTGGGCTAAGCCTATACATTAGGCCCAAATCTAGACCTGTAACACATCCACACAACCAGGTTCCACGAACCTAGCTCTAATACCATGAAGAAAGGGCCTTATCCACACCCAAAACTGCGGTCAAGAATGGGTGGTGCCCCCGCATATATGCAGGTTAGGATCCCCACCAGGTTCTGATATGGGACTTACAACACAAACATTCAACAACCCAAACCTCTTTCATTCTCCACCCTACTTTCCTTTTAGGCTTGGGCTTGGGCTTGGGCTTTTTGCATAACAACTCATTTCCTCTTAAAAAGAAACTTCTTCTCAAAGTTTTAAGTACAAAATATATCTAATAACTAGAGGCCTAACCAAAGGAACTTAAACACCTTATGCCCAAAACAAATTTAGGCCTAGAAAGCAAATCAACCCAAAAAAAAAAAAAAAATGAAACAAAAAACAGAAGGAGGGTATATCATTCATTTCAAAAAAAAAAAAAAACTCTCCTCTCCTATGATGCTTGGTGGCCTTTCTAGTAAAATAAGCCTCTAGTGACTAATTGACTATATAAAGATCAAGCAATGGCTTGTAAAATTGTTCATTGTTCTTGAAATTAATACAAGAAATCTATTGATTTTCTCAAATTGATAGCTTTATCTTGGTATCAAAAAGGCTTTTTAGCAAAAGCCCTCACTTAATTTTTGATCCTCATCATAAATGGCCACTCAATTTTCTAATTCAAATGTCACACCCACCTCTGCAACTTTTGCCACCCAAAATTTGTCAATTCTGGTAACGAGAGTCTATCTTGAGGAAAATAATTATTTGGTTTGGAAGGCATGCATTGTGCCCTATCTTCATGCTAGTGAATTACTACCAATTCTTAAAGGATCAATGCCTTGTCTAGTAGAATTCATCATTGAAACTGATGCCAATGGTAATATCATTTAGGTCACCAATCCAATATTTGAAGAGCAGCACAAATGGGATCAAATAGCCCTATGAGGGATCCTAAACACTTCCTCAAATCCCATTGTGACTACATTGTCCAAATTTAACTCAATATATGCATGGTGGGCTTTGGTGTCTAAATTTTTTACTCAATGCATCGCTTGTGCTTCATCCCTTCATCTTTGGCTTCAATCTATAACGATGAGCCACTACACAATCATAGAGTTTCTTCCAAAGATCAATTCCCTTATGGATGAACTGGATGTAGTTAGAGAACCAATCTCCAACAACCAATTTTTAATCCATCTATTCTAATGACTCAAGGCCTCGTTTGCCTCGTTGGTGATGGTAATTGCCATGCACACTAGAATGGCAACACTCACTCGGGAAGACCTACGTGGATTGCTACTGACTCAAGAGGCTCACCTTAACCTCGCTAATCAATTGAGCCCCTCATTGGTCATCTTCATCGTTAGCTTTGTTCCATTGATTGCCCCTATAGGTCTAAATCATGTCACGAGTCAACCTACCTTTGTGCCCTTGTATGCTTAATGCCCTTTGAATAG
The DNA here is from genome assembly GCA_028551475.1 of Casuarina equisetifolia. Lineage (NCBI taxonomy): Eukaryota > Viridiplantae > Streptophyta > Magnoliopsida > Fagales > Casuarinaceae > Casuarina > Casuarina equisetifolia. Next base: position 13,972,969 of record CM052361.1, read on the forward strand.
CAACTCCCATGTAGCGTTGCCTTTTTCATCCACTTACCTCTTCTTGGCCAGTGACCAGTGTTGTGCTATATGTTTAAAGTGTCTAGGACATTGATTGCCATTTGCCAATCTCATTACAACTAGCCCAACCTAACTAGGCCCATCACACAAAACAAGATCCCACCTAATAGATAGCCAATACACATTTGCCCCCCCCCCCCCCCCCCCCTTTTACCTTGAATGATGTAGCATGGTTTCATGATTCTAGCAACAAAAAAAACATAGCCACTAATGACATGGGCCTTGACAATTTGATAGACTATAATGGATATTAACAAGTAACTATAAGCAATGGTGTTAGTTTACCTATAATGCACACAGGTAATCTTTCTAGTCTTCATAATTTAAATATTTCTAATGTTCTTATGGTCCCATCTATTTCAAAGAATTTGTTATTTGTTTTGAATGATCTGGCATGGTTTTGTGATTCTAGAAACAAAATAACATAGCCACTAGTGACGTGGGCCTTGACAATTTGATATACTACAATGGATACCAAAAAGTAACTATAGGCAATGGTGTCACTTTACCCACAACACACAGAGGTAATTTCTCTAGTCTTAATAATTTAAATATTTTTAATATATTTATGGTCTCATCTATTTCAAAGAATAAGATCAAGAAGGTGTGGATACCTAAAAAGATTAATAGTGTAGTAGCAACTAACACTCATGGACCCAAAGAAAAAAGGGTACCAAGATCTCCAACACCAATTTTTGTTTCTACAAGATATGAACATGAACATAAAGAAGAAAAAGCACAAAGAGCTGTGGATTTTAGACAGCGGTTGTTCACGTCATATGACTAGGATGATGGAGCTCTTCTTAACGCTTGAATTGAAATCCAGAGGCAACGTATCTTTTGGAGAAAACTCCAAAGGAAGAATTAAAGGTATAGGCACTATAGGTAACCCGAAATCCCTTCTTATATTTGATGTGTTGTATGTTGATGAATTGAAATTTAATCTATTGAGCATAAGTCAATTGTGTGATAATAATTTCAAAATTAGATTTGGAAAAGAACTTTGTCTTCTTGAAAATATGGAAAACAATGTAAAAATTATTGGAAAAAGAAAATATAATATTTATGTACTTTATCTTAGCATGTTAACAAATGAACAAACATGCTTGATTGTTAATAACAATGTTGATGCTTAGTTATGGCATAGGAAACTTGGTCATGCTAGTTTAGGATTGATAGAGAAACTATCTAAGAATGGCTTAGTTAGAGGTTTACCTGAGCTTAACTTTGATAAGAAAAAGTTATGTGATGCTTGTGTAAGGGGGAAACACACTCAAGGTAGCTTTAAACCAAAGCTAATGGTGTCTACCTCAAGGCCATTAGAACTAATCACATGGATTTGTTTGGTCCTTTGAAAACGGCTACCATGAATGGCAAATACTATGCCTTAGTTATAGTAGATGACTATACAAGATATACTTGGGTATATCTACTTACTAGGAAAGTTGAAGCATTTGAGAAATTCATTAATTTTTCGAGAATGATTCAAAATGAAAAAGATCTCACTATAACTAAGATTAGAACATATCATGGTGGTGAATTTGAAAACAATCTTTTTTAAAAATTTTATTCCAAGAATGGCATTTCTCATAATTTTTCAGCACTTAGGATACTGCAACAAAATGGTGTTGTGGAAGGGAAAAATAGGACACTTCAAGAGATGGCTAGGACCATGATGTGTAAATATAACATTTCCAAACATTTTTAGGAAGAAGCTATAAGCATGGCTTGTTATATTTCAAATTAGACATTCTTGAGACCCATCTTGAAAAATACTCCATTTGAGTTACTTTTTAGTAGAAAACTAAATATATCTTACTTTTATGCGTTTGGAAGTAAATTCTTGTATTGAACCATGGTAAAGAATCCCTTGGAAGGCTAGACTCTAAAAGTGATGAGGCCATATTTCTTGATTACTCTCAAACTAGCAAAGCATATAGAGTTTTCAACAAGAGAACTCTAGTTGTTCAAGAATCTATTCATGTGCAATTTGAAGATGATTACGATCCAAATTCTAATGAACAAGAACTAAGTGAAAAGAGTGCACCTATCACTGAGGTGGAGTTAGACTTAAGAGATTTCTCTTTTCCTAGAGTAAGGAATGAGGTAGATCAACAACATATCCTAGGAAATTCTAAAAATAAAGTTAGTACAAGGTCTAGTTATCACAACACATGTGAACATCAAGCTTTCTTGTCTCAAGTGGAGCCAAAGAAAATAGATGAGGCTCTTGAAGATGAAAACTGGTTTTTGTAGGATTTATGGCTATCCAAGAAGGGGGTTTGAATTGGATATTTAGAAGCTTAGCTAATTTAAATATTTTCCTTTTTTGATTTCTTTACAGTAATCACAACTAGATAAAATATCACAATAATAATAAAATTCACAATTAAGAATTTCATGGTGGTTCAGCACTTTTCACCTACTTCCACCATCTTTTCCTTCAACTCAAATTGAGTTGAAATCTGCTTTACTTCAAACAAGGATTGCACCTCTCTTTCACCCTACAACTCCTCGAAAGGAGTTATACAACTCACGGTTACAAGTTTAAGTTTACAAAAACCTTAATACATCAAGCTCATTCCTCAAATATATGATATGAGTGAGGATTTAAGCTTATCGGAAAGCTAATTGAATGTATACAGAGTCAATTCAGGCTCTAATCTCGAAAGCCCTAATTTCACAAATCTAGGGTTTCGAATTTACAATAATCTTTATGTGCAAATAATGTTATAAGTAATCTAGCACATACAAAGATCAATCTATCAAATGATATTCACAAGATAACAAGTTTAGGGAATATCACCGAAGATTTCTTTTTCCTTTAAATGTTACTAAACATGGCAATAAGAGCAAATCAATGAGGGCTTTTATCTCTTTTGATCAAATCAGCAAGAATATATCTCAGCGAGCTCAAATAGTTCATCCAAAGCTCCTTTTTATAGTAGATACTCAAATGTTGAACATTTTAGGGTTTCGGTTCAAACTTTTTTGAAATCCTTCCATTGAGATTTGATGGATACGACGTTGTACTGATGCAGATGATGATTTTCCAGCAAGATAACTATTCTGACACTCAGTTGCCTCACCATTCTTCCCGTTGGAGCCAGCGTCGCAGGAAAGAGATCAAGAGGAGGAGGATAGCTCTAGGTCGAGATATGCGGCTAGGGCTTCATGCATTTGATCATAAAAGCTTACGCTCTTATTTGCTCAGGACGTTGTCATTTTGGATAAGTGAACTACGCTGGGCTTCAAGCTTCGCAGGCTAACCTCTCTTCACGGGCTGAACTTCTCTTCACGAGTTGAACCTTTCTTCACGAGCTAAAATTCTCTTCACAGGATGAACTTCCTTCACGGGCTGTGCATATAAATAAGTTTCATGTACCCATATATATAAATATATGGTCGGTCCAATGAATATGTATACTCCACTATCATAAGCTTTTGCTCTTCAAATACACCTATAAGCATACCAATTCCAAGTATCAAAATTCTTTTAACATAACCAAGAATATAAATTAATCTATTAATTAAGATATTCATAGAGTAAATCAAATTGGCTTTATATTTGATGTTTGATAATAAAATGTAGGAACCCGGCTACTTTATAATATCATTAATTGATATTATAATTTGCACACCTTTTACTTCCTTTAAGTTTTAATATGTGCACTCACAACTTTATATATTCTATCATATATGCAAATATAATTTTCTATTTAACATATATTTAAATAAAATTTTTCTCAATCAAAACATACAAGTGCATGATTTTTAATAGTTTCTTGTTATGCAAGATGAACTAAATCAGTTTGAAAGAAGCATAGTTTGGAAGTTAGTTCCAAGACCACAAGACCATTCAATGATAGGCACAAACTGGGTGTTTAGAAACAAATTAGATCAAAACAAGATAATCACTAAAAACAATGCTAGATTAGTTGCACAAAGATATAATCAAGAAAAAGGAATTGACTATGATGAAACATTTGCACCAGTAGCTAGATTAGAAGCAATTTGAATGTTACTTGCCTTTGCTTACTATATGAATTTTATATTGTTTCAAATGGATGTAAAAAGTGCTTTCTTAAATGGTGTTATAAAAGAAGAAGTTTATGTTGAACAACCACCTAGATTTGAAGATCCAAACTATCTAGATCATCTATGTAAGCTTTCTAAAGCTTTATATGGATTAAAACAAGCTCCACAAGCTTAGCATGATAAACTGAGTGCCTTGTTAGTAAAAATTTTAGAAAAGGCGAAGTAAATAATACCTTATTTGTTAAGACACAAGGAAAAGACATTTTGATTGTTCAAATTTATGTTGATGATATTGTGTTTGGATATACAAATTCTGTTATGTGTGAACAATTTGCTAATGCCATGAAACATGAATTTGAAATAAGCATGATGGGTGAGCTAAATTATTTCCTCAATTTGCAAATTAAACAAATGCCTAAAGGAATTTTCATAAGCCAAACAAAATATACAAATGAGTTACTTAAGAAATATAATATGCATGATTCTAAACCAATAAACACTCCCATGAGCACATCTACATCTTTGTCACATGATGATATTGGAATTAGTGTTGATTCTAAAATGTATAGAGGTATGATTGGTTCCTTACTATACTTGACTACCTCTTAGCTAGACATCATCTTTAGTGTTTGCTTGTGTACAAGATTTCAATATAATCCTAAAGAACAACATCTAAAAGCTATCAAAAGAATCTTTAGATACCTAAAGGATACAGTTACATTAGGAAAATGGTATTCTAGAGGTACTATGTTTAATCTACATGCATTCAATGATTTTGATTATGCTGGTTGTAAAGTAGATAGAAAAAGTACAAGTGGTACATATCATTTTCTAGGACACATGCTAGTTTCTTGGCACTCTAAGAAACAGAACAACATTGCTATTTCCTCCATTGAGGTAGAATACATAGCTGTGGCTAGCTATTGTGCTTAGATTCTATGGATGAAACAACAATTAAAGGACTATAATATCTTTTCCACTAAGATTCCATTGAAGTGTGATAATACTAGTGCTATAAACTTAACTAAAAATCCAATACAACACTCTAAAACCAACCATATAGAAATAAGACATCACTTCATTTAAGATCATGTTAAAAAATGTGATATTTCCATTGAGTTTGTTTATACATACCAACAACTTGCTAATATTTTTACCAAACCATTGGATAAAGATAAATTTTCCACTCTTTGAAGAGAGCTTGGTATGTGTTTGATTGAAGATATTGCTTAAACTATGTCAAATATCTATTTGCTATACACTGCTTGTATGTTCCTTGTACCCGGTTACTATCTTAAAGGGGACCACTGCAATCACACTCGGTATAAGGTTAGATTTTTCTTCACTTACTAGGTCAGATTTTTGCCTTCTATCCCTACATCTTACTCATGTACTCCATTTTTACTCATATTCCTATACTATTTCTTAGTTTAATTCTTTTTTATAATGTCAAAAGGGGGGGGGGGGGGAGAGTACTTAGTTATAGCACATGTATATTCCATTTTTGACTTTTAGTGCAGAATGTGGATAAACTCTCTTACACCTAAGATGCATATGTATAAGATATTTCTGTAAACATGCTTGCTGTGGTGAATGTATGAACATGCTTGCTGTGATAGATGTTTGTTGAAACTAATCATGTGTTGATACATTATTGGGTAAATGATATATGATATTTGTATCTTATTATCGTGCTTGCTCAATTAATAACATGTGTTGGTCGGTTGGATTAACTATGAAAATTTTGTCATCATAAAAAAGGAGGAGATTGTTGAAATTCATGTGTTGATGAGTTTTATTGAGAAAAATTTTATTTATGAATGTATGATAACATCTTTATGTGCATACATTAAATACCAAAGGAAGTAGAAGGTGTGTAAATTATAATATCAAGTAATGATATTATAAAGTAACTGGTTTCCTACATTCTTGATGCAGATGCACTTAAGGCCTAATATTATGATTTCCAATATCAAAGAATTAAAAGCCCATAACATAGTCCAGTGTGTCCAAGAAAGCCAAGATTGAAGAAGCAGTCCAAAAATATTCCATAGTATCTTTACAGTCTTTAATATTAGGGGTTTCCTAAGTAGTTGTTGAGTTCTTAATTTCTTAGGTTTAATTTATTGTCTGAGAATATTTTCTTTTATTTGGTTTTCCATAATTGTCTAGGTTTCTAATTTATCTGGGTTTCCATACTTGTTAGATTTCTAATTGTTTAGAATTCTTTATTTGTCAGAATTTAGATTTGTTAAGACTTCCTTAATTATAGGGATTCTTAATTTGTCAGGATCCTTCTAGAATTAGGTTTAGCTGCCTATTTAAAGGGAGTATTGTTTCAGTTGTAAGCAGAGTTGTTTTCCAGATAATAAAACCCCAAAGTTGTGTGATCAACTTTTGCATCCTTTATCCAATTCTTGTCAGGGATTGGTGGTGGTCCTTGACTGGTGACGTTGCCTTTACGTCTTGGAGATTGTTGGCGTCTATCTTTTGTTTTTGTTATTCTTATTTTTATTTTTGCTCCTTTCTTCCCTACCAAACACTCACCTTTTCCTACAGAAAACCAAAAAAACCAAAAAAAATGATTTTTAGTTATTTTCTTAACCCGAGCTCGCTCAAGCCCACCATAACGTTCGCATCAATTATATTATCAAACATCACATATAAAGTTAAGAGAAATATTTTTGTGTGATTTCATGAGCAAAAATATAAGTGCTTATATTAAAAGAAAAATGATAGTTGGTGATTGTGTGTTTATAGGTACTTGTGAAGGATAAAGTCATATTACTTGTTTCTTTAAGCTTAATGCAAATACAAGAAAAACTATTCACTAGTTGGTTCAAAATGGATCTTTATTTGTTGGAACCTTATCTACTTACTCTTTGTTTGATGGATCCTTATGTGCTGGACTATTACTTGCTAAATACATGAAAAATAGGCCTACAGAGCTCAACCCATGCATCTCAGTTTGCTAAAAGGCTTGCACATTTCAATTTACTAGAAGGCCTATGAAGCTTAGCCCGAGCTAACTTCACTTAGGTGAAATGAGGCCATTCACTCTGAATAAGAGATTGCCACTTGAACAGAACAAGCCCTAGCCCCATCTCTGCGAAGCCTGTTCTCTATTCTCTCTCTCTCGACTGCTAATTCTCCAGTGAAGAAGAGTGAGGTGATGGATTTGTCAAAATAGTCTTCTGTTGTGAAAATCATTGCCTTTACAACTGTATTGAGTTGCTTCTATCAAATCTCAATGGGTATTTTTCAAAGAGGTTTGAACCAAAACCCTAAAGAGCTTAAGATTCTATAATCTACTATATAAATTGGTTTTGGTGGATGTTTGAGTGCCGTTGCATAATATATTATTGATTCCATTGAAAGAGATTGAAGTTTGGTGAAAATCCTGTTCATATTGCTGTGTTTTTCAATCTTTGGAGAAAGCTAGAATCTTGGGTAATATTCTTTCAAATTTATTGTCTTATGAATATCTATTGTTAGATTGATCATCCTATATGCTAGAACAATTCAATATATTATTTACACATAGAGATTGTTGTAAATCCAAAACCCTAGCTTCAAGAAAATTAGGGGTTTCATGATTATAGCTTTAATTGAACTTACATATTTTCCATTAGCTCTTTGAGAAGCATTATTCCTCACAATCATATTTGATGATTTGCTTGATGTATTGAGGTTGTTTCAACGTAAACATTGTAACCGTGGAACTAGTGACTCCTTATTAAGGAGTTGTGAAGTGTAGGAGAGGGTTTCTCTTAACTTGAAGTAAAGTGGACTTCAACTTGTTAAGTTGAAGGAGAAGAGGGTGGAAGTAGGTAAAAAGGGCTGAACCACCTTGTGTTCCATTATGTTGTTCTTATCTCTCTATTTATATACTTTGATATAACTGAGTTGAATCATAATCTTGCATCAAACCTAGAAAAACCAAAAAATATAGGTAAAACCATGATAACCAATTCAACCCCCCCCCCCCCCCCCCCCGTTTCTTGGTTAGCCATAAAACCTTACACATTATACACCCACCGAGGTATCCTCCACATAAAAAAGAGCAAAGTGATATATATGTCAAAATATATAACAAGGTTAGTCAATTAGGAACAAGATGAAATGTTATGCCAAGCTCTATAATGTGTAGAAACAAAGTTGGTTCTTAGAAACCTTCATCCATATAGTGCACCAAGACTAAATAGATCCATAAGACATTTCTTTTAGGCTAGCATTGAGGTTGCAAAAAAGGATAAGGTTGTAGTGGTATATGATTTTTTTAGAGGAAACTAATTGCCTAGATATATCTTAGCCATGACATTAGCATTAATTCCAAGAACTAAAAACCCAAATTAGTTCTTGTTCTTGGATCTTTTACATCCAATAAAGCATACTTTTTAGCTCATCACAAAGGCTTTACAAGGTGGATTTTTATCAAAGATCAAGCCACTTAATTTAAGTACTATGGGTGATACCTTACTTTTTCATGTTGGAGTTTAAGTCAGTGTATTAAAATAAATTAAAAACTAAGGTTTGGTTTTTAGGTTATCTTCTTCATTTTTGATTTCTTTGTTTTGTTTCTTTCTATAAGTGAGTTTTTTACTTTCCTCCTTTAATAATGGTTCAAGGGATGTTGCTTAATGAAGATGACCAGTTTAAGATAATAATAAATAAATAAAAACCCCATTAAATTTCAATGAAATACTGCTTATAAGCTTGTGCAATTTTAGTTACAAAATCATTACAAAGCTTCTAACCGATATATTGTCAAATTTTTTACCTAATATGATCTTCCTAAAAATTGTTTGATTTTGTCCAAGGAAGAAATATTCATGAAAATGTAGACATTACACAAAGATAGTCAATGAGATAAACAAGAAGGTAGTAGTAGTTATTGGAAAATAAGGGTTTTGTTGTGACAAAATCTATTGTGCATTATTTATTGAAAAATATTTTTCATATGTGCAAAATAAAATCATAGGAAGTAAAAGGTGTGCAAATTATAATATTAATTAATGATATTATAAAGTAACCGGGTTCTTGCCCCTAAGAAAAGCCTTATTTAAATGATGTTAAATGTATGATTTATCATATTTAAGAAATATGATACTTGTTTTGTTTAGATGAATGTACTTGACATTTAACTTTCTAGTAAAATTATCTTGTTAAGCCAAGATCATACAAGCTAAGTTACTAAGAGCTTCGTGAAGCAAATCAAAGATTATTTGTTCTTGGCCTACTTGATCTCAACCTCAAAGATTATTTGTTCTCGGCTTCACAATCAGACTAAGGCCTCTCAACCTGCTTGATCTAAACTTAAAGATTATTTGTTCTCGGCCTCATAATCAAACTAAGGCCTCTCGGCCTATTTGATCACGTCCTGTTTAATCTTGGCTTCACAATTAAGACTAAGGCCTCACAGCTTGCTTGCTATCTGTCTCATGAATGAAACTCACTGTTTCATTTAGAGAAGGCTTCTTAAGCCATTTGTTCAATTAGGTTGCCTTAAGAGATATATGCCTGAAGAGAAAGCCTCCGATGAGACCTGTGTTCTTCATACAAGTGTCGAATCCTCAACAGGAGGATTTTGGAGTAAACCGATGTTAGAATGATTTGATTCTCAATTCAAAATGAAGATCTAGGATTGATTTGTTGGCTAATTAAAATGATCTAACAGGAAGAAGGCCAGCTATTCAGGTTTGAGCTAAAAAGCCCTAGATTTGTTCTTTATTTAAGAAGAATGCATGCTTGAAGGATAGCTTGATGATTTACAACTATTTAAAGTGTTCTTTCCATAAAGATACAATCTTTAAGCTCACTTGATTATTTGATTCAAGCTCGATCATCTCTCAGTGACTTACAAGGCTTCGATGATATTTGATTACTTGATTTATTCTTTGATTATACCATCAATTACACCTTTTATGACCTTGTTTATATGCTAATCACATTCAAAATACATATTGCACACAAACATTGTGAAAAATTCAAAACCCTAATTTGTTGTAATTTGGAGATTTTGTGATAGGAGCTTTGAGTTTCATTATTCATAGTTGAATAGCTCCTTTGATTAGCAATATCCCATAAACTATCATAAAAATTGGGGATTTGCATTTGTACATGATCTTTTGATCATATCTTGTAAACAGACTTGGAAATTCTTTTGAGGAGGAATTGGTTGGATTAAGGAGAATGTTTTCTTCTAATATGGTTGAGTAAAGGAGACTTCAATCAATTGGATTGAAGGAGAAAAGGGTGGATGTAGGGCTCAAGGATTAAGTGCTAAACCACCGTGGTAAATTTGGTGTTTCTCTCTCTTTTCCCTTATCCTATTAGGATTTAACTTGCTGAATGCTATTATCTTTCTAGCCATTAATTTGTTATTAATCTGTTGCGTTACCTGTGTGATGTTTGATAACTTTATTTTTATAGAGTTATTTTACCTATTTTAGGCAATAAATAACTTTAATAATTGTGAGAAAACATTTGAACTCATCTTTATTTACCTAAATTTATCTTGCTTATGTAGCACAAGGAGGTAAGGAGAAAGGAATGAGAATGGAGAACCTAATGCTTATTGTGTGACAAAATCGTAATATCAAGATCAAGAGAGTTAAGATGGGCTTAGGCTTTAGATGATTATTATTAGATTTTCTATTGTTGTTGGGTTTTCTATTTATTTAGAAAACCCAGTCATGTTAGGAATTCAAATCCTAATTAATTTAGAAGTTCAAAACCCAATTGTTTTAGATTTCCAAAACCCAGTTCTACTAGGATAAGAGATAAGTTTAAACCTAAACCCTATTTAAGAGAAAAGAAGAGGCAAAAGAAAGAGAATGAGGAAATCGAGCATAACTCAAGAGAGAGGCCAAAAATTCAAGGTTTTCTTGAAAAGAAGACAAAAAGGGTGACAGACTTCTTATTCTTGGATTTAAGATGCCTTCTTTATTTCTTATTATTGTTCTTCCTCATTATTTCTTTATGTTTTAGTATACTTTTGTTAGAGCTACGATGTAACCTAATTATGATGGTATGAATCTTATGATTATTATGTTTGCAAGATATTTTGTTTATGTGAAGTTACATATTATTGTGTTTAATGCTTTTAAGTGATTAGCTACCACTTGAATGATCTAATTTGCATGTTTGAGACCGACAGGAGATGATATGCAGTTGCTTCTTGTAATTTGTAACCATAAATTAAATATGGTTAGACATATACCATATTGTTTATGTGACTTTCGGTATAAACTGAGAATGTTCATAGATCCTAATGCATTTGGTTTGTTTCAATTCACATATAAAGATATAGTGAATTAATGAACTAAGTAGGTTTGCTATACCTAGACATAAGATAGTAAATAAATTAGGAAGTTTCGCCATCACATAGATATTATCCCTTTTGTAAGCATAAATAATCAATATTAATACCTAGTAATTATGGTAAAATTAGACACTTTAACATGTTTTGCAAATTTAGTTTTCTTAGATTTAGTTAGTTAATTTATCATCTATCAATTTGATTTGCTAGATAAATTTTAGGAATTGTTCACCATTAGTAATTAATTGGTCTAGTAATCACCAATCTTTGTGGGACGATATCTTTCTTATCATTATATTACTTGTTCGACATGTTCACTTGCATTTAGAATTTCACTAAACAATATTCTTGTTGTTTTATAACATATTAGTGTGACATTTGCTTGTTGTCTTCTTAATTATCTATGTGAAATTGCATTGATTTCTAGAAGCATTTTAAAAAGAAGAAAATTGCTCAATTCTTAACTTAACCAATTCAACCCCCCTTCTTGTTAAGTCATAAAACCCAATAGTAGTTGGGTAAATAATAATAAAAGTAGACATGTCAAAGGCTTATGATCAAATGGAATGGAGTTTTATTCTAAAGGTGATGGCTAGATTTGATTTTTCTTAAAGATTAAGAGATATGATTTTCAAATGTATTTCGAACAACTAGTTCTCTATACAACATCATAGTGCAAGACAAAGTTTCTTTAATCAACATGAGGCCTAGCATAAGGAGATCCATTAACCCTAGGTCTATTTATTATTGCTCAAGATGCTTTTAGCTAGAAATTATATGCTTTAATGGACCAAGGAGAAATAGGAAAATGCAAAGGAAATAACAATTTTGCAAGGATGTCAGATCTTTAATACACATAATATGCAAGCTATAAGAGATTGATACAAATCTAGTACATTTGTTGAGAAAGAATGAGGCACCTAGCAAACAAAAGGTGAATGAACAAAAGACAAGGCTAATAATGTTAAGCAAGATAGAAAGGAGACAAAGACAATAGATTAAGATTTGGACGAACTTCTTAGTTACTACCTTATCAATAAAATATTTGGAAATCCTATTGTTCAAAAGCAAAAGAAAGATTTAACATTTTGCTATTTTTTTTAAAGTAATAGTGGTAGAATTCTTACACATTTTGTTAATAAAAACTAGGTTAGGTTGAAAAACCACACCTTGTGAAGATACAAAAGGAAGTGTGTACACCCAATCCTAAGAGAATTAATTGTTAAGCCTATCTATCATACTCATAGCTTGATGATAAATATATTATGAAAATAATAGATACAAAGAATAGCATGTAGGCTGACCTTATGGAAGCCTATAATCATCTAGACCTAGACAATCATTTTTAAAAGCATTCACACATAAGCTAGGCAAAAAGCCTAGTTGATAAACAATTTTCATGTTATGTACCTAGTGTTTATAATTTGTCAATTTATCCTCACCTAAATACCCTTTCTCTAAATATGTGTCAAATGGTAGTGTATGGTGGCCTTAGGCTTACACATTTTTGTATCACATGCCCTAAAAGCCATAAAGATTTCCATTATTGTAGCATACATTTCACCAAATAGAAAGAATTTGATTTTATTAGGTATTGGAACTAATGCCATTCATGACAAAATTGGAGACTTATGAGAAAGTCATGGGCCTCTACATGTGCATTACTGCCTTAACCAAATTGGATAGAAAATGACAAAACTACATTGCCGTTACTATCTCTTACTACTCCTCTTAGTATGTTATTTCCTTAATCACTAAATCTATCTACATTTAACTTTAATATACCAATTAAGGGAGGACACCACCTTATACATGTACCTTATCTTAGTTCAATATGTCTTATAGGTACTCTTAAACTTTGTAAAGTAATATGGTCTAGAAAATTTGCATGTGTATCTTTGGATAGGGATGTGGAAAACTAGGGTATCCAATGATTTATGTCCTAGTAGATGTGATTCAAAGCCATATGCATTCCCTTATCTTTTACATTGCTTTTAGTTGGTCGTATATGCCTTTAGTGATCAAGTTCCCCAAGATAGTAATAATTGTTCATCTTTGGTTATTCCTGTTAGGTATAATAGCTAACCAAGAAAGGGGGGGAATTGGTTATTAAGCTTTAAGTCTATAAATTCATTTTCTAAAATAGAATAAAGAGCATAAACAACACACATAGATAGATTTTACCACGATGGTTTAGCCTTCACACCTATGTCCACCATCTTCCTCCTTCAATCCAACTAATTAAAGTCCACTTTACTCACTGATTAAGAGAAAATATTCTCTTAATCTTCATAATCCCTTCTTCAAAGGATTACAACACTATGAGGTTACAAACAAAGGTTATTCCAACCTTGTTACAAAGAAAATCCGTAACGATATCTAGTTTGTGAGGGATATTGTTAATCAAAGAGCTTTCTATGTAAGGTTTAATGGCTTTCCAAAAAGGGGGGTTGAATGGGTAATTGTAAGTTTTTCACTTCTAATTCGGGTTCACTCACTTTTCATGCAATCAAATGAATTATTTACAAGCAATGAGATCAAGCAACAAGAGAGATAAGCGTATTAAAGATAAGACAAAGATTTACACGGTGGTTCAACCCTTGTCACCTACTTCCACTCTCTTCCTCCTTCAACACAACCAGTTAAAGTCCACTTTACTTCAAAGTTAGGAGAAAACCTCCTCCTACAATTTCCAACTCCTCCACAAGGAGTCAACAGTTCTCGGTTACAAGTATAAGGTTGACTTAACCTTAGTACAATAGCAAGTCCTCAATGATATATGATTGAAGATATACAAAGTCAATTCAAGCTTTTAAGGAGTATTGCTTAACAAAGAGCTAATTGAAGAAATACAAAGTCAATTCAAGCTCTAATCATGAAACCCCCAATTATCATAAAGTTAGGGTTTCTAATTTACAAAGTGATTTATGTTCAAGTGATAATCAAAGTTTAATTAGCACATAAACAACTCAATCTAGCAATGAATATTCATATGAATATGAATGTAGAGGAATATCACTAAAGATCCAAGCTTTCACTGAAGATTGAAGAACTCAATCATAAAAGTATAAGCTTTCATAGCTTCAATCTTTTTCACAATCTTTCAATAGTATTTCATGGAAAAGCTTTTAAAAACCTCAAAGAACATCTTTTTATAACAGATTCAAGGAACTCAAGCTTTCTAGGGTTTCTTTTCAAGTGTGATCTTCCCGTTGAGATTTGATGTAATCTTCATCATGCAATAGTATAAATGATGATTAATGTAGCAAATAGCTACAAGGTATAATGACTAACCAAGAAAAATGGGGGTTGAATTGGTTTTCTAAAAGACAATGGATCAATTACCTAATTTAAGTCCAACAATTAGATAACAAATATAATTGAAAGATAGACAAACAAATAGATGCAAAGCAAGCATAGACAACAAGAGAGAACAATAAATTTTCCATGGTGGTTTAGCCCTTTTCACCTACTTCTACCCTTTTCCTCCTTTAACACAACCGGTTGGATTCCTTTCTACTAACAAAGGTGAAGAAAACCTTCTTCACACTTCCAACTCCTCCTTAAGGAGTTGCACAAGTCATCAATTACAAAGATAAGGTTGACTCAACCTTAGTATAATGGAAATTCCTCAAAGATATATGATTTGAGAGGAATAATGCTTATCAAAGAGCTAATTAAAGATATGTAATGTCAATCCAAGCTTTAATCACAAAACCCCCAAATATTGTCAAGTTAAGGTTTTGGATTTACAACTCTGTTTATATGCATATAATGTGTATAGATCAATTAGCACAAAAATGAACAAATACAAGTATGATAGATCATAAAGAAATGATCTTTAATGAATATCAACAATTGTTACCCTAGATTGGCTAATATTACCGAATCAAAGCAAGATGGCAATAAGTGAACAGGTTCTTGGAGCTTCTTCTAATCTCTCAAATATATGATAAAAAGGCACTTAATAAGGCCATCAAGAAAAGCTTTTATAAGAAATCCAAATACCCGAAGCCTTCTAGGATTTGTTGTTAAACCTAACATCACTGCAAGGATCTTCCTATTAAAGAGTAAGAAGATTTCCCTCAATCAATAGAGAGACTTCAAATCTTGCTCTTAATCAACCATTCTAACAATCAATCCCTTCTCAAAACTTCCCATTAGAGAATTACAGCTTAGAGAGAGAAGACAATAGGAGCCATGTGAAAGATAGAATGGAGGCTAAGGCTTTTTGGTCTCAATCGAGAGTCTTGGTTAGATAGTCTCCTACTTAGTCGAATGGTGCCATTCTAGCTATCGGGCTTAGGCCAGGTAATTTCTAGTCAGGTTGCTTCGACAAACAAGTTTTGGTCTAGCTCATCCCTTAATCGGGCCAGGGCTTAATCAGCCTACTTTGCATGGGCTTTAGATGAGCTTCCCTCATCAATGTGGCCTGCTTCATGCCGGCCTTAAATGAGCTTCAAATAGCCTGCACCTAAAACAAACCTAACATCATTTTTCTTAAGAAAAATATTATGCAACCATTACTTCCGTTAATAAAAGATATTCTTTTTGAGTATATATGAAGTTGCTTCATAAATGAATGTAGAAACTCGGTTACTTTATAATATCATTTGTTGATATTATAATTTGCACACCTTTTACTTCTTGATGTTCAATATTGCACATAAACATATGAAAAATATTTATACAAATATTATATGCAACCAAAAGTTTGTCATAACAAAACACACATTTTTTCAAGAAGCTTCCTCTTTTTGATGACAACAAAATTTATAAACTTTAAGCATATACTAACACATGTATAATAAGACATGTCATCAATTGAATGCTCATAATGAATAAATAAAATGGTGGCCAATCACTTAAAAACATTAAGCATAATAATATATAACTCACGTAAATAAAATATCTTACAAAACATAAAAACTTATAAAATTCACATCATCATAGTTAGGCTACATCTTCGCTCTAACAAAAGAAGTTTTAAATATAATGAAATAACAAACCAAAGCAATAATAGAAATTAAGCAAAACATCTTAAATAAAAAACAGGAAAGTTGTCACCATACTATCTTCTCTTTAAGAATTCTTTGCAGAATTCTTACAAATTAAACAAAATCAAGAATGATATGAAGTAGAGGAAGCTTTCACACCCTTATTTCTCTTTTTCTTCTTTCGTTTTCTCTTTCTTCTTTGATTTTTCTCTCTTTTCTTTCTCTTATGCGATGCCTCCTTCCTTTCATGTTGCTCCTCTTTTTATCTCTTCTTGGGCGGCATGCCTTAGCAGTCTTCACAATTCACTTTTTGCTCTTTTCATTTACTTTCTCTCTTGTCCTTTTTCCTTCTCTTTTACACGTTACCTTTCCTTTTATTCTTCACATGCCTTCTTGTAGCTTTCTTTTCCTTTGTTTCTCATGCTCTTTTGCAGTTTACTACATAAATAACACAAATTTACATAAATATATAAAAATTTAAATATTATCTTGTAAAACTTGTATTATTTATATCCTGAAATAGTGAAAATAACTCTATAAAAATGGAGTTATCATTGATTGTGTCTTTTAAGTATCTAAATGTTCTCTTGACAATAGTTAAGTGTTGTTCTTTAGAATTAGATTGATATGTAGCACACAAACATATACTGAACATGATATCAGGTCAAAAAGCAATCAAGTACAACAAAGAACCAATCATTCCTCTATAAAGTTTTGAATTAACACTAATCCTGTGTTCATCATGTGATAAAGATGTGGTTATGCTCATGGGAGTGATTATTGGTTTAAAGTCATGCATCTTCTTTTTCTTGAGTAATTCATTTGCATATTTAGTTTGACTTATAAAGATTCATTTACTAGTTTGTTTAATCTGTAAACCTAGAAAGTATGTTAATTCACCCATCATACTCATCTTAAATTCATGTTGCATAGAGTTAGCAAAGTTTTCACATAAAGCATGATTTGTAGAACCAAACACAATATCATCAACATAAATTTAAACAATCAAGATATCTTTTCCTTTAGTTTTGATAAACAATGTGGTATCTAAATTTCCTTTCCTAAAATCTACACTAAGTAGAAAGTTGCTTAGTTTATCATACCAAGCCCGTGGGGCTTGTTTTATTCCATATAAAGCTTTTGAAAGCTTGTATACATGATTAGGACATATGGGATCTTCAAACCTAGGTGGTTGTTCTACATATACTTTTTCCTTGGCCATCATTTAAAAATGCACTCTTCACAACCATTTGATAAAGAGGGAAATTCATACAACAAGCAAAAGCTAAAAGTATTCATATTACTTCTAATTTAGCTATTAGTGCAAATGTTTCATCATAATCAATTCCTTCTTCTTGACTATATCCTTGTGAGACTAATCTAGCCTGGTTCCTAGTAATTGTTCTATTCTCATCTAACTTATTTGTAAAGACCCATTTTGTGCCAATTATCGGATGATTTTTTAGTCTAGGAACCAAGTTCTAGACTTTACTAGTTTAATTCTTCCTACATAGCAAGAAGCTAGTTTTCATCTCCAAGTGCCTCATCCACTATCTTTGGCTTTACTTGAGATAAGAAGGCTTAATGTTCACAAGCATTGTGATGCCTTAAACATGTACTCAATCTTTGAGTGATATCTCCTAAAATGTGTTGCTAATCTACCTTTCCTCTAACTTTAGGGAATGAGAAATCTCTTGACTCCCCCTCAATTCTAGCTACATGTTTCTCACTAAATCCTTGTTTATTTGAACTTGGATTAGTTTCACTCTCCATGCAATCATCTTCAAACCTAACATGAATAAATTCGTGTAAGAATAACTAAGAAATATGACTTCATCATTCTTAGAGTCTAGCTTACCAAGTGACTTTTTCCCATTGTTCAAGACAAAACATTTGCTACCAAACACATGAAAATATGATATATTCGGTTTCCTACTAAAGAATAATTCAAATGGAGTCTTTTTCAATATTGGTCTTAAAAATGCTTGGTTTGAGATGTAACATGCTATTCTAATAACTTCTCCCCAAAAATGTTTAGGAAGGTTATACTCACACATCATGGTTCTAGCCATCTCTTAAAGTGTTCTATTTTTCCTTTCTACAACATCATTTTGTCATGGTGTCCTAGGTGCTAAAAAGTTATGAGAAATACCATTCTTGGAGCAAAATTTTTCAAAAAGGTGATTTTCAAATTCACCACCATGGTCGGTCCTAATCTTAGTGATAGACAGGCCTTTTTCATTTTGTACCAGTTTAGAGAAATCAACAAACTTTTCAAACACTTCATCTTTCCTAGGAAGTAAATATACTTATATATATCTTATGTAATCATCTACTATAACTAAAGCATAGTATTTACCATTTAAGGTAGTTGTTCTCAATGGACCAAATAGATCCATATGAAGTAATTTTAATGGTCTTGTAGTGGACATTATTAGTTTCGATTTGAAGCTACTCTAATTATGCTTACCCTTTATACATGCCTTACGTAATTTCTTCTTATCAAAGTTAAGAGTGGGCAGACCTCTAACCAAATTATTTTTGGACAATTTTTCTGTTAAACCTAGACCAGCATGTCTAAGTTTCCTATGCCACAACTAATCATCAACATTCTTATTCATAATTAAGCATATTTTTTCAATGGTTAAATCACTAAGATCAAGCACATAGATGTTGTCTTTTCTTTTTCCAATAATTTTTATACTGTGTTCTACATTTTCAACAATGCAAAGTTCTTTTCCAAATTTAATTTTGAAATCTCTATTGTAAAATTGACTTATGCTCAACAAATTGATTTTTAATTCATCCATAAACAACACATCAGAGATAAGTAAAGTTTTTGGGTTACCAATGGTTCCCTTCCCTTTAATCTTTACTTTAGAGTTATCTCTAAAAGAAATTGTGCCTCTAGATTTCAGCTCAAGTGTTGAAAAGTGCTCCATCATCCCAATCATATAATGAGAACACCTGCTATCTAGAACCCACAAATTCTTGTAATCCATCTTGTTTATCTTTGCACTAAAAGCCTACAAAGATAAAATCATTTGTTGAAGTGTTTGGTACCTGGTACCCTTTGTTCTTTGGGTATATGGATGTTAGTTGAAGTCATGCCATTGAAAGTTTTGGGTATCCAAACTTTCTTTATCTTATATGATTTTCTAAGTCTAATAGGATGTGTAACAAAAGAATGACCAACATATTTGCAATATGAGCATTCATTATGCGGCAGAAATGTGTGACTTTTCCTTTCAAAGAAATTAGTGAAAGACCTTGAGTTTTCACTTGACTTATATCCTATTCCAGCTTTTATCATATATACTTCTTTGTGATTGTAGCATTTTATCTAACATAATTTCATCAAGTAGTGCCATCAAGCTTCAACTGAATTTCACGTTTTTCTTTTTCTAATTCAAACATTTTCATATTAAGATTGACTATATCATAATTAAAGCAAGCGTGTTCAGTAATGTCATCATATTTGTACCCTGATTCCAAGCATACATTACCTATAGAATATGCATAAGATTTTACACATACATTCTTAGATTCACAAAGTAAATCCGCATAAACATCTTTATCATGCATTATTTTTGCTTTTAACAACTTATATTTTGCTTTCAATTTCTTTTATTTATTTTTCATTTTGTTTGCATAATCAATTAAATCAAAAAAGGCAGTTTCTATATCACAGTTTATATTATCTTGAACTTTAGTATCACTTACCTCAAGTTCCTCTTCTATGGTTGCTTTTGCAGTCAAGCACATGTGTGCAATTTCCTTTTGTTCTTCCTCATTCAATGAAGAGCTTTTATCATCCCAGGCAACAATCATTACTTTCTTCTTATTCTTTTTTTTAAGTAGAGGACAATAAGCCTTAATGTATCCAGGTTTCCTACACTCATAGCATAGAATCTCCCTAGGTTCATTTGTTTTTTTTCTCCTAGATTGACCTACATTCTTGTTTAGACCTTTTCTAAGAAACTTTCTGAATCTTCTAGCTATCAATGTAATTTCATCATTTTCGGGTTTTACCTCATCAATATTTGTTAGAAAATAAGGGTTTTACTGTGACAAAATTTATTTATGAATTAATTCTTGAAAAATATTTTTCATATGTGCAAGAGAAAATCATAGGTGTACAAATTATAATATCAATCAATGATGTTATAAAATGGCCAAGTTCCTACATTTATTCATAAAACATCTTCATAAAATGACTTTGAGAAATATCTTATATGAATGATATTGAAAATATATTTTGATATATTTAAGAAAAATGATACTTGGCTTTATGTAGTTGTAGGAACATATTAATCAAAAGTCAAAGATCTATACGGCATCATCCAACTTAAAGGAAGCTTACTTAAGAGACTTGTTCGATCATTTTGCCTTAACTGATGCTTTTCAAATTATACAACCTCTGGTGAAGCCTTTGTTCTCTCTGCAGCACCAAATCCTTAACGGGAGAATTTCGGAGGAGATGGAATGTCAAAACAGTTGGATTGGGTTTCTAAGAAGCGACTTAACCTCAATTTGATGGGTGGCTCACGATTTCTAATAGGAAAAAGGTTACAATTGAGTTTTGAGATCCAAAATCCTAGATTTATCTTCTCTATTTAAGAAGAGTTAGTTCTTGAAAAGAAAGTTGATGATTTATGAGCATCTGAAGTTCTCTTTCTATCAAGAATCATTCTTTAAGTTCACTTGATTATTCATTCAAGTTCATTCACTCTTGGTGGCTTACAAGGTTATAGTGATATTGTGATTAAACTGCTTATTCTTTGATTTTATCATCTATTGTACCTTGTATAACTTTGTTTATGTGCTAATTACATTCGAAATACAAATTGTACATAAACATTGTGAGAAATCTGAAATCCTACCTTGTCCTAATTTAGGGGTTTCATGATAGGAGCTTGGATATTCATTATTCATACTTGAATAGCTTTTTTGATTAGCAATATCCCATAAACCATCATATTATTAGAGAATTTGCACTTGTACATGATCTTTTGATCATATCTTGTAACCAAATTTGGAAATTCCTTTGAGGAGGAGTTTGTTGGATTAAGGAGAACATTTTCACCTAATCTAGGTTGAGTAAAGGAAATTTCAATTAGTTAGATTGAAGGAAAAAGGGTGGATGTAGGGCTCAAGGATTGAGTGCCGAACCATCGTGGTAAATTTACTATCTTACTTGCCTTTGTTTACTCTTGTTTGCTTGCTATTTTGTTATGACTTACATGATCATTTTATAGTATAGTTTAGAACAATTTTAAAGTCAAAAAGAGGCTAACCAAATCTTAGCTTAACCAATTCAACCCCTCTTCTTATCAGGCCATAAAACCCAATAATATTTTCTACTTCTACTTTTAGGGCAAGTGACTTCCTATTTTCCTTTTCTTTCTCCCTTTTTATTAATTACATTTCATGAGATTTTAGTGATCCTAACAAATCATCTAAAGTTAGCTTTTCTAAGTCATGTGCTTATTCTATGGCCATTTTCTTAGGATCCCAACTTTCAAGTAAAGAAACTAATATTTTCATAACCATTTCTTCATTTATGTAAATCTTTCCTAGCAATTTAAGTTTGAAAAGTATCTCAGTAAATTTACCAAACACATCACTAACAGTTTCAAAATCATACATAATAAACAATTCATAGTCATGTGTAAGCACAGTAACTTTAGAAGACTTGACCTTTTTAATACCTTTATATATGACCTCTAGTTTATCCCATATTTCCTTACTGGTGTTGCAAGAAGACACTTTGTTAAACTCATGAGCTCTTAGACCACTATATATTATGTTCATAGTCTTAGCATTCAGTCCTATGACTTTAGCTTCATTTTTACTCCATTCATTAGTTTTAGGTAACACAATACCCTTCCTAATAGCTTGCCAAGCTTCTGGATCTTGACTAGTGA
This sequence comes from Casuarina equisetifolia, assembly GCA_028551475.1. Taxonomy (NCBI): domain Eukaryota; kingdom Viridiplantae; phylum Streptophyta; class Magnoliopsida; order Fagales; family Casuarinaceae; genus Casuarina; species Casuarina equisetifolia. The sequence continues at coordinate 13,995,312 of CM052361.1, forward strand.
TAAATACTTGCATTAATTGCTTCCAATGTCTATAATTTATTCCACCAAACAAAGGTTGTTTGTTAAACCCTGTGATAGCTTCACCCTTTGCTACAACCATTATAAGGATCTACTCTTAGGATGTTAAGCCTTTAAATTAAAGAACCTAGCTCATGATGTCAATTGTAGGGTATAATGATCAACCAAGAAGGAGGGGGGGTTGAATTGGTTTTTTAAAAGACAATGGAACAATGACCTAATTTAAGTCCAACAATTAGATATCAAATATAATTGAAAGATAGACAAACAAATAGGTGCAAAGCAAGCATAGACAACAAGAGAGAACAATAAATTTTCCACAGTGGTTTGGCCCTTTTCACTTACTTCCACCCTCTTCCTCATTCAACACAACTTGTTGGATTCCTTTTTAATGACAAAGGTGAAGAAAACCTTTTTCACACTTCCAACTCTTCCTCAAAGAGTTACACAAGTCAGCAGTTACAAAGATAAGGTTTACTCAACCTTAGTACAATAGCAATTCCTCAAAGATATATGATTTGAAAGGAATAATGCTTATCAGAAAGCTAATTGAAGATATAAAATGTCAATCCAAGCTTTAATCACGAAACCCCCAAATATTGTCAAGTTAGAATTTTGGATTTACAACTTTATTTATGTGTGTATTAATATGTATAAATCAATTAGCACATAAATGAGCAAATACTATTGGAAAATAGGGTTTTGTTGTGATTGAAAATATTTTCTTGTAAATATCAATTCTCAAATTATGTTTTTCTAAATGTGCAAAAAGAAAAACTATAGGAAGTAAAAGGTATACAAATTATAATATCAATTAATGATATTATAAAGTAATCGGGTTCCTACATTTTCTTATAAAATATATTCTTAAAGTATTTGTGACATATAAATGTTTATTATTTGAATATATTAATTATTTAAATATTTCTTCAAGAAATATGAGATATACTTGAATATATTTTATTTTAGGAATATGATACTTGGTTTGGTGAAATTGCAGGAACAATATAATTGCTTAAATTCAATATATGCAATACATTATAAATGTGTTGATATTGGACCATGTTGATATTAGACCAGATATACATGCTGAATATATGTTATTACTGTACTGGACTTTTGCTATTGGATTGTGAGATTATAAGTGCGGCCCAAGTTCACGTCAGCTTGCTTGATCCTATTCCTATTACAATGTCATCTGAATCATTATCAAAGGCTTCCTGTTACGGTGTCGTATTGATCACATCAGAAGCTTCCTTGATACACTTACTGCCTATGATGTTGTCTCACTTAAGGGCACATAAAAGTCGTTTATCTCTCGAGGGGTTATGCCTTAGCCGCTTCAGTCTCTCCCCAACGTTGCCTTCATTTCTCTCAAGTGCCGAAGCTTCAACGGGATGAATTTGGAGGAGACAGGCTGTCAGAACGGTTGGATTTCGAATCGAAAGGTGGAAATGAGGCTGATTTGATGGATAACCTACTATTTCTAACAGGAAGAAGGCTACGGTTTAGGTTTGATTCAAAAAGAAAACCCTAGATCTACTTCTATATAAGGAGGTGTGCATGTGAAGGTTTTGAGAGAACAATTTACCTCTATCTTGAAGCACTCTCTTTGTGAACATACTTTACTCAACTTACTTACCATTTGATTCAAGATCATACATCATTCGGTGGTTCATAAGCTTTCGGTGATATTCGACTATTCAGTTTAATCTTTGATAATATCATCAATCATAGCTTGTATAATATTATTTATATGCTGATTTCACTTATAAACATTTTCTGCACATAAATCTTGAGAAAAATCCAAAACCCTAATTTCTCCAAATTGGGGATTTCATGATAGAGGCTTTGTATCTTGATATATTTGTTTGAATAGCTCCTTTGATCAGCAATATCCCATAAACTAACATATTATTTGGGGATTTGCTATTGTATATGATCTTTTGATCATTATTTGTATTCAGACTTAATAATTCCTTTAAGAAAGAATTGTTTGGATTAGGGAGAACATATTCTCCTAATCAAGTTGAGTAAAGTGACTTCAATAGGTTGGATTGAAGGAGAAGAGGGTGGATGTAGGACTCTAAGGTAGAGTGTCGAACCACTGTGGTAAATTGGGTGTTGATTTTCTTGCTCTCTATTTGATTGCATATTATCATATAAATTGCTAAAGTAATTGATTAGAATTTTTAAGAAGAATATTTCGATATAAGAACAATTCAACCCCCCTTTCTTGTTAAGCCATAAAACCTAACAATTGGCATCTAGAGCCAGGTTCTCTAATTAAAGGACTAACATCCTAGAGTAGATCCACATTATGGCTTCTAAAAAAAGGTTAGCTGTTACGGGGTTTAATAAACCTCCCTTGTTTGATGACATTAATTTTAGGCATTGGAAACAATTAATGCAAGTCTTCATAATAGGCCAAGATCCAGAAGCTTGGTAAGTAATTAGGAAGGGTATTACATTACCCGAAACTGATGAATGGTCAAAAAATGAAGCTAAAGTAATGGGGTTAAATGCTAAGTCCATGAATATGATCTATAGTGGTCTTAGAACACATGAGTTTAACAAAGTGTCCTCTTGCACCACCGGTAAAGAAATTTGGAATAAGTTAGAAGTCATCTATAAAGGAACTAAAAAGGAAAAACCTATACAAATGAGGAAATGACAAGAAAAATGTTAGTATCCCTACCCGAGAGTTAGGATCCTAAAATGATGGCCATAGAAGAAGCTCATAACCTAGAGGTGCTGACCTTAGATGATCTGCTAGGTTCTCTTAAGACTCATGAAATGCAACTTATGAGAAGAGAAAAAGAAAAAGAAAATAGGAGATCACTTGCACTTAAAGTAAAAGTTGAAAAGGTTGAAGAGGAAGAGTCAGAAAATGATGAAGTCGCTCTTATAGCTAGAAGATTTAGAAAATTTCTAAGAAAAATGTTAAACAAAAACATAGGGCAAAATAGGAGAAAAAAATTAAATGAACCTAGGGAGAATGTGTGCTATAAATGCAGAAAACCAGGACATAATCAAGATTGATTGTTCGACAATCAAGAAAAGAAACAACAAGAACAAAAAGAAGGCAATGATTGCTGCCTGGGATGATGAGAACTCCTCATCTGATGAAGAAACTCAAGAAAAGGTTGCACATCTATGCCTAACTACAACAACAACTCTTGAGGAAGAAAATAATGAGGATATGAGGGCATAGAATAGGAATAAAAAGCTTAAGAACATATTGATTTTGGATAGCGGATGCTCTCGACACATGACTGGGATGAGGGAGCTCTTCTTAATGCTTGAGTTGAAAAATGGAGGTACAGTATCTTTTAGACATAACTCTAAAGGAAGAATAAGAGGAATGGGAACAATAGGTAACTCTAACACCCTACTCATATCTGAAGTGTTGCTTGTAGATGAGCTAAAATTTAACTTACTTAGCATAAGTCAATTGTGTGATAGAGGATTCAACATAAAAGTTGGAAAAGAAAGTTGTCTTGTTAAGTATGCTGACCATAAAATTGTTGAAAAAAGGAAAGACAATATCTATATGCTTGATTTGAGCAAGATGAATGTTGAACAATCATGTTTGGTTGTAAATAGAAATATTGATGCTTGGTTATGGTATAGAAAGCTAGGACATGTGGGTCTAGGATTGATAGAAAAATTGTATAAGTACAATTTAGTAAAAGGTCTTCCTTCTTTAGAATTCAACAATGATAGAATATGTGAAGCATGCATTAAGGGCAAACACACACAAAGTAGCTTCAAATCAAAGCTTGTGATGAGCACATCTATACCATTAGAAATAATACAAATGGACCTATTCGATCCTATGAGAACAATAACATTGAATGGTAAATATTATGTCTTAGTTATTATAGATGACTATTCTAGATTCACATGGACACATATGATTGCTAGGAAAGATGAAGCATTTGAAAAGTTTGTTAAATTTTGTAAAATGATTCAAAATGGAAAAGGTTTTTCAATTATAAAAATAAGAACTAATTATGGTGGAGAATTTGAAAACCAACTTTTTGAAAAACTTTGTTCAGAAAATGGTATTTCACATAACTTTTCAGCTCCTAGAACACCACAACAAAATGGTGTTGTTGAAAGGAAAAATAGAACACTTCAAGAGATGACTAGAACCATGATGTGTGAATACAATCTTCCAAAACACTTTTGAGGAGAAGCTGTAAACACAGCCTGCTATATTTGAAACCATGCCTTAATAAGGCCTATTTTGAAAAAGACACCCTTTAAGTTATTCTTTGAAAGAAAACCAAACATTTCATATTTTCATGTTTTTGGAAGTAAATGTTTTGTCTTGAATCATGGAAAGGAATCACTTGGAAAATTTAATTCCAAAAGTGATGAAGGAATATTTCTTGGATACTCTCATACAAGTAAAGCATATAGAATATTTAACAAACGCACTTTAGTTGTAGAAGAGTCAATTCATGTTAAGTTTGAGGATGAATGTCAAAGCATCCTAGAAACCGAAGCAAATGGTGGAATCAAAAGTGTTCCAAATAGGGCTGAAGTTGAGGGGGAGTATGAAACTAGAGAACCCTCCTTTCCTAGAGTTAGGAATGAAGTAAATCATGACCACATTATAGGTGATCCAAATGTTAGAGTGAGCACACGGTCTCAGGTTCACAACACATGTGAACATCAAGCCTTTTTATCTCAAGTAGAGCCTAAGAAAGTAGATGAGGCTCTTGAGGATGAAAACTGGCTTCTTGCTATGCAAGAAGAATTGAATCAGTTTGAAAGAAACAAGGTCTAGAATCTAGTTCCTAGACCAAAGCACCATCCGGTCATAGGCACAAAATGGGTATTTCAGAACAAACTAGATGAAAATGGTACCATCACTAGAAATAAGGCTAGATTAGTGGCACAAGGATATAGTCAAGAAGAAAGGATTGACTATAATGAAACATTTGCACCTATAGCTAGATTAAAAGCTATTCGGATCTTACTTGCATTTGCTTGTTGTATGAACTTTACCTTATTTCAAATGGATGTCAAAAGTGCATTTTTGAATGGCATTATAAAGGAAGAAGTATACGTTGAACAACCACCTGGATTTGAAGATCCAATTTACTTAAACCATGTCTTTAAACTATCAAAAGCTTTATATGGTTTGAAACAAACTCCACGGGCATGGTATGATAAATTAAGTTCATTCTTAATTAATCATAATTTCAGAAAAGGAAAAGTGGACAACACACTATTTATAAAGAATAAAGAAAAAGAAATTTTGATTGTTCAAATATATGTTGATGATATCATGTTTGGTTCTACTAATTCTAAATTATGTGAAGAATTTGTTGCATGCATGCAAAGTGAATTTGAAATGAGTATGATGGGTGAATTAACATACTTTCTTGGATTGCAAATCAAACAAACCAACAAAGGGACTTTTATAAGTCAAAACAAATATACAAATGAATTGCTCAAGAAATACAAGATGCATGATTCTAAACCAATGAACACACCATGAGCACTTCTTTATCATTATCTAATGATGAAGAAGAAATTAGTGTAGACACGAAATTGTATCGTGGCATGATTGGTTCTTTACTATACTTGACTGTATCTAGACCAGATATCATGTTTAGCATGTGTCTATGTGCTAGATATCAATCCAATCCTAAAGAACCGAATCTAGTTACTGTTAAGAGGACATTTAGATATCTTAGAGACACGGTTTCCCTAGGAATCTAGTACCCTAGAGACACCACTCTAGATTTGCATGCATTTAGTGACTCTGATTATGCTGGCTGCAAACTAGATAGAAAGAGTACAAGTGGTGGATGTCACTATCTTGGAAATATGCTTATTTCTTGGCACTCCAAGAAACAAAACTGTGTAGCTCTCTCTTCTACTGAAGCCGAATATATTGATGCTGCTAGTAGCTGTGCTCAAATCTTATGGATGAAACAGTAGTTAGAGGATTATGGAATCTTATCACATAGAGTTCCACTAAAATGTGATAACACTAGTGCTATAAATCTCACTAAAGATCCTATCCAACACTCTAAAACAAAGCATATAGAAATTAGACATCATTTCATTCGGGATCATGTTCAAAAAGGTGATATTATGCTTGAATTTGTGAGTATTAATCAGCAAATTGCCGATATCTTAACCAAACCTTTACCAAAGGATAGATTTTATGCTCTAAGACGAGAACTTGGCATGTTACTTCTTGAAAATCTTTGAATTGTTTATTACTGCTATCTCTCTATTCTTTCACTGTTCTTCAAACTACTTGGTTTGAGGGGGAGCGGCTCTACTTTCACTCATGTAGCCTCCAGTTAGTACCTTACTCTTTTATCAATTTCATTGCTGCCTGCTTATTTTTTTTTGCTATATCTTGTCCTACTTACTTGCATAATCATTCTTTTTGCTTATGACAAAAAGGGGGAAAGAATAGTGTACACATGTGAACACTCATTTCTGACTATTAGTGCAGAATGTGGGTTACATATACATATCACCCTTGTTTAAACCATAATTTTTGCATGTTCTATACAAAATTTTGAAATATGCCAGACACATGTATAGAAGACATGCATATGATCATAAAATTGTATCTATGCTACAATGATAACTTATGTTCTCCTTGAAAAACATAATTGATATTTGATGACATGTGCAATAGTATTGAAATATATTTTGTCATCATCAAAAAGGGGGAGATTGTTGGAAAATAGGATTTTGTTGTGACTGAAAATATTTTCTTGTAAATATCAATTCTCAAATTATGTTTTTCTAAATGTGCAAAAAGAAAAACTATAGGAAGTAAAAGGTGTACAAATTATAATATCAATTAATGATATTATAAAGTAACCAGGTTCCTACATTTTCTCATAAAATATATTCTTAAAGTATTTATGACATATAAATGTTTATTATTTGAATATATTAATTATTTAAATATTTCTTCAAGAAATATGAGATATACTTGAATATATTTTATTTTAGGAATATGATACTTGGTTTGGTGAAATTGCAGGAACAATATAATTGCTTAAATTCAATATATGCAATACATTATAAATGTGTTGATATTAGACCAGATATACATGCTGAATATATGTTATTATTGTACTAGACTTTTGCTATTGGATTGTGAGATTATAGGTGTGGCCCAAGTTCACATCAGCTTGCTTGATCCCATTCCTATTATGGTGTCGTCTGAATCATTATCAAAGGCTTCCTGTTACGGTGTCATATTGATCACATCATAAGCTTCCTTGATACGCTTACTGGCTACGACGTCGTCTCACGTAAGGGCACATAAGAGACGCTTATCTCTCGAGGGGTTATGCCCTAGCCGCTTCAGTCTTTCCTTAACATTCGTTTCTCTCAATCGTCAAAGCTTCAACGGGATGAATTTGGAGAAGACAGGCTGTCAGAACGGTTGGATTTTGAATCAAAAGGTGGAAATGAGGCTGATTTGATGGATAACCTACTATTTCTAACGGGAAGAAGGCTATGGCTTAGTTTGATTCAAAAAGAAAACCCTAGATCTGCTTCTATATAAGGAGGTGTGCACGTGAAGGTTTTGAGAGAATGATTTACCTCTATCTTGAAGCACTCTCTTTGTGAAGATACTTTACTCAACTTATTTACCATTTGATTCAAGATCATACATCATTTGGTGGTTCATAAGCTTTTAGTGATATTCGACTATTTGGTTTAATCTTTGATAATATCATCAATCATAGCTTGTATAACATTATTTATGTGTTGATTTCACTTATAAACATTTTCTGCACATAAATCTTGAGAAAAATCTGAAACCCTAATTTCTCCAAATTGGGGATTTCGTGATAAGGGCTTTGTATCTTGATATATTTGTTTGAATAACTCCTCTGATCAGCAATATCTTATAAACTAACATATTATTTGGGGATTTGCTATTGTATATAATCTTTTGATCATTATTTGTATTCGAACTTAATAATTCCTTTAAGAAGGAATTATTTGGATTAGGGAGAACATATTCTCCTAATCGGGTTGAGTAAAGGTGACTTCAATCGGTTGGATTGAAGGAGAAGAGGGTGGACGTAGGACTCTAAGGTAGAGTGTCGAACCACCGTGGTAAATTGGGTGTTGATTTTCTTGCTCTCTATTTGATTAAATATTTCTATTTGATTGCATATTATCATACAAATTGCTAAAGTAATTGATTAGAATTTTTGAGAAGAATATTTTGGTACAAGAACAATTCAACCCCCTTCTTATTAAGCCATAAAACCCAACAAATACAAGTATGATAGATCACAAAGAAATGATCTTCAATGAATATCAACAATTTTTACCCTAGATTGGCTAATCAGTCCTTTCTGAAAACTTCCCACTGAAGAATCACAGCTTAAAGAGAGAAGACAATAGGAGTTGTGCAAGAGATAGAATGGAGGCTAGGGCTTCTCACTCTTAATCGAGAGTCTTGGTTAGATAGTATCTTACTTAGTCAAATGGTGCCGTTCTAGCTATTGGGCTTGGGCCAAATAATTTCTAGTCAGGTTACTTTAACAAACAAGTTCTAGTCCAGCTCATCTCTTAATCAGGCCAGGGCTTAATCAGCTTGCTTTGTACGGGATTTAGATAAGCTTCAATATGGCCTGCTTCATGTGGGCCTTAAATGAGCTTCAAATAGCCTACACCTAAAACAAACCCAACATTATTTTTCTTAAGAAAAATATTATGCAACCACTACTTTCATCAATAAAAGATATTATTTTTTAGCATATATGAAGTTGCTTCCTAAAGAAATGTAAGAACCCAATTACTTTATAATATCATTTATTGATATTATAATTTACACACCTTTTACTTCCTTGATGTTCAATATTGCACAGAAACATATGAAAAATATTTATACAAATATTATATGCAACCAAAAGTTTGTCACAACAAAACACACCTTTTTCCAACAATAGCCATTTTAACACTTTTATCAACTTAGAATTCTTCCCATTGGAGAATTAGTAACAAAGAGAAGTGAGAGAGTAGTTCATCAATTTGGGGCTTTAGGGCATTGTCTCTATTTTGCTCAATTAAGTCACCTTCTCATGGCTTAAGTGAAATGGCTGTGTTTCACATGTAAGTGAAATGGCATCACTTTGATTAGCTCGGGCTTGGTTTGATTAATCAATCACACGGGTTAAACTTATAGGCCTTAGGAACTTTTTGACTCAATCCAGCTTAATAAGTAGAATAACATGCAGGCTTAGACTTGGCCTACTTCACGTAGGTCTTGGACTAACTAATAAATGACTTTACTCGGGTTTAGACTAACGAGTATATAGCTTTACTTGGATTTGCTTCAAGCTTATATAATTAGGCCTTTATATTATGACTTTAGCCTTCATAATATAATCTTTGATCCCTGATACACATGTACCTACAAGCACATAAAACCAAGTATCATTTTTCTTTAAAGTAACCAAGTATATTTTTTTCAACTCTCATTTCATAAAAAATATTTCTCCTAGGCTTGTATGAAGTTGTATAATGAAGAAATGTAGGAGAGTAGCTACTTTATAATATCATTAATTGATATTATAATTTGCACACCTTTTATTTTCTTAACATTCAATGTTTGAACACTAAGATATGAAAACATTTATTCATTATAGGCAAACAAAATTTTTCACAACCAAAACACATCTTTTTCCAACATTCTAAAGATATAAAGTGACAATCAAAGTTCTAATCACGAAACCCCCCAAATTATAGACAATTAGGGTTTGGATTTACAATTAGGTTTATGTGCAAAATAATAATCAAAGTTCAATCAACACATAAACAAGAGTATACATAAGTGTAATCACAAAACATATGATCTATAAAGAATTTCACCAAAGATCTTCACAAAAATCTCAAAGCTTCAAATGATCTCATTTTTCTTTTTGTTTTCTCAATTGAATCATGCAAGAGAGACTTGAATTACAGAATAGAGGCTTTTATAACAAATTCAAGGGAAACTAGCTAATTTGAGGTTTCTTCTAAACCTGATCGATTTAGAATCCCTTTCCTATTGAGAAAGTAGAGCTATTACATCATCCTCCTTTTAAGGCTTCGATACAAACTCTTAATCATCACAAAATCGCACAAATTAGCCATTTTGACAATCAATCTCTTCTCTAGATTTCTTCCTATTGAGAGACTAGACTTTCATTATGGAGAGGATAACTTCTTAAAGGCTCACTGTCTTAATTGAGTTAAGAGAAGCTAGGTCTATTCTTAGGCTGAGTTTGTCTTGTAGGCCTAAGTCTTTTTAACTTGGGTTAGTCTCTTAATTGGATCACGCTTGTAACTTTTGGGCCAAAGTCTTTTAATTCAAGTTAGTCTTTTAATTGGATCACACTTGCATCTTCTAGGCCAGAGTCTTTTAACTATGATCACTCTTCAACTTGGATTTAGGTTGATTACTCATGGACTTCACATAGGTTGGATTGCCTCTATATAATCCCTTTTTCCTACAAGAATATTCTAGCATCAATCTTTCTTAAATATAACAATATTATACAATTAATATTTTCTTCTTGCTTAAGAATTTTTCTTTTGGAACTTGGTTAAGAAAGTAATGTACATAAAAATGTAAGAACCCACCTACTTTATAATATCATTAATTGATATTATAATTTGCACATCTTTTACTTCATTTAATTTTATTTTACACATTAAAATATGAAAAACATTTATATACATTTACCAACAAAAATTATCACATCAAAATATATTATCATGGAACATGTTCTTTTTCCAACAATCTCCCCCTTTTTTATGGTGAATTTTTTTTTTATCACTTAAGCATATAACAACACATGTTATCGATGAGGTGAGCAAAGTGTGTCATATCAAATGTTTTTCATGACAACTAGCAAAACAAAATTTTGCACAAAAGTATATGAATTTTTTTGCAATTGTATCATTTACAACAACTACAATTATTTTCAACCTTTATATCTTAACAACCATTAGCAATATATACCATTCAATAGTATGTCTCATAACATTCATCATTTAGCAATGATAACACCATTTGAAACATATTTTTAAAATATTTTCAGTGTGTTAGAGATTTATCCCACTTTCTACACTAGATAGTTAAAAATGAGATGTATATGTGCAACAACACTCTTTCCCCCCTTTTGTCATTATCAAAAATAGAATAACATAACAAAAGTAGAGATAATGAAGAAAAGATGAGTAATAAGGTGTCTAACTTGGTGAAGTAGATGGAGTCTCATGAAGCCCTCAAAACAAGCTTATTTATAAATGTGCAAGAGCAGAAAGTATAATCCAATGGTAGAACATGGAGTTTAAGAAATATTTTCAAACAAACACATGACAAGCTCTCGCCTAAGAGTATAAAACTTCTTTTTATCCAATATGGTTTAGGATAGACATTAGTAATTTGTTGATTAGTTTGAATAAATTTGAAAGCAATGTCATTTTTTTTACACATGATCTCTAATAAAATGGTGTATTATCTCTATATGCTTTATAGTGTTGTATAAGATTTTTTTGTCACATTTATTACACTACTGATAACTCTATATTTTATAGAGTTATTAATAGTATTTTAGGTAATGTTTAATATAGTTTTTGTTAAATTATATTTATATTTAATGATAATTATGTATATTTTGTTATTTTATGCAGCAAACTCAAAATTGAAGAAAAAGAAGAAAAAGAAGTAGAAAACCATGAAAAAGGAATAGAAAAGAAAACAAAGAAAACAAGGGTAAGCACGTGGAAGCCATGTGAGGAAAGAGAGAAGAAGAATGGAAAGGAAATGTGGGACCTTATGTTGAATATTAAGGAAGGAGCGTGACTTCACGTGAATTATGCAAAAAGAAGTCAAATAAAAGAAGCTAGTGGAAAACACATGGGACCGCAGGAGAGAAAAAGAGGCCAATTAACAAAACAAAACCAGGGAGGCGGCTTTTATCTGGGGGGAGATCAGAAGAAGACCGGAGACCGAAGACACAGAGAGAGAAGGACCGAGAGCTAGAAGGAGAGAAGGCCAAAGCATCAGTGGCTTCTCCCTCGCCGGAAAATCAGAATCCACGCGCGACAGCGCGGGACTCTGTGACGTCGGACGGAAGTGCGAACGCCGACCGTACGCACGTTCTTTTCCGGCGAGGGAGTTTCATATTATTAAGACATTCTCTTCCCCTTTCTAGCCATATTTTGTGTGTTTTCCGACGAGGGGAGACCAGATCTGCATTCCTTGTGTAATTTCCTGCGATTCTGTGGCAGTTGTGTGTGATTTCGTGGCGGTTTCCGGTGAAGAAGTGCGAACGCCGACTTTACCTTCTTCGTCAGATTTACACATTGTTGTTGCGGATTTGCTTAATCTATTTGCAGATCTGCAATCTACGTATTCCGATCTATCTTCCCTGAAGTTTCTGTGATGACCGGCAGAGGGCGGCGGCGGCGCGTGGTGGCCGGAGGGCGGCGCGTGTCACCGGAGTGTGTCAGCGCATGCGAAAGCGCGTGAGGGCGCGTCTCGGCTCGTTTTTCTTCCATTTATCAAACAGATTCTTCTTCTCCCCTTGATGTGTAGATTTGTGCAATCCTTTTGTGATTTGAAGACATTTTTGGTGACAGCTTAATTGTTTTTAAATTCTAGAATGTTTTGTTCACGTTTCTGCACTGTTCTTGTTTGTGTAAATATGTTATTTTAATTTATTGTGTTAGAGCTAAGATGAAACTTAATTATAGCGTATGAATGTTATGATTATTTGTGCTTTGTGAGGTATTTTATGAATGTATAGTTGCATGTTACTGATTTTAATGCGTTTAAGTGATTAGCTACCACTTAAATGATCTGATTTGCATATTTGAGTTCGAACGATGACGATATGCAGTTGCTTCATGTAATATGCAACCATAAATTAATATGGATAGAAATATACCATATGATTTGTGTGGCTATAGGTGTAAACTGGAATATTCACATATCTTAATGCACTTAGTTCATTTAATTCATATGTAGACATACAGTGAGTTAATGAATTAAGTAGGTTCGTTACACCTAGACATAGGGTAGTGAATAAATTAGAAAATTTCGCCATCATATGAATAGAATCAATCTTGCAAGCATAAATGATCAACATTTGTACTGAGTAATTAGGTGAAATCAGAAGCTCTAGCACATTTCGTTTATTAAGTTTAGATTAAATTTAGTTATTAAATTCATGTTTTACTATTTTTGTTGGCTAGATAAACTTTAGGATCTATTCACCATTAGTAATTAATTAGTTTAGTAAACACCAGTCTTCGTGAGACGATATCTGTACTTATCATTATATTACTTGTTCGACATGTACACTTGCATGTAGAATTTCACCGAACAAGTTTTTGAAGTCAACTAGCAAAACAAAATTTTGCACAAAAGTATATGAATTTTTATGCAATTGTATCATTTACAACAACTACAATTATTTTCAACCTTTATATCTTAACAACCATTAGTAATATATACTATTCAATAGTATGTCTCACAACATTCATCATTTAGCAATGATAACACCATTTGAAACATATTTTCAAAATATTTTCAGTGTGTTAGAGATTTATCCCACTTTCTACACTAAATAGTTAAAAATGAGATGTATATGTGCAACAACACTCTTTCCCCCCTTTTGTCATTATCAAAAATAGAATAACATAACAAAAGTAGAGATAATGAAGAAAAGATGAGTAATAAGGTGTCTAACTTGGTGAAGTAGATGGAGTCTCATGAAGCCCTCAAAACAAGCTTATTTATAAATGTGCAAGAGCAGAAAGTATAATCCAATGGTAGAACATGGAGTTTAAGAAATATTTTCAAACAAACACATGACAAGCTCTCGCCTAAGAGTATAAAACTTCTTTTTATCTAATGGTTTAGTATAGACATTAGTAATTTGTTGATTAGTTTGAATAAATTTGAAAGCAATGTCATTTTTTTTACACATGATCTCTAATAAAATGGTGTATTATCTCTATATGCTTTATAGTGTTGTATAGGATTTTTTTTGTCACATTTATTACACTACTATTGTCACATTTTAATGGAACTTCAGTGGGGTAAATACCATAATCTTCTAATTGGGGTTTTATCCATAAAATCTTAGCACAATAACTAGCAGTAGTTATATATTTAGCTTTAGTGAAAGAAAATGCCACACTATTTTGTTTCTTGGAATACCAAGAAATTAACATGTTTCCTAGGAAATGGCAAGCACCACTTGTGCTATTTCTATTTATCTTATACTAGTATAATCAGAGTCACTAAAAGTGTAAAAATCAAAAGTTGTATCTCTAAGATACCATATTCCTAATGTGGTCATGTTTTTCAAATATTTGAATATTCATTTGACAACATTAAGTGTGGTTCTTTTGGATTAGATTGATATCTGGCATATAAACACATACTAAACATGATATCAAGTCTAGCTGTGGTAAAATAAAGTAATGAGCCAATCATCCCTTTATACAGTTTTGAATCAACACTAGCCTTCTTTTCATCACGTGATAGTTAAGTAGATGTACTCATTGGAGTGTTAATAGGTTTAGAATCATGAAACTTGTATTTCTTAGGTAATTCATTGATATACTTGCTTTGATTTATAAAATGCCTTTGCTAGAATGTTTTATTGAAAGGATTAAAAAATAAGTCAACTTACCCATCATGTTCATTTCAAATTCTTTTTGCATAAATATAGCAAATTCTTCACATAAAGTAGGATTAGTAAAACCAAACACAATATCATCAATATAGATTTGGATAATCAAAAATGTCTTTGCCTTTTGTTTTAATGAATAAAATATTATTAACTCTTCCTTTTCTAAAATTTGCACTAAGTAGAAAGTTACTCAACTTGTCATACCAAGCTTGTAGGGCTTGTTTAAGTCCATACAAAACTTTTGAAAGCTTAAAAACATGTTTAGGATATATTGGATCTTCAAATCCAAGGGGTTGTTCAACATAAACTTCTTCTTTAACAATACCATTCAAGAAAGCACTCTTTGCATCCATTTGAAAAAGAGTAAAGTTCATGTAACACACAAATGACAATAGCATTCCAATAACTTTTAATCTAGCTATTGGTGCAAAAGTTTCATCATAGTCTATCCCTTCCTCTTGGTTGTACCCTTGTGAAACCAATCTAGCTTTATTCCTAGTAATGATTCCATTCTCATCTAATTTATTTCTAAATACCATTTTGTTCTAATAATTGGATGATATGTTGGTCTAGGAACTAAGTTCCAAACTTGGCTTTTCTCAAACTATTTTAATTCCTCCTACATAACAAGAAACCAACTTTCATCCTCAAGAGCTTCATTGGTCTTCTTTGGCTCCACTTAAGACAAGAAGGCTTAATGTTCATAAGTGTTGTGATAATGTGACTGTGTACTTTCCTTATTAAAGAGATCATTGAATATATGTTGTTGATCTATTTCTCCTCTCACTCTTAGAAAGGAAAAGTCTCATGTTTCATACTCCCCCTCAACTCTAGCTCCATCTTTCTCATTGTTTCCTTGTTCATTTGAACTCAGATTGATTATATTTTCTAGATGGGTATTGTAGTCATCTTGAAATTTAACATGTATTGACTTTTCTACCACTAGAGTTCTCCTATTAAATACTTATATGCCTTGTTGGTATGAGAGTAACCAAGAAAAATAGCTTCATTACTTTTAGAATCAAATTTCCTAAGTGACTCCTTTCCATGATTTAGAACAAAACATTTACTTCCAAAGACATAAAAGTAAGAGATATTTAGTTTTCTGCCAAGAGTAATTCAAATGATGTCTTTTTCAAAATTCATCTTAAGAATGCGTGAAAATTTTATTTTTATATAGTTATTTTAACTATTTTAGGATATAAATAATACAAGTTTTACAAGATAATATTTAAGTTTTTATATATTTATGTAAATTTGTGTTATTTACATAGCAAACTCCAAAAGACCATGAGAAATAAAGGAAAAGAAAGTTACAAAAAGGCATGTGAAGAAGAAAAGGAAAAAGAAAGAAGTCAAAAGAAGAAAAGAGGAGGCAACATGTAAAGTAGCAAAAAAGAAAAAGAAAAAGGACAAAAACGACAAGAAAGAAAATAAAGAAAAATGGGCAAAAAAAAGTGAATTACTAAGGGAGAATCTTAGGGCACGTGTCCCAAGATAGCATAAAAAGTCAAAGGAATGTGAATTGTAAGGAAGAGAAGGTGCTGCACAAGAGAAGGAGAGAGAGAAAAGAGAGAAAAGAGAGAAAAGAAGAAGAAGCCATGTGTTGCCGCCAAAACTAAGCAAGGAAGAAAAAAGGCTAGAGAAGAAAGAGAAAACCAAGGAAGAAAAAGAGAAATAGAGGCGCAAAAGCTTCCCTTTACTTCTTATCACTCTTGAATTGTAGGAATTCTGTAAAGAATTCTTAAAAAGAAGACAGTGTGATGACAATTTTCCTGTTTTTTTATTTAAGATGTTTTGCTTAATTTCTATTATTGCTTTGGTTTGTTATTTCATTATGTTCTAAACTTCCCTTGTTAGAGCGAAGATGTAGCCTAACTATGATAATGTGAATTTTATAAGTTTTTATATTTTACAAGATATTTTATTTATGTGAGTTATGATAACTCTATTTTTATAGAGTTATTTTACCTATTTTAGGCAATAAATAACTTTAATAATTGTGAGAAAACATTTGAACTCCTCTTTATTTACTTAAATTTATCTTGTTTATGTAGCACAAGAAGGCAAGGAGAAAAGAGATGAACATGGAGAGCCTGATGCTTATTGTGTGGCAAAATCGTAATATCATGATCAAGAGAGTCAAGATGGGCTTGGGCTTTGAATGATTGTTATTAGATTTTATTGTTATTGGGTTTTCTAAATAATTAGAAAACTTAATCATATTAGGAGTTCAAAGCCTAATTAAATTAGGAGTTCAAAACTCAATTGTTTTAGATCTCTAAGACCCAATTCTACTAGGATAAGAGTAAGTTTAAACCTAAACCCTATTTAAGAAAAGAGAGGAGGCAAAAGAAAGAGGGAGGAGGAAATTGAGCACAACTTAAGAAAGAGGCCAAGAATTCAAGATTTTCTTGAAGAGAAGACAAAAAAGGTGACAGACTTCTTGTTCTTGGATTCAAGATGCCTTTTTTATTACCTATTATTATTCTTCCTCATTATTTCTTTATGCTTTAGTTTATTTTTGTTAGAGCTACGATGTAACCTAATTATGATGGTATGAATCTTATGATTATTATGTTTTGCAAGATATTTTATTTATGTGAGTTATATATTATTATGCTTAATGCTTTTAAGTGATTGGCTACCACTTGAATGATTTGATATGCATGTTTGAGACTGAGAGGTAATAATATGCAATTGCTTCTAATAATATATAACCATGAATTAAATGTGGATAGACATATACCATGTTATTTGTGTGGCTTTTGGTGATAAGATAATCGAAAGATTTATTGTAAACTGGGAATGTTCATAGATCCTAATGCATTTGGTTTGTTTCAATTCACATATAGAAATATAGTAAATTAATGAATTAAGTAGGTTTGCTATACCTAGACATAGGATAGTAAATAAATTAGGAAGTTCCGCCATCACATAGATATTATCCCTCTTGCAAGCATACATAATCTACATTAGTACCTCATAGTTATGGTGAAATCGGACACTCTAACATATTTTGTGTATTTAGTTTTATTAAATTTAGTTGATTAGTTTATTCTCTATCAATTTGGATTTGTTAGATAAATTCTAGGAGTTGTTCACCGTTAGTAATTAGTTGGCATAATAATCACCAATCTCTGTGGGACGATACTTTCCTTATCATTATATTACTTGTTTGACATGTTCACTTGCATTTAAAATTCACCGAACAAGTTATATATTATTATGCTTAATGCTTTTAAGTGATTGGCCACCACTTGAATGATTTGATGTGCACATTAAAGATTGAAAAGTAATAATATGCAATTGCTTCTTATAATATATAACCATGAATTAAATGTGGATAGACATATACCATATTATTTGTGTGGCTTTTAGTGATAAGATGATCGAAAGATTTATTGTAAATTAGGAATATTCACAGATCCTAATGCATTTGGTTTGTTTCAATTCACATATAGAGATATAGTGAATTAATAAAATAAATAGGTTTATTATACCTAAACATAGGATAGTAAATAAATTAGGAAATTCCGCCATCACATAGGTAATATTATTCTTGCAACCATAAACTATGGAAATTCATATCTAGTAGTTATGGTGAAATCAGAAGCTCTAACATGTGTCTCATCTTGATTTTTCTTACTTGGATTCAATTTTAGTTAGTCTTGAGTTTTTGTTTTATAAATTTTAAATTTTAATTCATCATCAACAATATTTTGATTTGCTAGATAAATTTTAGGATTAATTCATCATTAGTACTTAATTAATTTAGTATTTACCAATCTTTGTGGGATGATACTTTTCTTATATTATATTACTTGTTTGACATGTTCACTTGCATATAAATTTTACCGAACAATGCATGATTTGAAATATAATAAGTTGCACATACAACTTCTCTCCAAAAATGTTTTGGAAGATTATATTCACACATCATAGTTCTAGCCATTTTTTGAAGTGTTCTATTTTTTCTTTCTATAACTCCATTTTGTTATGGAGTTTTAAGCGTTGAGAAATTATGTGATATTCCATTTTTAGAAAAAAAATTTTCAAAGAGATTACTTTCAAATTCCCCAGCATGATCAATTCTTATATTCACAATTGAAAGATCCTTTTCATTTTGAATCATCGTACAAAAATTAGAAAACTTTTCAAATGTCTTATCCTTTCTAATAATAGGTATATTATGTATATCTAGTGTAATCATTTACTATAACTACTACATAATATTTGTCATTTAAAGTGGTTGTTCTCAAAGAACTAAACAAATCCATGTGGAGAAACTCTAATGGTCTTGTAGTAGCTAGAACAAGTTTCAATTTGAAGCTTCTTTGTTGATGTTTACCTTTGACATATGTTTCACACAATCTATTTCTATCAAAGTTTAGAATGGGAAGACCTTTGACTAAATTTTCCTTAGAAAGTTTTTCTATCAAGCCTAGACCTGCATGCCCAAGTTTTCTATGCCATAACCAAGCACCAACATTCTTATTCACAATCAAATATATTTGTTCAGCAAATAATTCACTAAGATCTAACATATAAATATTGTATTTTCTTTTTCCAACAATTTTTATATCATGCTCTCTATATATTCAACTAGACGAATTTCCTCCTCCAAACTTTATTTTAAAGTCTTTATCAAAGAGTTGTCTTATACTCGACAAATTGAATTTCAATTCATCCATAAATAAAACTTATGAAATAAGTATAGTTTTTAGGTTACCTATAGTTCCCATACCTTTGATTCTTCCTCTGGAGTTATCTCCAAAAGAGACCGTGTAAGCCTTAATGGCTAACTAAGAAAGGGGGGTTAAATTGGTTATCTAGGTTTCTTTTCACCTATTTTTGTACTCAATAATTATCAATAACAAACATTCAAACATATAGACAGAAATAGAAATGCACATAATTTTACATGGTGGTTCGGCCCTTGTCACCTACTTTCACCCTCTTCTCCTTTAACTCAACCAATTAAAGTATACTTTACTTTAAAGCTAGGAGAATAACCTCTCCTACACTTTCCAACTCCTTTTCAAGGAGCCAAACGATCTACGGTTACAATAAAAAGGTTGAACTAACCTTAATATAATAGCAAATCCTCAAATGTGTAATGTTTATAAGGAATGTTGCTTATCAGTGAGCTAATTGAAGATATACAAACTCAACTCAAGCTCAAATCACAAAACCCTCAATTATATCAAAGTTAGTTTTGAATTTACAAGGAAGTTTATGTGCAAATGATAATATGAGCTTAGTTAGCATATAAACACTTTAATTTAACAGTGAATATTCACAAGAATATCATAATGAAAAAATATCACTGAAGATTATAAACTTTCTGTACAAATCTATGGAGAATGCCATGATATGCAAGCTTTGATTTTTCTCAATCTTCATATCAGATTTTTGTCCAAAGGTAACAAAAAAACTCAATAGCCTCTCTTTTATAAAAGATATAAAGCCAAATAGATTTTTTTAGGGTTTCTATTCAAACCTGAGAAACCTATTGTAAATAATCCCATTGAGACTTGACAGAAGCTCCATCAAACAACAATATAAACAACAATCAATTATTCTTCTAGCTGTTCTGACATTTCTATCGCTTCAAATTTCTTCCTGTTGGAGAATCAGTGATAGAAAGAGTGAGGCAAACGAGAGAAGGTGCTTGGCTTCTCAATAACCATTTTAGGATTTGAGTGATTCTTCACACCATGAAGGCTTAAGGTAATTCTCCTTAAGTGAAATGACATCGCAGCTAGTTAATGAGACAATAGGCAGGTTGAGCTTGCGGGCTTAGCTTACAAGTTGTAGGTTGAGCTTGCGGGCTAAGCTTGTTTTATAGAACTAGACACACGCTAATGAGTACTGCATCCTCAGAATTGTAACCCTCCCATGGCATATAAGCTACTAATACTTTTTTTCCGAAAGCAAGTTTGCCACCAACTGTAGCTAATAATATGTATTTAAGCATGGACTAACTAAACAAAAATCAATCATTAGGTTCTTGATTTTTAGCCTTCATAGCTTATTTCTTGATTCACATGTACCTACAATTGCATAAATCCGAGTATCAATTTTCCTTTAAATATTCAAAACATTTCTTTAGCCTTATAGAATATTTTTCAAGGTATTGTACAAGGTCAATTTATGAAGGAATATAGGAACCTGGCTACTTTATAATATTATTTATTAATATTATAATTTACACGCCTTTTACTTCCTTGATATTCAATATTGCACAAAATCATATGAAAGAAAAATATTTTTACAAACATTATATGTAACCAACATTTTGTCACAACAAAACATACCTTTTTCCAACATATTGTACCTCCTGTTTTTAGCTCAAGTGTTGAGAAGAGCTCATTCATCTTAGTCATATGATGGGAGCATTCGTTGCCTAGAATCCATAGATTTTTGTAGTCCTTCTTGCTTACTTTGGCACTCAAAGCCTATAAAGATAAATTTACTTGTTGAAATGCTTGGTACCCTTTTTCTTTAGGTCCATGAGAGTCAGTTGTACAAGTATTACTCAAGTCTTTAGGTATCCATACTTTTTTTTTTTAATCTTATATGGGTTTCTAAGCCTAATAGGACATGTTGAAGTAGTATGACCATAATATTTACAAAATTTATAGCTTACTTTATCCTTTGTCTAGATCTAGAATTTATTAAAAAATGCTGTGAAATTCTTAAAAGAAGTTTTAGATTTATAACCTAGACTTGCCTTTTCTAAGCCTAATAGGACATGTTTCATATTTATGTTCGAGTAGTATGCCTTGTTAAGAGTTAATTATATTCTCTAGAATGCAACTACCTTTTGTAAATTTCTTTAGCAATGAAGTAGTATCATTTAGCTTTAGTTGATTTTTTTTTATCCTTCTAGTTCACATATTGTCATGTTTAGACTTACTACATCAAATCTTGTACAAATAGTTTCAACAATATTATTATCCTTATCTAAAGATAGTACAAATTTTGTCAAAATAATTTTTCATAACTAATTTCAGGTTTTACAAGTTTATATTTCTATTTCATTTTTCTATATTTATTTTTTTTCTTATTTACATACTTAACTAGATCACAGAATGTAGTTTCTATATCTCAATTTGCATTATTTAGAAGTTCAGTATCACTTACCTTAAGTTTCTCTTCTTTAAAGATTGTTGTTGCAACTAGACAAAGGCGTGCAACTTCTTCTTATTCCTCCTTTTCTAACAATGAGCTCTCATCATCCCAAATAGCAATCATGGCCTTCTTTTCATTTTTATTATTTTTCTTTTTAAGCATAGGAAAATTAGCCTTAACATGTCCTAGTTTTCTACATTCAAAACATAGATTATCCCTAGGGTCATATGTTTCTTTTTTCCTAGATTGTCTTACGTTCTTGCTTTTGTCTTTCTTAAAGAATTTTCTAAATCTCCTAGCTAGCATAGTAATCTCATCATTTTCAAAATTTGATTCCTCATTCTTTTCTACATTTACTTTTAGAGTAAGTGACTTTCTCTTATCTTTTTCTCTTGCTTTTTTCACTAATTGCATTTCATGAGTTTTTAGTGATCATAGCAAGTCATCTACGGTCAATTTATCTAAATTATGTGCCTCTTTTATAGCCATCTTTGTAGGGTCCCAACTTTCAAATAAAGACATTAACATTTTTCTAACCATTTATTCATTTGTATATGTTTTTCCTAGTAATTTAAGTTCAGAAACTATTTTAATAAATTTACCATGCATTTCACTAATAGTTTCAAAATTTTTCATAGTAAACAATTCATAATCATGTGTAAGCATAGTAACTTTAGAAGACTTGACTTTCTTAGTTCCTCTATAAATGACTTTTAAATAATCCCAAATTTCTTAACAATTGAGGCGAGAAGAACTTTGTTGAACTCATGAGCTCTTAAGCCACTATATATCATATTCATGGCTTTAACATTCATTTTTACTCCAATCATCAGTTTTGAGCATTGTAGTACCCTTTCTAATGACCTACCATGCTTCTAGATCTTGATCAATAATAAAACACTTACATTAATTGTTTCCAACGTCTATTGTTAATGCCATCAAATAATGGTGGTTTATTAACCTCGTAAAAAACTATACCTTTCTTTAATACTGTTATAAGGATCTACTTTAGGACGTTAAGCCTTTCATTGAAGAACCTACCTCTCGATGTCAATTATTAGGTATAATGGCTAACTAAGAAAATGGGGGGTGGTTGAATTGGTTAGTGAACTTTAAGTCTATAAATTTACTTTCTAAAGCAGAATAAAGAGTATCAACAAATAACACACATAAATTTTACCATGGTGGTTTGGCCCTCATATCTATGTCCATTCTTATCCTCCTTCAATCTAACCAATTGAAGTCCACTTTACTCATTGATTAAGAGAAAATATTCTCCTAACCTTCAAAATCTCTTCAAGGGATTAGAGCACTATGAGGTTACAAACAAAGGTTATTCCAACCTTGTTACAAAGCAAATCCCTAATAATATGTAGTTTTGTGAGAGATATTGCTAATCAAAGAGCTTTCTAAAGATATAAAGTGACAATCCAAGTTCTAATTACGAAACTCTCAAACTATAAATAGTTAGGGCTTTAGATTTACAATCGAGTTTATATACAAAATAATAATTAGAGTTCAATCAGCACATAAACAAGAGTATACACAAGCATAATCACAAAGAATAAAATCTATAAAGAATTTCACTGATGATCTTCATACAAATCTTAAAGCTTCAAATAATCTTGTTTTTCTTTTTGTTTTA
This sequence comes from Casuarina equisetifolia, assembly GCA_028551475.1. Classification (NCBI taxonomy): domain Eukaryota; kingdom Viridiplantae; phylum Streptophyta; class Magnoliopsida; order Fagales; family Casuarinaceae; genus Casuarina; species Casuarina equisetifolia. The sequence continues at coordinate 14,018,823 of CM052361.1, forward strand.
TCAATTGAATTGTGCAAAAGAGAAACTTGAATGTAGAATAAAGGCTTTTATAACATATTCAAGAGAGAGTAGCTGATTTGAGGTTTTTGCCAAACTTAACCAATCTAGAATCTCTTTCCCGTTGAGAAAGTAAAGTTATTCCATCATCCTCCTTTTAGGGCTTTAATTCAAACTCTCAATCATCACAAAACTACACAAATTAGCCATTTTGACAATCGATCTCTTCTTTGGATTTCTTCCCATTGACAGGGTATACTTTTGGCTATGTAAAGGACAACTTCTCGAAGGCTTGTTATCTCAAATGAGTTGAGAGAAGCTAGGTCTATTCTTAAGTCTAGCTTATCTTGTAAGCCTGAGTCTTTTTTACTCGAGTCAGTCTCTTAATGGGATTGTGCTTGCATCTTCTAGGCCAAAGTCTTTTAACTTGGTTCAGTCTCTCAATTGGTTCACACTTGCATCTTCTAGGCCAAAGTCTTTTAACCTGGTTCAATCTCTTAATTGGTTCACACTTGCATCTTCTAGGCCAAAGTCTTTTAACTCCAGTCAATCTTCAACTTAGATTTAGGTCAATCACTCATAGACTTCACAAGGGTTGGACTACCTCCATATAATCCCTTTTCCTACAAGAATATTCCAGCATCAATCTTTCTTAGATATAGACTTGTCAATTGGATTAAATGGCACCCTCCTTCAATAGACTTGTTAAAGTGTAATATAAATGGATTAAACATTCTTGGGTATAGTACAAGTGAGGGAGTTCTGAGAGATAGTAATGGTAGCATTATTTTGGCATTTGTAGCTAAGTTTGGCCAAGGTAGCAATACACATGCTAAGGCACATGCTTTCCTAGCAAGTCTTCAAATATATCATGAATGTGATTTGGTTCCACACATAATAGAATTGGATTCTTAATATGTAGCCTAAACCATGCTCAACCAATGGAAACCACTGGGAACTTAAAGGTGTGTACATCTCCTAACTCTACAAACTTCAATTAGACATTATATTGGCAAAGGGATACAATAGCAAATAGATTAGCCAATCATAAGCATGTGGTTTACAATATACAAATTTGTTATCAAATGGACTTTTTGCCAAGCTCTTACGTGAATGCATTTAGAAATGATCAATTGGAATTAGGTAATTATAACCCTCCATATGGCTACCCTTTATAAGTTTAGCATTTTGTTTAGGTTTTAATTACTTTAGCTATTGGATGAGAATAAGATATAGGCTAAGTTTATACCTTATTCTCTATACTCATCCAAGGTATAATTATTATGTGTATCTTTATTATTATTAATAAATTTTGTTAGAATATCACCCTTGTTTCATTAAAAATAAGAAATAAAATTATCTACAAGTTTACTTTCCTTTTCTTTTTCTTTTGTTATTTTTTAATATTATAATGTGCACACACTTAACTTATGTACATAGAATGTTGAATCCCACACCTCGTAGTTAGAGTTTTTAATAACTCATCAGTAAGTTAGCTAGTTAAGCAACCGTATGTCTACTTCCTGTCAAGTCTAGGTGTGTTTCATTGTATGAATTGGTTATCTACTTATGGTTAGGTTTTTATTGTAATAGCCTTTGGTTGCCTAGAGCTCGATTAGGGTCCCCTGATGATTTGGTGAATTGGGTGCTTTCTTTTCCTATTGTGTGTTGGCTTTGGAGAGCTTGTGTAAGACTTCTTGTTTATATTTGCCTGTTGGTAAAGCCACATAGAGTAGTTCTGTATCATAAGAATCGATTGATGAATTCTTGGCATTTTTTTGCAAACCTATTGACTAATTGGAGGGAGGAAACTTGTTAAGATGTTTGGGAGATTTAAGGAAAATGTTTGGCCTAAGGTATGCTAAATAAGGGATTTAATCCTAATTGATTATGTTATGTTTTTTAGATTGTTTTAATTAAAAAGTTTGAGTAGTTTTGGGGAATGTCTAAAACCCAGTCGATTTAGGAATCTAAAACCCAGTTTTTTTAGGAATCCAAAACCCAATCATACTAGGGTAAGAATTAGGCTATAAATAAAGAGCCAAGGAGGAAGGTAAGGCACGTTGATTGAAGAGATTGAAACATTGGCTTGACCTTTATAATTGAGGAAGCTTTAGGTTCTTAATCTTCATAATTTACGTATTGCTTTCTTTTTATAAGTTGTTTCTTTGCTTGAGTTTCAATATAGTTTGGTATTTTGTTTTCAATGGTGTTTTTTTGGTTCTAAGAAAACAATCCTAAATCTAGGGTCATGACAAGTGGTATCAAAAGCCGTCATCCTGGCTCATGGGGTCTCTACTTCAATAAAAACCCACTAATAAACCATGACAGAATCCCTTCAAGACCTTGAGTTTTGTTTTATAACCTTGACGAAGACACTCGATGTTGACAAGCAAACATTAGATGGCCAATTGGTCAAGTATGACACCAATATTGCTAACCTTCATGGTAATGTTACCACCCTTCATGATGATTTTACCAACCTTTGTGGCAATGTTACCACCCTCTGTGGTGATGTTACTACCATTTGTGGCAATGTTATCATTGTCCATGGTGATATTACCACCCTCATTGATGATGTTACTACCATTCATGACAATATTACCAACATTCATGTTGATGTTTCTACCATTGCCCTTCTTGGTGCCAAATTTGGTATCCTTCAACACGCTATAATTGAACACTTTCCACTTAGTGACTTGGTGAAGGCGAAAAACATACAACCAGAAGGTCTTTTTTTTTTCCCACGATTAGGGATTTTAGTGGTGATGACAATATACCATCCACATCATTTGCTATTCGAAAGATAGATAGTACTTGGCAACCATCCACCCAAGCTCGACCACAAGACATTCAATTTAGCAAAGGTGAAACTAGCAATCCTTTCCTAGGAGAACATAGGGGCAATCAACATTCCTCTGTGACAAGAAGCACTACTTAATGTCTTCAACTCTAGATTGTAGGATGTCATGCAAACATGGGTATCTAGAATGTCTCCTAGATTAATGATCAACAGCAAAATGGATCTCCTCATAACCCATCTTACATCGATCAAGATCTTCCATTACATGGAAGGGAACTATGTGTCCTTGGTGAGCCCAACTACCTTCCTTAAGGACACCACTTGGTCCCTCTTGCCACTTTTCCTTACTTTAACTTTGCTAAGTTCAATGGTAATGACCCACAAGGTTGGATTCTTAAATGTGAGAGATTTTTCTGCTTTAATCCTATGGGAGAGGAACAAAAAGTTGAATATGTAGCCCATCATTTAGAAGGATAAGCATATCAATGGTTCCAAGCCTTCCAAGTTAACCACAATATTCTTCAATGGCCAAACTTTTTAAGTATGGTTTGTCAATGATTTTGGGCTTAAAAGCAGGGTGAAGTCATTAGAAAACTTAAAAATTTGACTTAGATTGGATCAACGAAAGCCTATGAGGAGCAATTTGAAGCCTTAAAATCGTGGATGTCAATAGTAGTTCTAGGCTTATTTGACGAGTACTTTAAAGAGACCTTTTTAAAAGGCCTCATAGAGGACCTAAAGAATTCCATTTGCAGCTTCTGCCCACAAGATTTTTAGATCATGCCATTAAGTTGGCTCACATACAAGGAGATAGTGATATGGGCAAAGAACAAAACATCTTGCCTAACCTACAAGCAAAGTTTTAGGACCTTTAAAACCATTCTTGAGTTACCTAGTAGGGATCTGCCACAACAAGAGTTTATCCAAAAGGTTCCAAACCAAAATTCTCCTTAGACCCTTCTTACACGAAAAATGACCTATGTAGAAATTTCAGCTTGACGAGCTAAAGGATTGGGCTGCAATTATGATGAGAATTATACTTGCAGACATCAATGTAAGCCCAAAAAATTATGTATGATGATTGGAGAATATGAAGAGGAGGAGGAAGCAGCCCCAAATTGCAACAAATCCCTATAGGCTAGTGATGACATTATGGGTTAGGTATTTATTTCACTTAATGCACTCCTAAGAGGATCATCTCCTAGTACTATCTAGTTGAAGGTGATAAATAAAAAACACCTATCATGATTTTAGTTGACTTAGGTAGTACTCATAATTTTGTACACCTACACATGATAAGGCTTATAGGGCATAAAGTGGAAGAGATGGAATCGTTTGTCATAGGAGTTGCCAACATAGAGGATATGTATAGTCACCATAAGTGTAGTAATTTCCATTGGACAACTCAAGGGCATGCTATTCGGTGAAATCTAAATGCAAGTAAACATGTCGAACAAGTAATATAATGATGAGAAAGATATCGTCCCACAGAGATTGGTGATTACTAAACCAATTAATTACTAACAGTGAACAACTCCTAGAATTTATCTAGCAAATCAAATTGATAAATGATAGATTAAGTAACTAAATCTAAGAAAACTAAATACAAGAAATATGTTAGAGCATATGATTTCACCATAATTACTAGGTATTAATATTGATTACTTATGCTTGCGAAAGGAATAATATCTATGTGATGACAGAACTTCCTAATTTATTTACTATCCTATGTTTAGGTATAGCAAACCTACTTTGTTCATTAATTCACTATATCTCTATATGTGAATTAAAACGAACCAAATGTATTAGGATCTATGAACATTCCCAGTTTACACCAAAAGCCACACAAATAACATGGTATATGTCTATCCATATTTAATTTATGGTTACATATTACAAGAAGCAACTACATATCATCTCCTATCGGTTTCAAACATGCAAATCAAATCATTTAAGTGGTAGCTAATCACTTAAAAGCATTAAACACAGTAATATGTAACTTCACATAAATAAAATATCTTGTAAAACATAATAATCATAAGATTCATATCATCATAATTAGGTGACATCGTAGCTTTAACAAAAATAAACTAAAACATAAAGAAATAATAAGGAAGAATAGTAATAAGAAATAAAGAAGGCATCTTGAATCCAAGAACAAGAAGTCTGTCACCCTTTGTCTTCTCTTCAAGAAAACCTTGAATTCTTGGCTTCTTTCTTGAGTTGTGCTCAATTTCCTCCCCTCCTTTCTTTTGCCTCTTCTCTTCTCTTAAATAGGGTTTAGGTTTAGATCTACTCTTATCCTAGTAGAATTAAGTTTTAAAGATCTAAAACAATTGAGTTTTAAACTCTTAATTTAATTAGGTTTTGAACTCCTAATTTAATTAGACTTTGAACTCCTAATATGATTAGATTTTTTAATTATTTAGAAAACTCAATAACAATAAAATCTAATAACAATCATTCAAAGCCCAAGCCCATCTTGACTCTCTTGATCTTGATATTATGATTTTGTCACACAATAAGCATCAGGCTCTCCATGTTCATCCCTTTTCTCCTTGTCTCCTTATGCTACATAAACAAGATAAATTTAGGTAAATAAAGAGGAGTTCAAATGTTTTCTCACAATTATTAAAGTTATTTATTGCCTAAAATAGGTAAAATAACTCTATAAAAATAGAGTTATCACATGCCTTCAAGATGAAAGTTCTCATCCTTGACATTATTGAGCAAGATATGGTCCTCGGTGTTCGTGGATTGATAGCTTATAATCCAATTAATATGAATTTTCAACTATCCCGGCTAATGGTTACAGATCATGGAGAAGAACTTTGGCTTCAAGGGGAAAAATACATCAAACCCACTTTGAAAATGTTAATGGCAACTTGCGTTGGCAAGATGATTGCAAATAATCCTTGTGGCTTGCTTAGCTACCTTTCTACACCTTCTAATCACATTGCAGAGGACCAACCCCTTTTTGTAGTCTAAGCAATATTAGATGAATTTCAGGAGGTTTTTGAAATACCATCTTAATTACCTCCTCACAGGGCATTTGATCATTGCATTCCACTCCAACCTAATAATGCTCCAATGAATTGTTGCCCATATTAATACCCTTATGTTCTAAAGGCCAAAATTGAACATATGGTGAAGGAAATGCTAGATCAAAGGCTCATTCATCATAGTATTAGCCCATTCACCTTTCCTATCTTGCTGGTTAAGAAATGCAATGGCTCCTAGCGATTTTGTGTAGATTATCGTGGACTAAATGAGATAACAATCAAAGATAAGTTCTCTATTCCCATAATTGATGAACTACTAAATGAATTACATGGGGCTTATTGGTTTTCAAAACTGTACCTTTAGGCTATCATCAGGTAAGGGTGCATACAAATGACATTTATAAGATAGCATTCTACACCCAGTAAGGACATTATGAGTTTGTGATTATGCCATTTGGATTAACAAATGCTCCAGTGACATTTCAAGCCTTCATGAATACTATCTTTCAACCATTCCTTTGAAAATTTATCCTAATTTTCTTTAATGACATTATGGTGTATAGTCCAACTCTAAAGGACCATGTGGCATATCTTCGAGCCACCCTTAAGGTATTACACAAAAACTCCTTATGTGCTAAAAGAAGTAAATGCTTCTTTGGTCATTCTAGAATTGAGTATTTATGGCACTTTATTTCTAGCCATGGAATTGAGGTTGATCCTAACAAAGTAGAATGTATGAATGGCCTCGACCCACCACCTTAAAAAGGTTGCAAGGATTTCTAGGATTCACAAGTTATTACAAAATGTTAGAAAATAAGGGTTTTGTTGTGACAAAAATATATTTATGAATATATTTCTTGAAATATGTTTTTCATAGGTGTAAAAGAAAATCATAGGAAGTAAAAGGTGTATAAATTATAATATCAATTAATGATATTATAAAGTAACTGGGTTCCTACAGTCTTTCATAAAACATATTCTTAAAGTGCTTTTGAGAAATCTGATTACAGGTTGTTACAAGTTATTACAACCTGATTGCAGGTTGTCAAAATGGAGCCGTGATGAGCATATGGTGACAGCCTTCTAACCAAACTGCTAACAAAATATTTCTAACTAAATGACCATAAAGTACTTAGGTTGCCTCCCAAGAAGCACTTGCTTTATAGTTTTCAGCCAAACTATCCTCCACATTGCTCAAGGAGGATGAAACTCCAGCAATTTCAGAGACAGTTTGTGTCGTTTGATAGTTGTGCATTCTTCAATTATCACAACTGTCTCATATATTTCCAGCTTCCTTTTGTTTTCTAGTATCTCTTTCAAAAGTTTTGCACAGTTAAGCATTTGAACTAGGGTATCTGCAAAAGGAATGTTAATGTGCAGTTTTAAAGATATATCAAGGAATTCCAAAAACTGCTTATCTTTAATGCATTGCTGGAATCTTTGGGTAGATGGAGTTGGAGGCATAAAGGACTCATGAATTGCCAGGACAGGGTTGTTCCTAGGTGCCTCCTCTGGTTATGTGCTGACATCCTTTTCCATTTCCTTGAAAATTTCATTGTCAGCATCATCTTTTCCTACTTGGTTGCCACATGTCAAGGTTATTGCCTCTGCAGTATCTTCAAGGTTTTTCTCCATTTTGCTAGGCAAAGGACCCTCTTGATTCTCTGAGATCATATTGATAAGCTGACTCATATGCACCTCTAATTGTTGGATTGAAGCTTCCTATCTCTGAAAGCTCACTTCTTGATTTTGAAATTTTGCTTCAATTCCCTCCGTAAAGTTTTGTGTGGTGCTAACTAGCTCACTGATCATGTCCTCAAAGTTAGGTTTCATCTCTTTTGTTTGCCTAAATGTTGGTGGAGGTCTCATCTCACTTGGGTTACTCCATGCAAAAGATTGATGGTTGTGCCATCCCGGATTATACGTGTTGGAATAATAATCATTTTGTGACCTGCTAGGAATCCCAACAAAATTAGCATAATCATTATATTGAACATAAGGGTTACCTACTTGACATTCCATGCTCGTATGTGCTCCACCACAAAATTCACATGATCTATTCTTTAGGAACACTTCCAATTCTGCTCGTAAGTCAACGAGGTTATCTACTTCATGGACTCCACTTGCTTGATGCATTGGTAGTCTCTCAGTAGACCATTGATAATTATCAACTGCCATCTCCTCTAGAAAATTAAATGCCTCTTCTGGTGTTTTGTTATGTAAGTCCCCTCCTGCAGCTATATCAATTACACAACGAAGATTCATACTACACCCATCATAAAAAGTTTGTACCTGTAGCCACGTGGGTAGTCCATGATTTGGACATATCCTCAAAAGTTCATTGAATCTCTCCTAAGCTTCATATAATAATTTATTATTCATCTGCTCAAAAGTGAAAATATCGTTATGCAATTTAGCAGATCTTGCAAAAGGAAAGAACTTACCAAGAAATTTCTGAACCAAATCATCCCATGTAGTAATTAATCCTGCAGGAAGTGAAGAGAACCAATTTTTAACTATATCTTTTAGAGAAAATGGAAATAGTTTTAACCTGATAACATCTTCTGTGACTCCATGATCTTTAATCATGTCACAGAATTCAAGGAATGCTTCAATGTGAGCATTTGGATCCTCATTTGATAGCCCACTATATTGCAAAGATTTTTTAAGCATCTTGATGTGTACAGGCTTGACCTCAAAGTTGTTTGCCTGAATTGCAGGCCTTTGAAAGCTTGTTGTGGCATTCCAAAATGATGGTGCATAATCTTTTAGGAGTTTACATGAACCATCATTGTTCTCTATCTTTCTTTTTCTGCAACAAAATACAATATTAAAAGTAGAAATAAAATAAAAGCAACAAAAGCTAGATTAAACTAATAACCTATTCGATATTAATATTAATCAACAGTAAAGCAACCAATCCTCAGCAACGGTGCCAAAAACTTGTTCGGTGAAATTCTACATGCAAGTGTACATGTCGAACAAGTAAATAATGATGAAAATGAGTATCGTCCCACGAAGACTGGTGTTTACTAAACTAATTAAGTACTAATGATGAATAGAATCTAGGATTTATCTAGCAACTCAAAATGATAAAACATGGACTAAAGAACTAAATTTAACCTAAACTTAGTTAACCAAAGATGCTAGAGCATTCGATTTCACCTAATTACCAGATACAAATGTCGATCATCCATGCTAGCAAGATTTATTCTATTCATGTGATGGCAGAATCTCCTAATTTATTCACTATCCTATATCTAGGTATAGCGAACCTACTCAGCTCATTAATTCACTGTGAGTCTGCATATGAATTAAGTAAACTAAGTGCATTAAGATATGTGAATATTCCAGTTTACACCTAAAGCCACATAAATCATATGGTATATGTCTATCCATATTAATCTATGATTGCATATTACATGAAGCAACTGCATGTTATCTCCTGTCGGTCTTAAACATGCAAATCATATCATTTAAGTAGTAGCTAGTCACCCAAATGCATTAAGATCAGTAACATGCAACTTCACATTCATAAAATATCTCACAAAACATAAATAATCATAACATTCATACGTTATAATTAAGTTCCATCGTAGCTCTAACAAACTAAACTAAAACAACATATTTACATAAACAAGAATGGTGCAGGAAATTAAACAACACATTCTGTAAATTAAAAACATTAAGTTGTCACCAAAAATGTCTTCAAATCACAAAAAGGCTACACAAATCTGCACATCAGAGAGAGGAAATGAAGCTGTCTGGAAAACGGGAAGAAAACGAGCTGACACGCGCCATCACGCGCTTTCGCACGCGCTACCACGCGCCGGTGACACGCGCTGTCGTCCGTCGCCGCACGCCGCCACTGTCCGCCGTCGGTCTTCACAGAAACTTCAGGAAAGATAGATCGGGACGCCTAGATTGCAGATCTGCAAATAGATTGCGCAAATCCGCCTCAAAATTGTGTAGATCTGACGAAAAATGGATTGGGGGTTGCCGTAAATATGCTAGAAATCAGAGACATTGGACTTGGATGGCGTTCGCACGTTCCAAGGTCCCTTTATAACTGAAAATGCCAACAAATTCCAAGCAAAAGAAACCAGTTGGCGTTCGCAATGCCGGTCTCTCTTTTCTCCCTCTTTCTCACCAAAAAACGACATCGAAAATGGACTTTTTCTCCCCTGGGACGGTCGGCTTTCGCACGACCGCCCCTCAATTGCGACCTCTTTCTCTCTCCTTTCAGTTTCTCGCTCTCCGCACAATAAAAGCCCCTAGCCTCGTTTTTCGTTTTCTATTTTTATTCGTTCCTCACGTGCTTTCCTTGTGAGATTAATTGCTTCTTTTTCTCTCTTATTTTCCTTCCAATTTTTGCTTCATTTTCTTACTTTTCTTCCATTTTGGGTTTGCTACCTAAAATAACAAAAACATACTTAAATACAATTAAATATAAATATAACTTAATAAAATTATATTAAATATAACCTAAAATAATAACAATAACTCTATATAAAATAAAGTTATCATCTGAAGGCCTAATAAGGTCAAGGGCTAGATGCTACAATGATGGAGTCTTTGGAAGGGCCTTTAGAATTGACTTTGTTGCTTCAACATTACTATTATGATAAAGTGTTGAAGTAGAAAGTGTCTCCTCATTCATTTTGGAGAGTGCATTAGCAACTGAATTTTCCTTGCCTAGCTTATAATGCACTTCAAAATCAAAGCCAATTAGCTTAACTAGCCATTTATGTTGGGAGGGTGAAGAAATTTTATGATTCCACAAATTTCGGAGGCTTTGTTGATTTGACAATACTATAAACTTACCAAGTAGATATTGTCGCCACCTCTATATTGCCAAAATCAAGGCTACCAGCTCCTTGTCATAAGTGGAGAGCATTAAATTCCTACCCTTAAGGGTTTGATTGAAATAGGCAATGGGTTGTTGTTGTTGTGACAACACAACACCCACCCTTACCAAGCATGCATCACATTCTATTATAAAAGGAATGGAAAAGTCAGGTAATCTAAGCACTGAAGCTTCAATCAAGGCTTTTTTTAATAAGTTGAAAGCTTGTATAGCTTCTACATTCCAATGAAAACCTTCTTTCTTAAGCAATTGAGGAAAAGGAGCTATGATAAAGCCATGATGCTGGATGAATTTGCAATAATAACCATTTAACCCTAAAAAACCTTTCAAGGACTTCACTGATTTAGGAATTGGCCATTCTAACATAGCCCAGATCTTATCAAGTTCCACTACAACTCCTTTTTCAGAGATAACATGCCCTAAATAATGCACAATACTGACCCTAAACTCATATTTCTCCTTTTTAACATATAGCTAGTTGCTTATGAGTTAATCAAAAACCAATCTTACATGTTCTTCATGTTTAGTCTAATTTTTGTTGCATACTAAAATATCATAAATAAAAAAACCAACACAAAACAACTCAAATACTTTTAAAATACCTTGTTCATTAATTGTTGAAAGGTGAAAAAGGCATTACACAAGCTAAAGGGCATAACCAAATACTTATAATGGCTAGATAGGGTTTGAAAGGCAGTCTTATTTATGTCTTGCTAGCACATTCATATATGGTGATAACCAGATCTTAAGTCTAACTTGGTAAGGAGTGTTGCTCTATAAAGCTCATCTAAGAGCTTTTCTACGATAGGAATGGGAAACTCATCCTTAATGGTTTCTTTATTGAAAGTTCTATAGTCCACACACATTCTCCATGTACTATCTTTCTTCCTTACCAAGATTACAGGAGAAGAAAAAAGACTATTGTTTTCTCTAATCACCCCCTCTTCAAGCATCTCTTGAACAAGTTTCTCAATTTCTCTTCTTTGGAGGATACCTATAAGGCCTGTTAGTAATTACCTTATTTTTCACTTTTGAGCATAATTTGATGCTCATAGAATTGAGAAGGAGGTAATCCATAGGGATTTTGGAACAAGACAGTATAAACCTGAAATAAAAGCTCAAAGTTCTTAGGCTAAGGTGTGGCCTGGGGTTGAGTACTCAAAGAATCAACCAGTTTTAACTATAAAACCATGCCTTCCTATAGTTTCTTAAGCAGTTTATTGAACTCATAGCTATTGACCACCTTATTCTTCCTATAGTACCACTAATGTTTCATTATACATAAAAGACATTTTCAGTTCAAAAAATTCCCATCTAACCTCACCAAGACTTTCCAACCATTGAATACCAAGTATGACTCCAAGATTAGGAATAAGGAGTATAAAAAAATCAGCCATCATCTGAGTACCCTACAATTTTGCATTTCAACAATAACCAACTCCATGAATCATTGCACCATTAGCTACTTCAACCTAAAATTCCTTATCCAGATCAGGTTCTAATCTCATTTTCTTGGCTAACTAAGCACTCACAAAGTTATGAGTTCTACTTAAGTTTACCAAAACAACAACAACATCTACCATATGCAACCCTATAACCTCTTAAATCCTCATGGTTCTTAGGCACCTGACACCACAAAATGCTGCTAACAACAAGACTCTCAATTTAGCTTGTTCATCCTTCACTTCTTCTTCATCATCACTTCTAATTTCACATGGTTCAAACCTTCCAATAGAAACAATTTCTTGCATCTATGGCTTGGGCTAAATCTTTCATCATAGTTAAAGCACAAGTGGCTAGCCTTGTGGTCCATTATTTCTAGTTGAGTTAAACGTTTAATAGGCAAAGTATTACAAGAATCAACTACCTTAATATCTTGGGAGGCAACTACCTTAGTATCAGCAGTTTCCCCACTCTGTTGCCTTTTAACTAGAAAAGACTAGCAATTTCGAGTAGCTAATTCTTTAGCTTCAAAAAGTCTAGCAAACCCGATAACAATAGATAACGTAGGTGGGTTATGAGCAATTACATCTAGCCTAATGCACTCTCTTAAGTTGCTTATAAAGCAACTAATACTTTATTCACTATTCAAATGACCAGAATGAAAAAGGAGCTTACCGAATTGGAGTTAATAGTCATGAATTGTGCTTGTTTGCTTTAATTTTGTAAGCTCACTAAAATGGTTAATGAAGCTTGTAAGACCAAATTGCTGCATAAGCTCTGTTGTCAAATTATGCCAGGAAATGAAGTATCAAATTCCTTTTCCAGTAATTGATAAACCAATTGTGCCTCACCATCCTGATGCCAAGAGGCAATCCGAACCCTATCTTCTTCTGGAGTATCATGAAAATCAAAAAATTGAAAAGCCCAATCATTCCACCAAGTTGGATCTGTCTCTCCTTCATATTTTGGAAACCCCAATTTGACAGTGTAGGTTTGGATGTGATTTGATTGTGAGCATTTTTCGTTTCGATTACGAGAGCCACCATGTGGTGTAGAGGAATTTTCACTTATTGCCTTTGTAAGGGGAATTCTTGCTATAACATCATCAATCTTGGCATGGAGAGTGGCAAAAGGTTGTTGCATAGTGTTGGATAATTCCTCAAGCCCTTGCTTTGCAATTGGATCCTTCCTTTGATTAGCACCTGACTCCAATACCAATTTGTAACAATCAAGCTAACTATTATTGGACTTAGCACATGAACAAGTGAAGGGACAAGAAGAACTTATTGGAACTTCTATTGAAGGGGCCTTAGGAATCTTAGCCTTTTGTCCAATGTTTACAAATGAAGATACAAAATGAGGATTAATTTAGAAGGAACCCAAGACCTCAACAATTCAGTATAAGAATTCTACTTAAAACTTGCCTTCCCTAATTGGTAGTTCCCCTTATTTATACTAATAGAATACAATGGCTAACCAACTCAACTATTTACAATTTCTTAACAACTAAGTAACTGTTGGTTTAACAACTTTGTTAACCAATGCATACAACTAAGTAACTGCTGTCTTAATAGCTTTATTATCCAATGCATATAACTAAAGTAAAATCATCTTATTGGCCACCTCATCATTGACTTGGTTGAGTTATGTGTTTATACTGTAACTTATTCTAATTTTCGCTAATTCAATCCTCAGTAGTTTTTAAATAAATAAATATCTCTATGAACTTTGAATCCCCATAAATGCATCACAACCTTCCTAAAGAACATTAAATCTCATGTGTCTATCTCAGAATTGTGTAACTTGTGCGAAGAATGTTAGAAACTACAGCATTTAATTGAGTAGGCTAAAATGGTGAAAGCCCAGAATTTCCGAACGCCGAAGGCTTACAACAGGGTGAGAACCCCACAATTTCTAAAAAAGAAAAACCAGAAAGGGGCAAAGGCCATAAATGCACACTTGCCATCTTTATAATTGCCTCTTTAATAAGAGTAACGGTTGTGACCGTAACGACTTTTGAGATGGTATAGATTCTTGGACTACTTCAGGGCTAGGGAAAAAATGTGTTGCAACTTGTTTCATTACATAGTGACAATAAGGTCATAAAAGCACACTTGGTCTATATGGAACTATTCTAAAAACCTAAAGTAAAAGAAAGATATAATTTATCTGCTAAGGGCTTAGGAATAAGTATGTTGCACCCTTGTTCACTGCATTGTGACAATAAGGTAATCATGCACACTAGGAGTCTATGAGACTTTCAAAATCTCATACACATCGAGTGTGCATATATAGAAAATTAGAATTCCCTTTCTTTCTTTCTTTTTCCTTTTTCTATTTTCTGTCCATTTGTCTTCGACTTTTTTACTGCAATTACTATTAGGTAGACAAATTCTCCCCCAACCAACCCTTCTTCGTCTATTTTTCTTCTCCTAAGCCAGTAAAACTATATCTCATCAAAAAGATATGCATGGAGTTCTAGATATCGCAAAAAGAGACAAGGCCGTCAAGAGGCATTCCCACGAGATAGTAGGAAGCTGCGAATAGAAAAAACTGGAATGAAGTATGTCTGGAAATGAGCGGATCCAAATGGGCGACCACGGGTGGTGACTTTTTCACCACAGTAGATCCCAGCGACGCCACAGGAGAGCCTTGCAAACGCTGACCCGAAGAAGATGGATGGAGAAGGGCTGACGCATGAAAGGAAAGCAAAGAAAGAGAGGGGCAAAGTAGGTCTGGAAACAAGGACCAACTCCTCCAGACTTCGGGGGAAGGGAGGCGAGTTTAGGCCCTCTTAAATTCCTCTAAAATCTCCGCTTCAGTGTTTATCCTTTTTCTTGACAAAATTGTCTAACTCTTCAGATCCCTTTACTTCACTAAAATTTTGCATGCGATCGATTTGAAAATATTTCATCCGCACGACTGAGAAAGAGAGAGAGTGAAGCCAGAATGACAATTTCTTAGAACAGGTCCCAGTCTAACAGCAATTATTCAAGGCACTTCTTTTTACACTATCTCGGAAGTATGCAACTTTCTGAAAAAGAGAATTACAGGAAACTGACCCTAAACTTCAAATTGAAGTTCAGTATAACAGTTCTCTTCTTGTCGGACCTCCAAACCCTTTTTTCTTCATGAAGAATCATCAACAGGTAACGTATTCCCTTTGTGCTACAGCTTGTAATCAATCAGATTGCTTTAACTGTGTCGTTCTCCCAGTAATCACATATGAAAATGTTTAACGTACCACGAAATGCGCATGTTTCTGTTTTCCCATTGCTGGAGGATACACCGGATATACATAAAGAATCGATTAGAGCGCTGATTTCCCCCGAGAGGCCAAGTTGGAACTGCGAAATGAAAAAGTAAACCCTTGCTTGTTACCCTCTACATCAAAATTTGACTCCAGGAGAGAATGTTGGAAATTGAATGCCGCTTTCTATAGTAAAAGGAAGCACTTTGTTATCTGCAGATCCAATTCTAGTCATTTGGATCCATTTCGTCATCCTGATCCCAGACCAGACTCACGTTAGTTTTACCACCATTACTATAAGATTCTGGTAGTTCAACCATCTCAATTTCATATTCCTGGGACGCATCTTCTTCTCCAGCCGACTCTACGGTGACAGATTTTTCACCATGCTGCATCCATTCAGGGCACTTATCTTCCCCTCCATACAGAATACGGCCATCCCTGCCATCTAACTCAGTAGAAGCCTCAGCTGAAGATAGTGTACAAGAGCATTCAGGAAGCGGGTGTGAAAGGAATAAAGCTGCTTTAGAAAAGCGGGACTGCCTTCTGAGGCCTTCCTCACCCAAGCTTCTGTTAAGATGTTCTTGCACGAAGCGAGCCCAATTATGCTTGGGATGGTACATGTTTTCACGGGTGATGTTGAGAACTTCTGCAAGAATTTTCCTGCTTGGAAATCAGTGTCAGGAAATAATTACTGATTAAATCAATAACAAACAATCGTTTAATGCAATTAAGATTACCCAAACGTCAAATGGTTTGCTCAAGAACAACATATAGAAGCACCACTTTAATATTCATAGAAAGTGCAGTTTTTTATTTGAGGAATACAGATACTTAATACCTCTGCTCAGAAACAACAGACAATAAAAATTCGATGATAGAATACTTTCTTCATGTCAATCTCCAAAGAAACTAATGGTTGATAGAGAATTCCAACAGATAAGAGAGCCAAGACTTCCATGAAGTACAACAATTGCATAAATTAACCATATATGGCCATGACGGTTACTCCAACAAAATTTCCATGCCCACATATATGTGCGCGTACAAATAACCTTATTATCACTTGATAAAGGTCCATAAGCAAAGGGACAAACATATATCAAATCCCAATTCAAAAAATTGAAGTTACAGACACAGGACCTACAGGAGGCTAAGGTAGTTGGACTATATTTCCCTTTCCCAAAAGAATTGGAAACAAGAAATACCACCTGAACATTGAATTTGAACAAGTGAAGTTTATTTCATTAACTTAGGAGGACGGACATACCAGTAAGAAAGGAATTTTAAAATTGCAATATTTTGGAAAAGCAAGATAAATCTCAATGTTGTTTTAGCTCACATGCTCAGTACCACTTAGAATACATAACTGACTCGCAGTTCCCATGGAACATCTTAGCAACCACATCTTACCTGTCTGGTCTGTATGTTCTAGAAGAAGCAGTCTCATACAACCGCTGTCCCATGACCAAGCTTGAGAAATCTGGCCATCTACTGCCATCATTATTAAAACCAGGGAAGAATGCATCTGCTTCCACAGAGACAATAAAATCTATCGCATCCCACAGTAATCTGTGTGCTTGCTCCCTCAGATCCAAGGGTGAAGGTTCTGGTTCTGTCTCAGACTCTGTAATCCAACCATACCATCCTTCTTTTTCATGTCGATAGATAGGTCTATCAGGAGGTGGAGGAAGAGGCCGAGGCCGAGGACCAGCTTTTTCCCATTCATCTTTAAGTTGCATATAACCTTTCACCGGAGGTGTTTGAAAAAGATCAGAAGGAACTGGCGTCTCAGGCCCAATCAAGTCAGACAACTCTTTGCTGCTGCACAAGGAAGTGCGATCCACCAAGTTGGCAAACATGGCACGCAGAGGGATCAGAACACGTTGACCACCAAAAGTTTCAGAACCCGCTAGGTATATTATTGTCTTAGAAGGATAGCCCATTGCTCGAAGGAGGATACCAGCCTGCAAAGGTTTTTTAAAATGAAAAATTAAGGCACTTAAATAATCTTCCCAAAATAGTTATAAGCAAAAAATATGGACATGTTTCACAAAAAAGCATTGGGAGAAATGTTCAACAAGTACTCCATTACTACAATGAAAGCCAACAAAAGGCCATTATGTATGCATAAATGAAATCTTTACGCAAATAAAAAAAAAATGGAATCCAACTAATAATGACATCTTCGTTGAACTAGCACTATGAAACTTGCTGAGTGTATTGATGTGACTAAAATTTCCAGGTATAACTCGACTAAGGTTCAGCTCTAGGGCTTATTATTATTACCCATAAAGACAACAACAAATCAGACAATAAACCGCCACAGTTATTAGCTTTTCCAAGTATGCTCTAATCCTAGAGATCTTCACAATGTTTGGCAGTTATCATAAGGTCCCACCTTCAAAGGACATGGAATTATGCTGTAGAAACAAATTGATTCAAGGGAATGAGATATTTCACTTTGTAGTCCGGATGAATTTCAGTCGTATGCGTGCATCTACACAGGGAAACTGGGATGAAATAAATCCATTCAATATCAAATGAGATTGTTCATAAGCATAATAAATAAATGTGAAGACAAAAGAAAAAAAAAATCTTGAAGGTGGACACTAGCAAATGTCTAAAGTGATTGTCTATGAAAAATGAGTGGCACCCAACCGTTTCAATTTCTATGTCAGTTTCTCTTCTCATTTTATTTTGACTTTAGTATTGATATGTAATTCAACCCCAGCACATTTGGGATGCATTAGTTTTGTGGTCAATGTAAACATTATATTTTCCTAATAATTTAAGCTTTTCCCAATAAATGGAAAAGAAGACAGAATTCCTTAAGAAGTTGCATATCTTCTCTCATTTGCCATCCTATCTCACACCTCCACGTCTTCAGAGATAAAAATTAAGGACGTCCTTCCCTAAGATTTTGTATGTATCTATCTTGCCTTCTCTCCAGTAGGTCTCGCTAAATCCGTTTATTCACAATCTGTTAATGTAATAAATTACTTCCCCCAGCTAGATCTCCCTTCCATTCCTGTGCCCTAAATTGATGATGCAAAAATGAGATGAGGCAAACATACTAAATGAACAGCTCCGCAAACATTAATGCAATAATAACTACACACAAGTTTTTCACCAAAAAATGGAGAAAGATCGAATTCTATAAGAACAGCAGTTCCTCCCTACTGCCACATTTTGCACAATTTTTCTTTTTCCCAATGATTTTGGGGTAGTGATGAGGCATAAAACAGATCTGATCTCTCTTTCTTAAGTTCTTGCAGGTAAATTGCTTCACCACAAGCTCCTTAATTGTGGTAAATTGCTTCACCACTGAACGCACAAGCAACACAAAATTCTAACCTAAATTTTCTTAGGATTCTTATTATTTGAAGTGAAATTCCACAAATCTAAGGGATGAAATACATTTTATATAACGTTTGGTAAAGTTATGAATCTCAACATAAAAGAGGACCGTCATACTTGGGAGAGCTTGCTTTCTGGTGGAGCATTTAGCAATGCAGCCTGGTGAGGGAATTACTTCAAGAATTAGCACATACCAGCTTAACTACTTTAAAATTTTTTATTATGGATTTGATTCTACTCTTTTATTTTCCTTCACGTCAAATTGCATCCTGAATTGCCTTTGGATGACTTTATTTTTATAACCATCCAACCATCCTTGATTGGATACCATAAAGGATTGTCTAAAAGCTGATTCATTGCATGTCGCATAGCAACACCTATTGTTTCAAGTCTTGACTAAGACTGTCTTTGGTTACCATGCTAAAGGAACCTGATACTTTGGAACAAGTTAAAGTCCACATACTAATTTAAAACCAATGACACTGTATGTGAGACTAGAATCTTCAATAAATACCAAAAGTCATCTGGAATTTATGAGCACTACCCAGATAAAAAAAAAAAAAAAAAGACCAGTCCGCTAAATGAAGTACAAAGCCTATGTTAACGTTATTTGGAAGTGAAAAAAATTTAATATAAAGCATACCTCTTCAGGCATGAGGGGGCATGAACCATTTAACCAACGCAAGCGAGACTCCACACTTAGTTCTTCCTTAACAATTCCTCGCTTGATCATCTGTGCCCTCCGGTATTGTATGAGCTCAGTATGAAGATCCTGTCAAAGTAATGAAGTAAACAAGATAACACAGGACAGCAGAGAACGAACAAATGCACTCTTTGCATCTCCTGGCCTATAATTGAGGTAGAGATACACAGTAAATATACTGAAATCTTTTTTTTTTTCCCTTTTAGAAAAGGTCCAAATAATGCCTGCATATTAAACTTAAGAGGCAATAACAACAACGAAAAATTTGAACAATAATGAACTGACTTAAAGGAGTAGTAAAATGGACAATTTGATTTTCAACAATTACCTAAAAGAAGACCTGATAGGCAAGGGATAAGGAGTCAAATAGATTACCTGAAATAGTTCTGCACAACCATGATACGCCAAGGTGTCTCTTGTTAAGCCTGGATGAAAAACTAGGAAAGGTTGGCCCCACCTTTGTAACCTGTGGAGAAGTATAAAACTATATTCATGAACAGCAGGAAAATTTCTGAAACTTGTGAACATACAGACATATCCATGATTATTGGAAAGATAACAGAAAAATATTAAAATGTTTTAGCATATGACTTTTTATATCTTTCACTAAGCAACCTCTCATTGAAACGCTCCATTGGCATGCTAATGCTCCTTCCTCACTGAAAACAAGTATAATGTTATTGCACCATTAAACCAAAAGCCAGCCCAAATTTTACTTAACTAAAAAAATTTCAGTCCTCTATATTATTCAAAATGGCATTGCAGTATGGAAGGTGGCAAGATTCACACCTCTCCACCAAGCGGCGCCCAAGAATCTGAATATCTGTCCGGAATTGAAGTGCATGAAAGGCAACCCTGCATCTGAGTCTCTGAAACTCATCCATGCCAGGTGGAAGGATGGACTGAAAAGAAGATCAGAATTATTGAAATGGATTCTTGCAGTATAATACTAGAGAAGGTTAAATAATTAAGACCATAGCAATCTAACTTAATGGAAGCATGTTCTTACCCAAGAGGAAAAAAGAAAATGAAGCATGTATACTCGAGTTCCCATCCAAAAGTTGACCAACATTCTACTATTAAAGACATTGCAAATCCCAGATATGATAGCTCTGAGACCTAGAATAAATGGAAAATGACCACTAGCACCTAACTGCAAATAATTTCCATGACACCTAAAAGCAGGTTAAAAGTCTCGATTGAGGTGAAATGACAAGTCATCAAACTGATTACAATGAACCATTGTCCAAGGTCCCAGAATCCACTAAAGGAGGATCTGTTCACAATTATTTTTTACAAATCACATATCTTTCTTGTTTACCCTAAGCTGTACACAACAGAGTGATTACGAACAATAAGAAGTTGATGACTGGCAATCCCCTACTAAGCATCACCAGTGCAAGGGAAGACACAAGAGAGGAGGGGACAAAATGTTGAAACTTTATTATAAACATTTCCCTCTAAAGCAATGATAAAATTCAATATGCTTACCTTTCCATAATATTAACCCAAGAGGAGCAACTAAAGATCTAAAAGAGTATTTTATGTATAAAAGCTTATTGTACTAGCAAGAAAAGGGAAATGACAGAGAAAGATGGGTGTTCTGTTTTCCCATGTTCAAGGCATATAAGACCAAATAATCATGCTCCCTTAAAACAGTGGTTCTATATCCATGCAAAAAAGCATGAAAAATTGTCATTCCGTGCTTGAAAAAGGGCATCATAAAGAGTATCCAAAAGTCTGGTGGGAGAAGACTGAAAGTGATCTGAAAGTTAGTATTGATGGAAGAAAGTAGGGCAATCCAGAAAAGAATGATTCTAAGATGACGTTGACAAAGAAATAGCATCTAAATAGGGACTACCATTTCAGAAGCATCCCACCATCTTAGTCAGCACCCAATCATAGTCATTAAACAATTGAATCAATTATAAATCAAAATCAACAAAAAGCAATGGTGATTTTTCACGTCCCTTTTTAAAATACTCATTTTGGAAGTATCTGGCCAAAGTACAATGCTATGTGTTTAGTTTAGTAACCACAGAAGCCTCTATGAAACTAACAATAGCGAGGATGCCAGGAAATTCAAACCTCATGGAAAGTCCACGATATCAGAGAAACATAGGCGATGCCAGCTATATTCAAAACTTTAAGGTCAGTCTCTTGTATCCCTTTTTTCAACTTATAAAACCAATACAAGAAACCACACCCACCATATTGGACTTCCAAGTTCACAAAGCATCAAGACATGTCAGTTTTTTCAAAACCAGAACAACTGAACTAGAACAATCCAACCATATATCAAAGAACAGCACAAAGAGCAAAGAGACAAAGAGACAGAGAGAAAGAAAAAGGACCCTGAATAATAAAACAGTCAAACTCTTAGAGGAGCTTCATAGCCACTTTTACAATAGCAGCCACGTTTCCCAACAAAAATGGCACCTCCATACTTAGCATGCACAATGGATAAGAAATAATAGCAGTCCGTTCCTTTTTAATCTTTTTTCCTTTTTATTTTTTTCTGTGCAAGTTAGAAGTTTATTCAACAAATAGATGAGTAGTTAGAGATCAAAAGGTGAAATTAAAGTAAGCCATTAGCTACTCGTAGTGGGAAGAAGTGAAGTCAGCAGTATAAGTGCCAAGGAACTTTCATGGATATTCACTTATGGAACCAACAAATGAAACTAGATAGAACTTTACTGGAGAACTTCGTATAGAAACGGAGACTGCTTAAGAAAATATAAATTGCAAAATGACTAAACACAGTATTGATGATAACAGGACACTAAAACTACCTGCAGGCATCCACCATCAGTAATGACCAGCCCAACAACCTTGGATTTCTTTAACTTGGGCAGAATTTCTTCAATATAATATTTTGGAGAAGAAGAACTTTTGGGCCTAAAGGTAGGAAATTCTTTCCTCCTCCTTCCTGCCTTTAGATTTTCAGGCAGGCTCTTCACAATGACGACATCATTTTTTAGTGACACTATAAACTGTTCCTCATCGTAGAGATAGGAAAAACTCTTGAATTTAAAACTGAATTACACCAAAAAAACAAAAAAAGTGTAAGAGAAAAGCCATACATGATGAATAGCATAAAAACGGATTTCAAAACAACTGATCAAGAAAGCCAGCACAAAATACCTAATTCCTTTTGACCGAGTACTTTCCTGAATCTCTGGAATGACAAGAGTAGCATTTAGAAGCCTGGATATGGCAACCAGATCACATATCTAGAAAATAACAAAACCGTTACAAACTCCTTATAGAACCTTAAATTAAATGACTGTTATTAACTGATGATCCATACCGAAGATCTAATCTTTGCAAAGCCACCAAAAATTTTTGCATAAATGAAACGATTGCTCTCTTCATTTGGAACTGTAAAGAAAAGAAAAATTAGTGGTTGAAGCTTATAAAATCCTTGATAAGGATTTAGAACTAAACAAAGAAACAATCCATAATCTTATACACAAACTAAACAACTAAAAAACTAAGAACAAATATATGAAAATAAAAATCCCTAAAACTCCATTAGATTTCAATAGAAAGAGTAAAAATGCAATTACATTAAATTTAAAGAATCTAAACTCTCCATTACAGACAAAGTTAAGAATTTCTGCCAAATCAAAACCCACTTGATAAGTGGAGATTCTGCAACTTGCATAAAATATCCAGTTTCAGCCAAGAAAGCTCAGGCAGAAGAAGAAACTCCAAAACAAGTGTGTTTCTTTTCATTTGATTCGTATTCTTCACATGAACAGGTACAAGTAACTAAACAAATAAAGGTCATGCACCCGTCCAGTCTTGGCCATTGAAGTAACAAACTAATTTTTTTTTATATTATTATTATTCACCAAATTTCAATTAACTAGACATTATTTTCTGCTAGATCAGAGATGCATTTCAAATTTACAAAAGGAAAAGCAAAGGAAAAAAATTCCCAACATGAGGCAATCATGTTTGTCCTAACCATCGACTACCAAAACTATACAACTGTGTTATAAGAAACAAAATTTCCATGACATAGGGAATCCAACAGGACATTATGTCATTATAGAGAAAGATGAATTAACAATATGCGGGTTAGAGTGGTAGACAAGTTTGCACTGCCTCTTTCAAATTCTTCAGATAAGGTACTTTGAATGACAACTAAACTGCCATTATGATCATTTTATCATGAGAACTAACAAGAGCAAGTTTTCTAGTCATAACAAGTTAAAAACATGTTATTGACCAATTGCCCAATTCTATAATCAAATTCGCTCATTTGAAGACTATCCATCTTCATGAAGCTAAAGACTGCTATTTACGCATCACATAAAAAAGGTTAATTGAATAGTACTTTCACCGTCAATTCAAGATAGATTGCTTAAGCAGAATTATTACCAGGATAGCTGCTTCTGGGGTTAGCATAAGGCTGCAGAGACTCTAAGGACTTCACAGCGCCCCATATCTTCTTATTCCTAATCTGTGACATTGCCACAAAAGAAGTTAAAGAAAGAAAAAACCTTAACAAATCAAATACAGTGACCAATAGCCAGAAAGCATCATAGAGCAGCTGATCAAAGCCTACCCGTTTTTCGAACATGCTAGCAAAATCCGCATGCAACCCGGGCATTGCACTATAAAGCTTTAAATCGACAGTCGAAAACTTTGTGACGGAAAGATGGGCCACCAGAGACAGCAAAGAGAGGGTGAGGAGGGACAGAGTAACCCATTTTATCTTAGATTTGATTATCATCTTGGCTCATCAAAGATGGAAATGCATTCCCAATGACCTAATAATCCAATTTCAGTTTCCTAGAGAGAACTGAATCAACACCAACCCTCTGCATATAGAAGAAACATGACAAACAGGTATCAACACCAAATGTGATTCGTGCAAGAAAGACAAAGAATAAATCAAACAGCCTTACCCACGCCACGATTGATTACTGAGAAAATGTAATTAAAAGAATAAAATTCGAATCCAAGATTAACCTAAATATCCACAAGAATATCATTTCCATTACCGCTCAAAACTTTCAGAACTGTGCACTGACGATTGGTGGATAAAGAAAAAGAACTAGAAAAATTAATCGAAAAGTGAACTTAATATCCCAGTGTACCGACATTCAAATCCAATTCAATGTTGCAAAGAAGCGCTGATATCAAATCCAAATGCTAAAATGTATGGATTCGGCATTTAGCTTCTTCTCAAAGGGTGGAACGAGGGAGCAAATGGATTCAAGAAAAATTATTTGATTTGTGTGGAACAGGGAAAAGGGAGGGAGACCCACGGAGAAAGAAGAAAGAGGTAAGGGAACCTGAAATCTGACTCTCTGTTGAATCTCGTGAGTCTCTTTCCTGGGTTTGTCTTTGGTGCGCAAAGACTGAAGGAGTTCCAACCGGTACAGAGCCAACGAACTCCATAAAGACGCGTACAACTGGAAGTACTCACTGTTCTTTGTTTCGGATCTTGAATTTGTTCGCCCCCCTAATTTTCTGATTTTCTTTTTCCGTTTTTGCTTTCCCTAGTTTTGGAGACCTCGAAAGAACCTATATCTTAAGAAAAGAAAAAATGCAACCACGTTTCAGTCTTTCAATACGTTCTCATCAGGGTCAACCCTACTGAAACAAGGGTTATAGAAGGAGACATTTACAAATCAATCCCTACTTCGGACCTTGATTTCGTGTATTCATTACATACAAGGAGAAGGACATTTCAAATTAATCCCTACTTTGGACTTCGTATTCACATTAATTATGTATTTGTCCGAGTTATGGCAACTCAATTACATTTGGGCACTACCACATTAGAGACCATCTCTCATTCTTAATAAATCTCTTAAAATCGTTCACCCTTATCCTGATCTAAAAAAAAAAAAAAAAGAATTACATATTCAACATTAATTGGCTCGAATTTATTGGGATTGTTGCCCTTGTAATAGATGTTAAACAAACTTCATAAAATAAAGTTAAAGCTATATCTCTATACATAATCAAGATAATAAGAAAAACTCATATGAGGAATTTTACAAAATAAATATATTATATTTAAAGTTTTTCAATTACATTTCAAACTAAATTAAAACGTGTTTTAGGATGGACTATTGCTTCTCAATTTAAGTCATCAAATAAAACTTAAAAAAAAATTAAGTGATAAAGAAAAAAGTTATTACAAGCTCTACACAAGCCTGAAGATCACACCCCATGAAAGCAAATAGCTATGAATCCAAAAAGTATCCTTTGGTAAATAAGATTCTTCCCTCACCTCTCACGCTATGAATGCTCAAGACAGTAGCATAGCACAAGAGCTCTACAAAATAGATCAATTGGTCACTGTGAATTCAAAAGTTGACTACACCACGTTTTTATAATTTTTCTTCACATTCTCTATTTTTATCTTATTATTAGAGCTACATAACTACGCTGTTCTTCCTCACTCACACAAAATGGCGAGCAAAACACTCTACATGTGAATGTGACGAACTTTGTCACCATCGGATTAACATAAAGGAGAAATTGCAATCAATTGGAAAATGACTCTTTGATTCAGCAAAAATTTACTGATTGCTTGATGGATTGGGAAAAGACTTTTTGGCTTTTCGTATGATCACAATCAAGAGTCCCATTCCTTCTCTCACAAAGGTGGTCAGAATACTGCGTTCTTGACCCAGAAAAATGGCAAAGGCGGTCGTGCTCGTAGCCAAGGCCGTCCCCTCCCCGATAAATTAAAAAGAGAGGAGGATCCAGAAGTTTCCAATGTTAGAATAAGATTCTTCCCTCACCTCGCATGCGGAAATGTGCTCAAAACAGCAGCATAACTACAGCAAATACTTTATACTTGATTGCTCAAGAGATCTATAAGTTCAAAAGTTGAGCATATGATGTTTTTACAATTTTACTTTACTTTCTTATATTTTTCTCTACGAAGACTGTAGGAAAGAAAATAACATGGGGGGTACACTTTTTTATGCCTTTGTCCACATTTTCTACCCCTAAACCCCACCACCGCAGCGGCATTTCGGATCTAGGATCCGGAAATGCAGGAGGTCAAAAGCACAAACTTAATTAGGCCCGGACTGAGGACTCTTTCAGCTGAAGATTGGTCGTGTTAACTGGTGAGCTAGAGCAAGATGTTCAGGTTCGTGACTTCTCTTTGTTGGATTGATATCTTCTGGCTATGCAAGAGGAGGCAGTTCGTATTAAACACTTCTCTTTGTTGGATTGATATCTTCTGGCTATGCAAGAGGAGGCAGTTCGTGCATGTTTAACAAAAGGGTATACAAGAGACGCACCCTAACAGGATTATTCTAGGCACAATGCATTCCAAGCATACTCTGTTGAGATTCAAACTCACAATTTGAGGTTTGGCTCATTTACTAATTGTAACAAATTCAACCATTGAACGAAAAAGCTTAAACAAAATTGGAGTGGGTAAAATTTTAAACAAAATGATTAGAATTGTAGGTGCATTTTTTGACTGAAAGACAAGGAAATCACAAGGATGTAGTACTGATTTGGCTTTTTGTTTGTTAAGTTTTTGCCATTAAAAGTGTTGAATGATACAATATGACATCAAATGGGAGTATTTTTCTACGCAATGTTAAACGGTAAGTAAATGCACACTATTTTATTTTAACATAGTAAGTTGTATATAGAAAAGGTACCTCACTTTATGATAGATTTTAAGTGAAGAAATTAGATCTTTTTAGCACATAAACGCAAGCAAGCCTCTCATAGTGTTGAATTGTACAAGGGACCTCCATTAATTGAACTTTTTATTTTCTTTTTTTTTTTTGGAAGAATGTCGGGGTAATTTACATTTTTAAGGTAAAACTTAAAATTCCTTTCATATCGAATAACAAAAAGGTATAATATGCATTTTTCTTACTCCAAATCAACTCCTTTTGTAAGGCCTAAGGTATGCCTAGGGTATGCTAAATAAGGGATTTAATCTCAATTGATTTTGTTATATTTTTAGATTGTTTTAATTAAGAAGATTAAGTAGTTTTTGAAAATATCCAAAGTCCAATTGATTTAAGGCTTTAAAACTCAGTTGTTTTGAGAATCTAAAACCCAATCATATTAGACTAAAAACTAAGCTATAAATAAGGAGTTAAGGGAAAAATAAAAGAACATTTATTAAAGAGATTGAAACTTTAGCTTGACCTTCATCATTGAGAAAGCTTTAAGTTCTTAATCTTAGTAATTTGTGTATTGCTTTTTTCTTATAAGTTGTTATTTTGTTTAAGTTTTCAATATAATTTGGTATTTTGTTTTCATTGGTGTTATTTTGGTTCTAAGAGCATGATCCTACCTAGGGTTGTGACACCATTACATGCATTTGTATGGCTAAAATGGACACTAAAAATGGTAACGTTTATAAAAGCAATGATAATGATGATAAACTTTCATGAGCACCTCTTAATCTTTAGATATTAAACCAGGAAGTTGAAACCTCGACTTGTTCTATTATGGCCTATGGCAAGGTTTAGAAGTATAGATTTTATGCAAATGATATGGAAGGCTAACCTAAGTTTGTTACAGTGAAACTATTAGGAAAAATCTATCCAAGAGGTTAACGCCTGGTGGTAAAACAAACCGATTCAGATAAGTTAGTGAACAATGGTATCAACAAAAGCACTTGAGGGAATCCTCACAGAACTCCGTCGAAGCCATAGCTCATACATGACCATGTAAAAG
Source organism: Casuarina equisetifolia (assembly GCA_028551475.1). NCBI lineage: Eukaryota > Viridiplantae > Streptophyta > Magnoliopsida > Fagales > Casuarinaceae > Casuarina > Casuarina equisetifolia. The sequence continues at coordinate 14,046,939 of CM052361.1, forward strand.
GCATCATAATCAACTGGGGAAAGATGCCATTGGAAATGTTTACGCACCTTCAACACGCCGCTTTGTAAGCTTTGATATTCTTCAGAGCTGATCCCCTTAAGAATTCTTTTAAGCAATGGGATGTCTAAAGTAGCAACAATAATTGAGAAGCTTTTCCAGTTTAATATGTCTGCAAAAGGGAGATCATAGTAGTTGGCTATGATCACAGGTACGCAACCATAATAGAGTGAATCTGCAATACGAGCTGTATTTACTTCAAAGCCCTTCACATGGAGGCAGAACTTGCTTCCAAGCAACTCATTAGCATAGGGAGTTGGAAGCCGGCCATGGTGCGCAAAGATCTCAGTGTCATTTCTCCATGTTTGAAGAAGCTTTTCTCGAACAGGGGAGTTGATTTCTCCAGCAAAGAATGCAAGCTTCTTTCTGAAATTCGTTTGAGAAGGAAGCTGGATGAGTTCCAGTTGAAGTAGGCATCAAAACAACAATAAAATCACGCGACATGTTTACCAAACGAAAAAATTTGATCTCCTTCAAGGACTGTAAATAAAATTCCAAGAAAGTGTAAACAATTCTAGCCCTTTATGGTGCTCAAGGCAAGGGGCACAGAAGTGAGTGGAAAGATATCCTAGTGATCTAATACTTGTGCGATCTAGCCACCTCCTCAACGCGGATGAACTCAAAAGCTTTAGAGGATAACAAAGTAAACAATTTAGGTTCAGTTCTGTCGAATAGCAATAATGAGGTTTAAACTTTACTGAAGAGTTATTAGCACGCACTGACTTTTGGCAGTTATGTGGGGAAAAAACTGAGAAAGCAAGTTATAATGGTGGACAAAATAACTTGAATTGCAGAATCAGATTTCCCGTTAAAGACACAAAATTCGAATAAAATTGAACAAAAGAAACGCCTCCACAGATACATCAACATTAAAGAGAACCGAATGTCAAATATGCTACTAGCGGATAATTTCAACCTACTGTCTAGGAGAATTCTGGAGTGGTTCTACCTCCTCAACATAAGTAGGTGCCACTTGTAACTACATGAACAGAAGTAGCTTTTAGAAAAGCCAGCGAAGTCAAACCTTTTCCCGTTGTCAAGAACGATCTGTGTACAAGACATGAGACAACTCACTCTCCTGAAAGTACCTAACAAGGCATACAGAGATAGAAAAACACAAACTTTTTCCTTCTGGATAGGCCCCAACAGCTATGCTGTTCATGAAGTTGACTCTTTGCAAATCATCTTGAAAACCTTCATCCTAAATCTTACATTTTTTTTTTTTTAGTTTAAAAAATAAACAATAAAGCATGAAGATATGATGAGAAAGAATAACTTTTTCATAAGTGCTTCCTGATATTGTTAAATATCCATACCGTTGTTAAACCCTGGGGCAGAGGATAAGCATTAATTTCCACTTTCAGAGAACATCCACCACAAAATAAACAAATGACATAAATTAAAAGAAACTATACCCACCTCCTTGATGAAGCAAGCTTAGGAGGGTCTCCTTTTCTCGGCCAAATTTGTGGGAGGCATACATCTTTATGAGCAATGTACCCATACTGAAAATAGCTTGAAGAGCAAACAACTTGAATGGAATTGAATTTCACCTCATTTGCTCTATCCATCGCTGAACGACCAATGGAATGACAAGCAACATAAAAATGATCAGCTCCACCTGACCTATTCCAATACGGGTACTTATGACTAACGTTGAAGATGTAATCTCTAACAAAGTCTTGGATACCTCCTACACTGACTCTGGGATCATGCCGTAACCTTGCAATTGAAAAAGGTAGAAAAAAAAGATCTGTCTTTCTTGAATCCTTTGTGATGAAGTGACTTTTCATGAGGACCTTCTTAAAGTAACTTTCACTAGCATAATTACCCCCAGGTTCAGAAGCCACAGGCAATAGCACGTTAGCAAAAGGATCATTTCGCCTGTGAGGATAAACAAATATCTTAAAGCTCTCTTTCATTTGATTATAGTCTTCCAGAAAGATATCTCTATCAAGGAATACCTCTTTGCTATTCACATTGTTTCCTGAACCATCAGAAAAAGTTTCCAGATTTCAGGTTTAAAAAATATAGGTCATAGCAACAATCCAAATTTCCAATACCTCCACACCTGCAGATATTTAAATACTTGGGCAAACACATATAAAAGGGCCTACAACTGAAACACCAAAACAAATATCCATCAAATTGGGCATTATATCGCCAAATGTCTGATACAGGCATAGGGTGAAAGTTGTCTCTAGGTTGGTTACCAGATCTGGAAACTCCGAATTTTTCATATGTAACAGTAACACTTAAAATCTAATAGAAGCAAGAGTTGTATGGTTTGAAAGATATAGCTTAAATATTCTAGGCTAGACCAGTCCTTAACTGGGGTTACACTTCATAAATTATGGTTAGTATTTTAATATGAGGACAGGTCATTAATTTTTTCAGCTCTTGTACATTGAGGGTATACCAGCAATTGAGTCTAATTGTAGAATTTTAAGGGACTGTGTACTTAGGTTTATTTTCTTTGAGTCTGAATTAGTTTTGATTTGTATCTATTAGTGAATACTGAAAGCCAAGCGGAACAAGTATGACAACAAAGAACAATGTATTTGTGCTCAATGTACTTAAAATCAGAGACTTTGAGTCAAAAGTGCTAAGTTATTCCCTTTTTCAAATTGTCTTCTTCATCATCTTTGACTTCTATTACTGTTCACAACTTCTTCACAGCATTCACAACTTCTTACGTTGTCCCTACCTATAAGCCATCAATAACCAATCTAACTAGCCAGCAGATACATAATTTTGCAGCTGCCCCAAGTTCCTATAACTTGTCATCCTCTGTTTCAGCAACCCAAACTTGGATTTTTTCAGACTCTGTGTTGATCTACAAACGATAAATCCTTTAACTCAAGATGGCAAACCCCAAGATATAACAATGCCTATCATAAAGTACTACCACTAGTATCCTTGAACAGATATCCCTGTCTCTACCATGCCACCCCCAGCTTAATTTGGCACGAGTATAACATTACCTGCTGTCTAGCATGTTTGATTCCATTTGATGCAGGAAACAACCAGCTGTTCCCAAAATTTGTTCATTTGACACAAAAAAACCAACCATTATGCCAAAAATTATGTACTGCAGGGTTAGTTAAGAAGGCTCCATTAAAATTTCCAGCCTCTTCCATGATATCACTCCCCATGAAGACAACAAAGCTCAAAAGATTCATGGTGTCATTTTTTCTGCTCGGATTTGTGTGTAAATCAATGCCTCTTCCTTCTTTTGCTGTATATTATAGTTATTGAATCTATTGTTCATTATGAATATGTTAAGGGAACAGAAAAAGGAAAAATAAAAATAAATAAAAAATAAAACCCACAATCACGAGATGCAAAGAGGGAAGGTGGCAGAGGGGGGCTATGAACTTGAAATTGAAGGAAATTAATGCGGCAGAAAACTTCCGTTCTTTGCCCCAACAAATTACCCACTGGATCATAGGTTTGCATTCTATGAGAGAAATTTACAGATGATTGTGAAAGAAGGCTATCTGCTCCATAAAAAGGTGTCCGGCATACATGACACAGGCGCATCCATCTAAACTAAAATAAAGTCCTAAACATTAAAAAGTATGTAATCTTATCAAACAGATATAATTGACATCCAACAACCAACGCCATAATTACATAAGAAAAAACTAGCTGCCCTCCCCGAGTAGTCACAGGCCCAACTCCATTTGTATTTGCTTTACAATTACAACTGTAGCTTCACAAAAAATTATAGCTTTCATATAATCAATGGCTATATCATATATATATGAAAACAACAGTAACCCAACCACCGATGAAAACAATTAAAAGAAACTAAAAGAAGCTAAAGACCATCAGGAATATCGGAATTGACGAACCATGTACATCCCACCGAGGTCCCACAGGCCGTTGACTTCCAATTCCTCCTCCACCATTACGCTCTGCCGAATGAACAATTTTAGGCGACTCTAAAGGCCTTTGAGAAGCATTCTTCAATGAAATTGAGATAGTGTGGTGGTCTAGGGAAAACAGTGTTGAAGACCGAGGTGGAGGTTTAACGTGAAGAGGGATTTGATGGGGATGAGTAAAGAGGTTAGAGGTGGTGGCTATGTAGAAGAGAATGAAGATGGAGGTTACAAGGGCTAAGGCAGTGGGTATCAAGAAGAAGCTTCGGGAGGAGCCTGAGAGACGGCGATTGGAGTAGTAAAGCAGCAAGGAAGAGCGAGCCATCAGAGAGAGAGAGTAGTACAGACTCCTCTTCCCGGGAGGGAACTTCTTTTACACGGGAGTCGTTGGCGTGAAGCTACGGACAACTTTGAAAGCAAAAATGTTGTGATGAGGAAGGAAGAGCGTCTGCCAGGCTCAAGCGATGGCATACCTTTACTATGTGCTTCCTTTTTTTTTTTTTTTGTTAATTCGACTCTAGTATATTGGAATGAAAATGATAACTCATATTCCAAAAGAAAAATCTGACTTTTGTGACAAATATGTTGAAGAAATAGCCCATAGAGGTACAATTTGAAAATAAAATTTATTAAAAAAATTGTCTCTTCAATCCATCATTAATTTTTAATTAAATTTCAAGACTTTTAATATAAATATTATATCTATATTAACTAATTTACTATATTATCGTTACTTCTTGGTCTTTACTGATATTAGAACAACTCTTTAATATGTAAACATTGTCACGAATTATAATCTGATTACAATCGGAATATGAAGTTCAAATTAAAGAGTTATTTCCTAACTTATTAATTAGTTTTTTAGTAAAAAATTAATTAATAAAAAAATTGTATAAGGAAAAGTTTCATTGTTTAAAAACTTAAAATTTTAAGGATATATTATTTTGAGTAAAATTTGAAAGCTTTCAACCTCATCTTTTGTAACTATAATAATTATTGTAATGTTAGAATATATTCATTTGGTTATTTACTTTAATTTCTATTAATACAAGTTTATCATTTAAGAAAAAATATTTGTCACTTATAGACCAAAATAAAACTTTTTATTTGATGAATACTTTCTTATCTTCCATGGACAGGAATCAAATCTATTATTTATCTTCGTCTCCAAGGGAAAAATGGTTGAGAAACAATGTTATACAAATAAAAAGACGAAGAGAGAGAAAAAATCGTAATAAAAATATTATGTTATCTTCACTAAAATGTCATTATCTTAAGCGTAAAATTCCTATTTTTAAGAAAATATTTGGTAGAATAGTTTGATCCTGACCATCATTCGACCTCCCATCCAAATTTTTAAAATGGTTCTTAAATCTGACCAGCATTCATGGGAAAGTGTGTCGAGTTTAATATGTAATATTTAATTGTTTTTACTAAAAGAAACTAGCTTTCAACGGCAGAACCTAGAGTCCCGGGTGGAATCTCCGGCGGTGGAAATGACATATGGCATTGGTTTTTGTTGAAGGTTGAAGATTTTATATTTATGTTATCATATATTGCGCCTAGAATAAGGCCCAATATATTTTCCTATATTATGAGATATTAGGGTTTTCCTTGTATAAGTCTCATTTATGTTTATATATAGTCTCTTAGGTTAACATGTAAATCATAATAGCCGCACATTAAGAGTTCTTCTCTCTACGGCTTTGTTTTCTCTTGTAACTAGTTTGGTTTTACTTGATCAGTAAACAAGCTTTTGTTCTAAACATACAAGAGTTCATCAAATTCTTCATGGTATCAGAGCCAACGATTTTGTTGGATTCTTTGGTTAGTTTTTGTTCACGGTGCCGAGAAGACAATTTTGGATTTCTAGTGCTTTGTCTTTGTTATACGGCTTTCTCTTTCCGAACTAAAGAGAAGGGTGCCGTGAGTGAAGACTTAGCTGCCTTTATTTTTCTTCATACCTTTTCTCTCTCTGATTTCAAGAAAAGGTACACTTGGTTTTCTCTCTCCATAATAAAGCAAAAGGTGCGGGATTGGCTTTCTCCAAAAAAAAGATACACTTGGTTTTCTCTCTCCAAAAGGGTATACTTTGCCACCGCCTAGTTTTGTCTTTTGCTTTGTGGGTTTTCTGTCTCTTCGGCACTACACCGGATCAAACAAATTTGACTTTATCAACTACACCAAGCAGCCACACGATCTTTGGTATTTTTTTCTCCTTGCTTCCGCACTTTGTGACTATTTTGGTTTGCTGTTGTGGTTTGGATACTTTGTCAAATATTTATTTTTCTCTTGGATATTTCCTTGTACGAGTAGTTTGGAGACTTCTTTGGTTTCATCTTGGCTACTGAGTCAGATCCTCTTCAACCACCGGTTACTCCATATGTTGCTCCTCATGCTCGAAAAACTCACCAAGAGAAGGGGAATCAATCAGGTTTTAAATCGGATCATCATGAGGGTTATGTTTCCCCAATTCCGATCATCACAGACCCGAATGATCCCCTATATCTACCACCCGGTGATACTAGTGGAGCTCCTTTGGTTGGTTTTAAACTCAATGGCTTTAGTAATTATGCTGTTTGGAGTCGTGCTATGAAACTTGCTCTTCTCTCTAAGAACAAGTTGGTATTTGTGGATGGCAAATACCCTGCTCCGGCTGAAAATTTACCTTATTTGCCTATCTGGGAATGTTGTAATGCAATTTGTCTTTCTTGGATCCTTAACTCGCTATTTGGGCAACTCCATGAGGGCTTAATCTACACAGTTAGTGCTGCTAATCTCTGGAAGGAGCTCTGTACTCGTTACAGCCAGGTCGACCCGACCCGAATCTATGACCTTTTGAATGAATTAAGCTCCACGAAGCAATTAGGTGGATCAATTGCTTCTTATTTTCATCGCTTGAGAGCATTATGGGATGAGTATGCAGCATTGATGGCTCTAGATTCACCAGAAATGTCCAAAACTGACGGTTGGAAACTTCATCAAGAACGCATGAAGTTTTATCAATTCTTGAAAGGACTAGATGATCGCTTTTCTCATCTTAGAGACCAGATTTTGCTCATGAGGCCACTTCCTGACGTTTTGCAAGCTTACTCCATCGCCAACAATGTCGAATACCGGTATGGAGGTCCAAAGAAGACGATTGGTGATTCTCAGGCTTTTACGTTGACATATGGGACTGACGCAACAAGCTGGTCTGCATTTGAGCCACTTGTTGCAACACCAGGGCCTAAGCGATCAACTGGGACAACACCTCTGCATAACGAAAATGACACATCGTTTTCGCTCAAAGTAGGGCAAAATGATACATCATCTAGGGTTTCTGGCAAACCCAAATGTGAGTATTGTGGACGAAAGGGGCACCGCAAGGAAAGTTGTTATCGTCTTAAAGGACCACAATGTAAGCATTGTTAGCTTTTTAGACATAAGAAGGAAGCTTGTTACAAGCTTAATGGCTATCCCCCAGGTCACAAGAATTTTACTAGTAATTCTACTGTCAATTTGGTCACTGTTGAGCCTAGTCATTGCACTTTTACACCAGAGCAGTATGAGCGCATTATCCATTTGATCAAGGAAGACTATGGTAGGACCTCTCATGCTAATGGAGCAGGTATTTCAGAATCTTTTCCTTACATTTGGATTATAGATAGTGGGGCCAATGATCATATTACTGCTGATTTTAATTGCTTAGAATTCCTGTTAAATGCATGACTAAGTCTAGATCTGTTAAACTGTCAAATGAGGAATTAACCCAAGTCACCCACACTGGTTCCATAACCCTAGTTGACGGTTTAAAATTACATACCGTTCTTTATTCTCGTGATTTCAAATATAATTTGTTATCCGTAGCTAAATTCACTGCTGAGAATAACTGTTTAGTGGTTTTCTATGCTGATTTGTGTGTGTTTCAGGACCTCTCGACGGGTGATGTCAAGGGAATTGGTAGAATGCGACATGGACTTTATTTTTTCTTGCACCCTAGGAATAAGCATGTTAGCAAATTTTCTGGTACTGCACCGGCCCTTTCAATTACTTCAACATGTAATGACCTTAATTTTCATTTATGGCATTTAAGACTTGGTCACATGTCTTTATCTAAATTTAAATTTTTGAATGATTTCAAAATTTTTCCGTCTTCTGATTTCCATTGCTCAGTTTGCCCTCTTGTTAAGAAAACACATGATTCATTCATTGTTCGCACTGAGAATGTCAAAAATCTTTTTGATTTAATCCATGTGGACATTTGGGGACCATATCATGCCCCAAATTATGATGGTTCGAAATATTTTCTAACCATTGTTGATGATTTTTCACGAGGAACTTGGACTTTCCTCATGAAACATAAGATTGAAACAGTATCACATTTAGAACGTTTCTTTAACACAATTCAAAATCATTTTAGCATTGGAATCAAACGCATTCGTTCTGATAATGCAACTGATTTCTTTAATTCCTCATGTGACAAATTGTTTTCATCATGGGGTATAATGCATGAAAGTTCATGTATATATACCTCACAATAGAATGGTGTGGTAAAACGTAAACATCGTCACTTATTAGATGTTGCACGAGCATTAAAATTTCAAAGTCACATGCTTACATGTTTTTGGGGTGAGTGTATACTCACTGCCACACACATTATCAATCGCATTCCTTCTTCAGTCTTACATGGAAAATCTCTTTATGAGATGATTCATGGGAAAGCTCCTGACCTTTCTAGACTTCAAGTCTTCAGTTGTCTTTGCTATGCTTCAATGGTGGGGCATAAAGACAAATTTGCCCCTCGAGCTATTCCTAGCATTTTTATGGGATACCATTTTGGGCAAAAAGGGTATAAACTTTATGACATTGAAAGAAAGAAATTTTTTGTGAGTCGTGATGTTTATTTTCATGAAAATGTTTTCCCTTTTACAAACATAAAGAATGGGTCCCATACCTCAGAATTCCCTATGATGTCATCTCAAGATGAGGAACCTGCACAACAAGTTATCAGAGTTAACCCTAATTCAGATACTCAGGTAATCTCTCCTACCCAATCAAATTCCATTCCTGATACAACCATTCATACTACCCCAGATATTACCACTTCCAATATCTCAGGCAACCAACCCAATGATTTTACCTTGGAGATTATAGATCCTCCTTCTACATCACCTCTTGTTTTCACTTATGATGAGACAGAGGATGATCCTTTCTCACCAACCATGCATAATCCCACAGTCCTTTCATCACCTCCTAGATGATCTACTAGAATTTCCAGGCCACCCATATAGACTCAAGATTATGTTTGCAACAATGTTGTCTCATCCATATAATACCCCATATCTGACTATGTATCTTATACACATTTACCCATTCCACATCAACACTTCATAGCAGCCATTTCAGCTGAGATAGAACCCTTGTTCTACCATGAGGTAGTTAAGGATTCTAGATGGCGAGATGCCATGGATCAGGAAATGAAAGCATTAGAATCGAATGGAAAATGGGAACTGGTAGACCTACCACCACGAAGAAAACCTGTAGGATGTAAATGGGTATACAAGATTAAGTATCATGCCGATAGGAGTATTGAGCGGTTTAAGGCTCGTCTAGTAGCGAAGGGTTATAGTCAGACAAAAGGCATCGATTATCATGAGACTTTCTCTCCTACAGTAAAATCTGTGACAGTTAGAAGTGCATTATCTATTGCTTCACAACGTAAATGGACTATTCGACAAATGGATGTCTATAATGCATTTCTATAGGGAGATTTAGATGAGGAAGTATATATGAAACCACCACCTGGGAGTCCTTTTGAAGGGGGTCCAAAGTATGTCGATTGAAGAAATCTTTGTATGGGTTAAAGCAAGCTTCATGACAGTGGAATGAGAAGTTTACAGAAGCTTTAGTATCTGCTGGCTATCGATAGTCACTGTATGACTATTCTCTTTTCACTAAAGGACAAGATAATAATATTATTTTAGTGTTCATATATGTGGATGACATCTTAATTACTGGTGATGACACACAAGAAATTGAGGCTTTACAAGCCTATCTTCATTCTATATTTCGAATCAAGGATTTGGGAGAACTCAAGTATTTTCTTGGAGTTGAGATCCTTCAAGATTCAAATGGCATACATCTTAGTCAACGTAAATATATCTTAGAATTGATCTCTGAATTGGGACTATCAGCTGTAAAGCCTGTTGGAAATCCTATGGAGACAAATGTCTTATTTACTAGCTTGAAATATGATGAGCAAGTTCGTCCACAAATAGATGATCCACCATTTGAGAACATATTGAGTTATCAGCAATTGATTGGTAAGCTGAATTATCTTGATATGCCACGCCCTGACATTGCTTTTCCCGTACACCTCTTAAGTCAATTCATGCATGCTCCCAAGCAATCCCATTGGGAGGCAGCTCTCCGCATTGTCAAGTATCTTAAAGGAACAATAGGGCTTGGTTTATTCTTTCCTTCAGATGGCGATTTTCTCTTGCAAGCTTTCTGTGATGCTAGCTATGCAAAATGCCCTATGACACGTCGATCCACTACTAGCTTCTGTCTTACACTTGGACATTCAATAATTTCTTGGAAAAGTAAAAAGCAACTAGTTATGACTCTTTCTTCAACAGAGGCTGAATACAGGGCCATGACAACCACTACTTGTGAGATCGTTTGGGTGGTTGGTCTATTAAAAGATATGGGAATTAATGTTTCACAGCCAGTGCTATTATATTGTGATAATGAAGCAGCGCAAAAATTGGCAGAAAACCCAGTCTTTCATCAGAAGACCAAGCATATAGATGTTTCTTGTCATTTTATTCGAGAAAAAATACGTCATGATTTAATTAGCACAGCACATGTTGGGAGTGGTGACCAACCTGCAGATATTCTGACCAAGGCTTTAGGGACAAATCAACACTATCATCTCCTTAGCAAGCTTGGGGTCTTGGACTTCTTTCGACCCTCAGCTTGAAGGGGGGTGTTGAAGGTTGAAGATTTTATATTTATGTTACCATATATTGCGCCTAGATAAGGCCCAATATATTTTCCTATATTATGAGATATTAGGGTTTTCCTTGTATAAGCCTCATTTATGTTTATATATAGCCTCTTAGGTTAACATGTAAATCATAATAGCCGCACATTAAGAGTTCTTCTCTCTACGGCTTTGTTTTCTCTTATAACTAGTTTTGGTTTTGCTTGATCAGTAAACAAGCTTTTGTTCCAAACATACAAGAGTTCATCAAATTCTTCAGTTTTATCTTATTCATAAAAATATAACAAAAAGGTGGCAGTCAACCTTTGATTGCCAGAATAAATATGGAATTTGCTAGCAGCTTTCATGTGGCTCACCAAGGATAGGTAGATAAAGATATGCGTGGAAACCTACAGTTCTATGTCACGACTTCGAACTTATGATAGTGGTTTAATTTATAAACCTTACTTGAAGTTCAGCAAGAAATAATGCTGGAGAAATTGAAACCTCTTCTAAATCAGTCTGCAAAACGTTAGTTCTTTTTTTGTACATTTTCTTTTTTAATTTTCTCAGCTACCAAACAAGACACAAAGGAAATAGAAGATAGTGAGTGAAGAAGAAGCAAAGATTAATCTCTGCAGATGAAGTGAAATAGATGGCATCGAATCAAAGTACTGTCTGTTGTCGGCATTTCATAATGCAAACCAAGTGACGGGAATCCAAAAGCAAACCTGTTTGGTGACCGGCAGAGCTATTGATCTACAAGTAGCCATTGACAGCCTTGGCTTCCACCTTAGGTTCCCATCCCGTGCCTGGTTCCCTTGACGTGTTGAAGAAGGAGAAAGAGGATGAATTGAAAAGGAATACCCACTAATTTAGATATAAATGCTTGCATATGTCGACATGTGCGTGTTGGAAGTCATATTTATGTGCTAATAAATGCTTGCATATGCATACAGTTGCATCCAGACCTTCATCCATTCGTGTGTCTTAGATTAAGGTTTATGCATCAATTTGCGAATGTCTGGGTTTCACCTCTGTATCTTCTTTTATTTAGCCAATCAAGTATACTTATTATGAGTTCAATCTTAATTTTTATTTTTATTTTTATTGTGTCTGTTTTACTTGCGAATTTTGTTACTCTGTTATGCACTTTGGTAAAATGATAAAATAGCTAATTGGAATTGCAATGTAGAAAACAAAAGTTTAGCAAACCTTGGCCTCCTATGCAGTAGAGCACCTGAATACCATTGAGCTATCAAAGCATTTGGGGAGCTAGAAAGTTACTTTTTTATTGCCAATTTCATGTGATAATTCGATTGCGTTCTATCCTATAAAAGTAAGTTTGTCTAAGTAGGAAATTCAACCAACATATCATAAATTTTGATATAGACTAAAGGTTAAATCGATCACAGTAAGCAATTACTGGGGATAGCTAATGAATATTGAAACATTATCTTAGTAGTGGTTAGAAAGCCGTTGCCAAACGTTTAAAGAAAACAAAAACTATTGTCAATTGTTAGTCACAATAAAGAAACTTCTATAAGGGTCAAAAAATCAACTCCAAAGAAATCTAGTAAATATAAAATCTTCTTTACTAATCAGTCTTTTATTGTGCAGTGAAAACAAGTCCATCTGAAAAGTACGAAATAGCTTCTGTGACCTGTAATGTTTAATAACCTTTAATTTTCAGCATCAGCTAATATCTTTGCAGTGCTCGCTTGTCATCAAAATGTAGTCTCTTATACCTGAAACACCTTGAGTAATACTCTTAACGTTAGTAATTTGAAAATATAATATTTTTAGCAAGAGTTTTAATAATCGTTGTGTTAATAAATTGGAGTTTCGAAAGTAAAGCTTTAGCTGGATAAGATTGCCTTTTTATGGGATAGACAAGTGGATATAGAAGTGGTGTAAAATATGGAGATCTTCTGTAACGCCATCATGGTTAATATAGTTTTAGAGGGAGATCAAATAACCAAAATTACAAACTATTAGACCGGTATTTCTTTCTCCTTTAAATCACTCATATAAATACCATCTTATACATTAATTCTACATAGAACTCCAGTGAAGTACGATAAATGAAAACTTGAGTCCATCCTCACTTAATCGTCCTAAAAGTAAGTGCCCCTACCAACATGTGCTGAGGACAGAAAACATGCAAGAGCTGGTCACCGTTGTTGTTTATTTGGTTATTTCTTCCTTAAGACTAATGGTTAGATGTTTATAACAAACCTAGCGCGATGGGTAAATTGAACTACATATGTACTTGAAGCTTCCGATTTTCTTCATGCCTCAGTAAATAATTCTTAATGGGTCCGTAGTAACTAAAGATTAAAAATAAATTAAGAAAACATTTTCTTTAATGAAGTTAGAGGGTAAGGAAGTGTTTTTAACACCCGCCAAGTCCATCTTTGCTTCAAGCTAATGACAGAAAATAGATTCATATTCCATGACAAAGATTACATAAATAGTTTTCTCTATAACGAAACAAAAAGTCATAGATCTAATCAAAATCTCTAACATAAACAAAATACTTACAGATCTGTAAAAGGAAACATTTAAATTCCAAGGGAAGCTATTATATTTTTAAAAATGCCCTTACAGTTTTACATCAATAGCTAAACTCCCCAGAAGGCTACATGGCTCTTCTTGTCAACAGAGACCGTATCTTCCAAGCTTTTCCTTTTATCATTTAACTTGTTTTCTTCTTACCTACTTTCTTACATGAAAGGTCATTCTTTAAAGAGGGCTGTAAACGCTAAAACTTTTACGGCACTCAACCTTTCTTCAATCTTAGCCATTGCTTGCATACTAATAGTTAACTAAATCTGCAACGAGATAACTTTATGGTTGAGTGTGATGGGGCTAGCGAGAGGCATGGTGTGAGTGGGGACCTAGGAGGAAGCTTAGGAAGGAGGGAGAAGCGCTCCTCTGCCAGAGCTCTTTATGATCTCAAGCATACCAATCTCTGTTGCTGCTTTCAATACCATATGCAACACTTACTGTGCTTGCAAGTGTTGTAGTCTGTATGGTTTCCCGCGACAGAATCGGAAAACGAAATACTGCCGAGAGCCTTAGATTGGGATCTCGTGATACGCCCAAGAGGTTGGACTAGAAAATCCCAATCCGTCCACTTGCCTCTGCTTCTTTTTCCCTATTGCTGCGGGTTAAGAAACAAAGCACACACACACTCGTCTCTATATAAGGGAGACACCTCCATAAAACATTCAAGAGAATGTCTTTGATTGAAAATGGAAATTCGATACCCTTACAGCCCACTCCCGTTCCCTTTTACAACCTCTCATGACTCTCTGTAATGGCCAGAGTAATCTTAGCCTTACAAATATTATTTATTTACAATGAACGGTTAGGACTTTTCCTTTTAAAGTGGCTACATGTCATTAGCCACTTGCACCTTCTTTGTCATCCTTCTTTCCCTTCTCCAATGATTCTGCCACATCATTCAGTCTCCTTGATAGTAGCATATTAGCACCCACGTCATCTCTCTCTTGCAATATTCCTCCTTCCTTATTGAGAACCTTGTCTTCAAGGTTCAGAAGAGGAAATCATGCTTGCATCTGTTGTAAATCCTCCTAGGTAGCTTCTATAGAAGACAAGCCTTGCTAGTGTATCAAGGTAGCTGTGATTGCACAACTATAGATGGTCAAATGAACTTCTTAAGTTAAGAAACATGAAAAACAGCATGAATGTGAGAATCCTTTGGTAACTTCAGGCAATAAGCTACTTCCTCCACACACTGTAGAATTTTGAAGGGTCCATAATAACAAGTCGACAACTTATTTCCCTTCCTTAGTGCCACTGAAGTTTGCTTGTAAGGCTGTAGTTTTAGATAAACAAAATCACCCACCTCAAATCTCACCTCCTTGTGTTTCAGATCATAATAATGCTTCATACATTTTTGTGCTACCTACAACCTTTCTTTTAGCAACTTCAGAACTGCATCTCTATTCTGTAACTCTTTATCCACAGAATCTACTGTTGTAGTTCCTAGAACATACGGCAACAAGGTGGGCAGTTTGCATCCATACACAACTTCAAATGGTGTCATACCAGTAGCCCCCATGGACACTAGTGTTGTAGTAGAATTCTACCCATGGTAGCCAACGTACCCACTCCTTAGGTTGATCCAATACAAATCCTTTCAAATACATTTCCATCGATCTATTCACCACTTCAGTTTGCCCATCTGTCTAAGGGTGATAGGTCGAAGAGAAATTGAATCGAGTACCCTGGAGCTCAAAGAGTTGT
This sequence comes from Casuarina equisetifolia, assembly GCA_028551475.1. NCBI lineage: Eukaryota > Viridiplantae > Streptophyta > Magnoliopsida > Fagales > Casuarinaceae > Casuarina > Casuarina equisetifolia. The sequence continues at coordinate 14,062,122 of CM052361.1, forward strand.
TGCCAAAATGCACTGGTGAATACAGCATCACGGTCACATACAATGGTATGTGGCATCCCTTATAACTTCAATATATTCCCATGGTATGCTTGGGCTACTAATATTGTTGTGTAGGGATGGGAGAGTGGGATAAAATGTACCATTTTAGATACCTTATCTACCACCACCATGATGCTTGTCTTACCTTTAGAAAGAGGCAAGCCCTCAATAAAATCCATTGAGACATTTACCCACACCTTTTCTGGTATTAGCAGTGGTTGGAGAAGTCCATTAGTTTTAGTATTCTCACATTTAATTCTCTGGCAAGTATCACATTGTCTCACGTGTTCCTTCACATCTGTAGCCATCCCTTTCCAGAAGAAAATGGCCCTCATTCTCTGTAAGCTCTTAGCATAACCTTCATGAGTGGCTGAATGCAATTCTTGCAATAGGACTAGAATGAGTTCAGATCCAGTTGGCAAGTAGATGCATCCCTTGTAAAAGAGCACTTCTTCTTGAAATTCCCAAAAGTCTTCTAATTCTCCTTCTTTAATCTTTCTAATTAACTCCAAAGCTTCCTGATTACTTGCAATCTTTTCTCTGATAGGAGTCAGCCACCTTGGTACTAGTTCTGAGATGGCTTGGTGCTCCATCTGCTTGTGGCTCCCTACTATAGCCTCTGGTGTTTTACTTTCTTGTGCCCATCCTTGTTTCTGATTGAAAGCATTGTCTACTGAAACCATTTCATAATCTTCTTGCAGTTCCCCCATAATCAAACTTTCTTCCAATTTCTACAATGTCTTACAATGTATCCCTTCTTGGAAATCTGAACTGCTCTTTGCTATTTGTTGCTCTGATGTTGCAATTATGCCCTTTGTTCCTTCTATCTCATTGTTTTCCTCCTTTTTGGACAAGGCATCAGCCCTAACATTTTCTTTTCTAGGCTTATATTGAACTACGAAATCATATCCTAGCAGTTTAGTTAACCATTTCTGTTGTGTCGGAGTGGTAATTTTCTGGTCCCACAAATACTGGAGGCTTCTCTGATTTGTTTTGACAATGAATTGCTTCCCCAAAAGATATTGTCGCCACTTCTTAACTACTAAAATTAGTGCCATCATCTCTTTTTCATAAGTGGACAAAAATGCATTCCTCCCCTTCAAGGCATGGCTGAAGTAAGCCACTGGTTTATCCTCCTGAAGCAACACTGCACCAATCCCACTACCTAAGGCATCACATTCTACTGTAAAAGGGATAGAAAAATCAGCTATATGCAAAATGGGAGCTTCTGTCATTAGTTTCTTCAGTTCTAGGAAAGCCACCTTAGCCGCTGCACTCCAAGTAAAATTATTTTTCTTCAAAAGTTCTATTTGGGGTGCTACCACCTTGCCATACTGCTTTATAAACTTTCGATAGTAACCGGTTAAGCTTAAGAATCCTCACAAGGACTTCACATTCCAAGGTATTGGCCAATCCAACGTTGCAGAGATCTTTTCTAGGTCCACCCCAATCCCTTCTCCAGAAATTACATGACCTAAATATTGTATGGATACTTCTCAAAAACTACATTTCTTAAGCTTAACATACAACTAGTGTTGCTGAAGTGTCATTAATACCATTTTGACATGTGTTAAGTGGTCCTTCCAATTCCTACTATAGATCAAGATGTTATAAAAAAAAACTAAAACAAACTTTCCCAAAAGTTTTGAGAATACCTCATTTATTAACCCCTGAAATGTGGAGGGGGCATTCTTAAGTCCAAATGGCATTTCTAGAAATTCGTAATTCCTCAAAGGAGTTTGAAAAGCTATCTTTTCTATGTCAGCAGAGTGCATCCTGATCTGGTGGTACCTAAAGCGTAGATCTAGCTTTGAAAAATATTTAGCCCCATGAAGCTCATCCAATAATTCATCCACAGTGGAAATTAGAAATTCATCTCTAATAGTGTTGTTGTTTAGATTTCTATAATCCACACAAAACCTCCAAGAGCCATCTTTTTTTTTTACTAACAAGACTGGAGATGAAAATGGGTTGCTGTTGCTGGGCCGTACTATTCCTTCCTCCAATAACTCCTTAACCAATCTCTCAATTTTTTATTTTTGAAAATATGGATACTTGTAAGTCTTTGATGTCACTGCCTTTACCCTTTCTTTCAGTGGAATTTGATGATCTCTTGTTCTGCTTGGTGGTAATCCATGTGGTTTCTGGAAAATATTATTGTATTCTCTCAATAGTTGTTATAACTCCCCACCATATTGTTTATTGTTACTGACCTCTTCCCCACTCCTAATGTGCAGAATTACTCCCAACAACTCCTTCCTAACGTTCTTGCCAAATTGCTTTCCATTCACCATTCGGTTAGGAATTGATTTATCTCCTTTCAACTCCACCTTTTTCCCTACTAAAGTGAACTCCATCCTCATACCTGCAAAACTTCATAATATGTCTCCAAGTGTTTGCAACCATTGTGTTCCTAGCACTACTCCTAAACCATGAACTAGCAGAACATAAAAATCTGCACACATCCTATTAAGTTAATGTCCACCCCCCACTGCACACTCGTTCGCCATTGGCCACTATTACCTCAAACCTTCCTTGTACATCCAGCTTTAATTGTAACTAAGTAGCTATACAATCACTAATGAAATTGTGAGTACTCCCCGAATCCACTAGAAATACTGTTTGAATCCTAGGTCTGCCTATACTACCAACTATTCTCATGGTTTATGGTTTCCTAGTTTTTGTAATAGCATTCAAAGAGATTAATGGGAGTTGATCTTCTTCCACTCTCACCTCATTTTCCTTCACTACTTTTGTTGGTTCCTTTCTAACTACTTTCCATCCGGTTTCTTCCCTAACCTCCACACCTTCCAACAAAAACAACTTTCTGCATCTATGTCCAAGGCCAAAACGTTCATCACAATTAAAACACAATCCTTTTGCCCTTCTCTCCGCCATCTCTGTAGGTGTTAGCCTTTTTATTGGTAAGGTTGGCTTAACTAGTCCTTGATTAACAATTGTTTGTCTCCTATATTGTGGAACAGTGGGTATTTTGTAGGAGTTATCCTTAATTTCATAAAGTTTAGCATACCCAATAGCAGAGGACAATGTTGGAGGTTTAGCAGCCATAACATCAATTTTAATGCGTTCTTTTAACCCACTAACAAAAATGCTAACTTGTTAAGTAGCAGATAAAGAACCCGCACACATTAATAAATGAGAGAATTGAGCTTGATAAGATTCAATAGAACCAGTTTGCTGAAGTCTTACCAATTCACCACAATGATCCTTGAATTTGGTGGGTCTAAACTGTTCAGCAAGCTCCATTGTCAACTCCTCCCATGTTATTGTATGCCCAGGGCGATCAATCTTGGCCAGTTGCAGCATAACTTAAGCGTCACCTTCCATATTCCAAGATGTAATTGGAACTCGTTCCTCCAAAGGGGTTTGATTGAAAGCAAAGAATTGCTTAGCCCGCATTATCCAATCTGATGGATCATCTTTCCCATCATAGTTAGGGAAATCAAAATGAGGAGCCCCCGTTTTTGTCTAATTGGAGTTAGAAGTGCTCCCATTAGGTGTTCCCCCTCTTGTCTTCTTTCCTGATGATGATTCTCCCTTTTCCTAACAAACCTCGGCTTGAATGGAATCAATCTTGTGGTTCATGGCGGCCAACATTTGCTGAAACATCTCAGACATAGCTTTTAATTTTTGATCAATTTCCCCACTCTCGTTGGTATTTGGATTGCGTGCCATATTTGAAACTGCGTCGGAACGATCAGTGGGTCCTAGCAACGGAACCAATTTGTTGCAGTCCGTATGGTTTCCCTCAACAGAATTGGAAAATGGAATACCGTTGAGAGCCTTAGATTGAGATCTCGTGATACGCCCAAGAGGTTGGACTAGAAAATCACAATCTGTCCACTTGCCTCTCTGCTTCTTTTTCCCTATTGCTGCGGATTAAGAAACAAAGCACACACACACTTGTCTCTATATAAGGGAGACACCTCCATAAAACATTCAAAAGAATCTATTTGATTGAAAATGGAAATTCGATACACTCACAGCCCACTCCCGTTCCTTTTTACAACCTCTCATGATTTTCTGTAATGGCTAGAGTAATCTTAGCCTTACAACTATTATTTATTTACAATGAATGGTTAGGATTCTTCCTTTTAAAGTGGCTACGTGTTATTAGCCACTTGCACCTTCTTCGTCATCCTTCTTTCCTTTCTCCAATGATTCTGCCCCATCATTCAGTCCCCTTGATAGTAGCATATTAGCACCCACGTCATCTCTCTCTTGCAATAGCAAGTCACAGAACGTACCCAATAATTCTGCTTTTGATCTTCACTACTAGTTGCTCCCATTTGGCTTTCCATGTAGTTTATAAGAAAGGCCAAAATTTAACATAAAAGATTTGTTATGAATTGCAATAACTTTTATATTTTAACATTATTAAATAATCTTAACATTATAATATGAGACTGATATGAGTGCATTTAAGGGCCAATATTACAAGTTCCAACATCAAAGAATTAGGAGTCCACAATGTAATCCAGTGGGTCCAAGAAGGCCAAGATTGAAGAGCAGCCAAAGAATATTCCATAGCATCTCTACAATCTTTAATATAGGGGTTTCTTAATTGTCTAGATTTATGATTTATCTAGGTTTCTATACTTCTCTGATTTGTTTATGATTCTCTTATTTGTCAGAATCTAAATTTGTTAAGACTTTTTTAATTTTAGGAATTCTTGATTTTTTAAGATCTTTTTAGAATTAGGTTTTAAGGATTACTGATTTACTAGGATCTTTCTAGGATTAGGTTTAGCTGCTTATTTAAAGAGAGCATTGTTTTAGTTGTAAGCAAACTTATTTTCCAAAAAATAAAAACCCTTAAGTTGTGTGATCAATTTTTGCATCATTTACCTAATTTTTGCTAGGGATTGGTGGTGGTCCTTGATTGGTGGCATTGCCTTTACGTCTTGGAGCTTATTGGCACCTATCTTTTATTTTTGTTTTTCCTTCCTTCTTTCTTACCAAACACTTACTTTTTCCACAAAAAAACCCAAAAACTCTTTAAAAAAATGATTTTTAGTTATTTTCTTAACCCGAGCTCACTCAAGCCCACCATAAGATTTGCGTCAAGGACTTTTGTTTTTAATACTTTTTCACACTCCAAATATACTTTAAGGATTAAAATTAAATGAAAGTTGAAGTCAATCAACTTAGATCCCAATATTATATTAAAAAGTTTAAAATCTAATCTAAAAAGAAATTCACAAATTAAGAAATTTTTTTATTATTCAAAAATTGCATATTTCTAATAAAAACTTTTGTCCTTAATTTCCTGCATATCATTTTGGTCTCAAGTACAAAAGAGCGGAAGAATTATTGAATTAGCACATGTTCAGTTGATAGCCGCAGGATCTTCTTTCCAAAAGCCGGCATCTTGGCCACATAATAACTCCTTGGATCAGAGGCTGCGCTCGGGCAATCGCCGTTCTGGTCTCATCTGCACTCTAGGATGAGAACTTAAGCTCTAGACTGCAGAATATTCTCCGCCGCTGTTCGTATCTTGGGTACAGAAAATGGATTTTACATTTTCGGTGGCTACATTTGCACCATGCTACTTTCTTTGCTAAATATTATATACTGTTCTGATGTGGTTAGGGGACAATTTGCTTCGTGAGATACATCAAGTGTTTAATTCTATTGTAGTTAGCTTAGGTTAATTTATGTTTTTAAAGTTTGTGGCTTGGAAAGATCAATAAGGAGTTTGTAATATGCATTTATGTTTGACTTAGTGATTATTTGCAGATAGGATGAAAGTCCTATATCAAGTATGTGATTCCTTATAATAAAGCTTAAATGAAGATAATATTCTTTTAATATTTGAACTAACTTTAGATCTGACCTTTAGGTCTTCTACTTTCACAATCTAGAATATGAAACTTTGCTGTCAAAGTTGAGGTAGAATTACTGGAGAATATAAGTAATTTTGCAGATGTTATTAGAAGACTAATGATTAGCAGCAATGAAAATGAATACTAAATCACAAACACTACTGAAGATTTATTTTCCCTATTTATTTTCCATTTGGACCTGGAGACCATATATAGTGTCTGGTAGTCACACACTAGCACCTATGAAACCAACCAGACTTCTCTTGGCGGAGTAGTCTCGCGAGATGGACGGTTGAAGAGTGACCCACGAAGTAAGTTGAAAAGGAAAGTTAGGTTTATCAAGTGATCCGCGGTTCGCTTTGGTGGAATGTTTGGTAGGTCGGGTTTTTTGAGCCACAGGCACGTGCATGAATCTAACCCCATGGTGTATGCAAGTGCTGCCTATTCCGTCTTCCATACCTCTCACTTCTGGCAGTAGATTGATCATCCCCAGTTTGTTTTCCATTTTGAGCTTCATGGCCAGGCCAGGTTAGCGTCTCTAAATTTCATTCATCCTTCTTCTTGCTTTGGTTTTTCTTATTCTCATGACTACTCGTTACAAACTCTGTGTGTGTGTGTGTGTGTGTGTGTCTCTCTCTCTCTCTCTCTCGCTGTATGCCGGCGTGGGGAACAGTAAAGAATGAACTTCATGAATCCAATATGGCCAGGAAGGCGTTTTATTTTCCTTTCCCGTTAAGTTTGAAGCCTTCCTTGTTCAGGGTTTATACATATCATTCTTTCTGAATTATTGGTTAGGATTGTTCTGCTATTTTATGGAGAAGTGCTTTTGGCAATCAGCGTCATTGAAATGTTTGTTTGAGTAGTAGTATAAAAAAGGCTATCTAGATTCAAAGGTCAGAACATCAAACATGTTTATTTGAGCCGTGTTCATCTTTTACCATTAACTTCTTTTCTTTTGTTTAGTCTTTTGATTAGTAGAACCAAATGAATTTGCACGCATACATAAGAACATTAGTTTTGTGCGTCTGTATCAAGAAAAGAACCATTGACGTTGGCTTTGGCTTTGACTTCTTCTCCAGGTTGAGTAAGTCTCGGACAGGCATTGACCATTTTGAACACCATGAGTACTATTAGATATGTGGTTCAGTTGGCATCCCATACCGTTTGACACCTAACCCTGTTATATTTCTCATTTACCTAACCAAAAACAAAATTACTGAGCTACAGTGTCGGATGTTGCAACCCTTATGAAAAGGACCGACTACTTTTTTCTTTCTTCTCTCTTAGTAAAGGCAAATGATAGTAGGTTTAATAGTGAGCGAAGAGTTGTTATGAGGAAGCCGACCATCTTGACCTGTGCCCATAAGGACGACAGTGCATGCATCGATGTCTCTCTCCGTTACATTATATCAAAACTATACGCTAAAAATGAAGAGAAATATATAAAGTCATATCGCAACCAGTCAGAATTTGATTTATGATACACTTTAAGTATTACCTCTTATAATTTGTTTCAACCTGCACTGTTTGATTTGAAATATGTAACTTGCTGTTTTGTCACTATATATATTTCCCATTTGCTTCTTTGCTGCTAGAGGTTTTCTATTCTGAGTTCGACCAATAGTGACACGTCGGCAAATTGTAGAGGGCGGGGGCCATGTGGTAGCTACAACCAGAAACAAAAACGATAAAAATAGACAAACCCTAAATTTTTATATTTCAAATGAAAGGAAGTACACGTGCACTATGCGCACAATTTTTTTTTTTTTATCCATTTAGTCATAAAGTCAACATGGTATGCAATTTTTTTTTTCCCAAAAATCACTTTTCCAAATATATTTACTGTCACAAATGATGGTCTCGGGATATTTTAAGAGTAAGGAGTATTAGTTGGAGAGTGTAAATTAAGTTTTCTGTAACTTTTTTGTTCTTTTAACATACCTAGATTTATCAAACCGGCTTTGGTCGCTATAGCTGGCGCATCTATACGTGGTTCCCTCTTAGATCAAACGAACTTTAAACTCTTTTTATTGTTTTCTTAATGTGAGCCTATATAATGGAAATAGGACAGCAAATTCCCAAAAACATGAGTTACAATAATTATCTATTTATTTTTTAAATGGAAAAATTTTTCTGCTTTGACAAACCTCTTCTAAACTACAGAAATCGTTTTCTAATCTTTCTAGACGATGTATATGCGAGAAATTTGGGTTAACTATGGGACATTAAGAAGCAAAAGTTTCTAGCTTCTAGCGTTAGAAATTCCAGGCAAATTACGCTCACCACAACAAGCTTTATGTCAAAGAAAGTGACCTCTACAACGCTCATATCAGCTGTGCTTATTAATAGAAAATACACCCTAAGCTAATTAAGCTCCTATTGAGGGCATAGCATGTGTTAAAGGTGGGTGTTGTCCAATATTGAGAAGTGAGGATGGGTTCTTGGCTTTATAAGTGATAAGATTTATGCATCTAATGCTTTAAAGTTTGGAGATAACCCTTTACACTCTTATAGTATGTCTCAAACGAATAAGCAGCCATGCTCACAAAGGTCCACGTAGCTGCCATTTTCACAAAAGTATTCAAGTAAGTCGTTGATTCCTTCTCTCGTTTGAGCTTGACTTTTAGCCCACTTACATATCTTTCCATCGAAGGAGGGTCTTCAATTCAAGAGAGTAGTTCCTTTTCTCGTGCCCTTTTGGCATAGTTCTCAAGAACTGCAGGCAAATAGGATCGGTAGCCAGAGTTCATGCCCGCTGGGACCTAAGAAATCCCAAGTTTGCCGCCTAATTCTCCCACATTTCCATTCACCTAAGAAAAAACGGTAGACAGGTAGGTGTGAGATTTCTATCAACCAACTTAAGGGAGAGACTTGAATTTCTCTTTGAAGAGGTTATCTCATCTCAATTGGTAGATTCTTAAGTTTGATCCACAATTCCACAATCTTAAAGTTTATACTTTGTAAGTTGTGATCCTGGTTGCCGCTTCCTTACGCTTCCCGTTGTGTACCAAGGGCCAGGTTCAAGGACTCATGCAACAACCTTCTCCTCCGAAGTAACATCCTATCAAGAAAACTCACCACCAAGGAAGTGCCCAGACATTATACTATACCCCTTGGAAGATATTTTTCATGTCCACCCCATCTCACCGTTCCCATGTCTTTCTGTTCTTGTTTACTTAGATCTGGCTGGCGATTTCAGATATTATGTTTTAACCTTGTTGAGGATTGCGCAAAATACTATCTAAGGACAAATGCATGCAAAGATGCACCACATCAGCTTTCCCGAACTTGCGAACCTTTGCTGGCTGGCCTTTTCTATTTTCTTTAGTATGTCTACACTACCTGCATGCATGGCCTCAAACAACAAAATTTAAGTGCAAATGGACAAGTCCTAGAGTGAGTGACCTTTTTAAGACATCTAACCCACGGATACTTGGCTAATTCCGGTTAGTATTGTTGTTTACTTTCAAGCTAAGAGTGGGGAATTATAGCTGTCCGCAATTAGTATCTGCTGTGGCTCTCTATTTACCGTGTTTCTGAAACAATTAGCAGTGGAACTCTTGTTTGGGTGAACATTTTACTAAAATTGCTTCTTAGAGAAGCCAAAGCTCATGCATACCATTCATTTTAGCTGGGACGATGTGAGGTATACAGTAAGTGCTGCCGCAGTGCCAAATCATGTTAGCCCTGTCGCTTGCAGCAGCAATGATCCTCCGTGCGATTTACTACATTATGTCACTTCACAAATTTCATATGCCACACAACAACTTTGTGAAAGCTAATAAAGTTCGGAAGGAAGTCAGGCAAGGATTCTTGCTCGCTCAGAAAACTTCGAGGGAAATAATCGTTTTCTTTCAAAAGAAAAGGCTACCTTAAGTTTCATGCAAACAAAAGAATTCAAATACAGAATGCAGACATGCCCACATACAGGAAACCAATTCTAATATACTTTCTCTTGTTCTAACTCGAATTCCTTAAGCATTTCGCCGTTTATAGTAGCCATATAAATAGACAACATTACACACTTGACAACACTGATTAACAATAAGCTAGCCCCATCGTTTCCCTCTTCAAGCAAAAATTTAGCCGGGCTTCACGTAGCGATCACCCTATTCCTGATAATTAGGCAAAGGAAGCTAGTCCGCATCTTAAGCAAACTATCGTAGTAAACAAATCATAGCTCAGAGTCAAAAGAGTTTGCAAAGAAAAGAATTTTTCTCTACTTCGCTACTGCATGCATAATAAGCGTATAAATTATTCTATTTATGTAAATGACTCTACTCATAAAAGAATTACAAAATATATGCATAAATAATTGTATTCATGCTATCTTCTAGTCTAGTACCTAGGTCGAAAATTACTATGGATTTTAAACAGCAATCTACGTTCGGCTTGTGAATATGTATCTTCTTAGCTATTACCTAGGCCGAAAATTCATGGTTTCTTCCTAGCTATACGAAGACCAGGAAGAGATAGAGCGTGTGAACGTGTCTTTAAGTGTCTTCGACTTTCTATTGTCTGCATTCTGCATCACTCACTCCATAGTCCATGTCCTTGTGAGAACTAACAATCATTCATTCACAAAGGAATATCATCCATAATATTGAATCTTTTGGATTTCTGATAAATGAAGAGGAAAGAGAACAAAGCACAAACAAGAAAGAACGTTTGATTTGCAGCAAACTAGCAACACGGGAACATATAATAGCTATTTTCCCTTACAATGAAGCACTCTAACTTTACTCGTACAACACAATTATGAACAATAAGACAAAGATACCACAATATCACACACCGAAAACGATAATCAAATGATAAAATCCTTTATATTTTTTGGTGTGCATCTGGTCCTGACCATGTCAGGTGGTTGTTCAAGACACTTTGCTCTTCGCATGAAGCACCCATTGTGGATCCGAACTCTGCTTCGAAGATGGTGGCATGATTGAAGGTTTGTGCAGAAGATGAAGAAACGAGAGAATGGAAATTGGGCTGTTGTTGATTCGCAAACATATTGTCGTTAATCAAGGAATCGAGGAACGAAGAAAGCGTATCGTCGTTGCAGCTTCCAGCACAGTTTTCTTCATTTCCCCTTCCGTAGAAGCTTGGCGAACTCATCATACCATCATTCACAATCAGATTGGGACACTGATCCAGGTTAGTATCACTTTGAATTGCAGTAACCACAGAGCTTCCACCAGTTTCTTCTAGCACTGGGGAATTAGGGCCAGGTTTAGGGTTTGGATTTGAAATTGATATATGATCATCACTAATTTCTATAGGATTAGGGTTAGGGTTAGGGTTTAGTGGCCTGTGGGTTCTTGGATCTATCCCTTGGCTAATGAGCTTCTTGCTGAGGTGGGTATTCCAATAGTTCTTGATCTCGTTATCTGTTCGTCCGGGAATTCTGCCGGCTATCAAAGACCACCTGAAACACATTACCCAGCAGAAAGAATGGAAAGATGACGCAGAAAGCCTCAAGCAAAGAGAAAGAGAGGGAGAGAGACCCTAAAATACCAGCTGACCCAGATAATCCTAAAGGTTAGGAACAAATTCCTAAAGATAATTGAAGTGGTACCTGTTGCCAAGTAAGCGGTGGAGGCGAAGAATGAGATCTTCCTCATCGGGAGCAATACGTCCTCTCTTAACGGACGGCCGGAGATAATTCATCCACCTGAGCCGACAGCTCTTGCCACAGCGGAGCAATCCGGCGTGTTTCGGTAGTGTCCGCCAGCGCCCTTCACCCTCTTTTTTGATGTAATTTGCTAAAATCTGATCCTCCTCTGGAGTCCAAGGCCCTCTTTTTATCCCAACTTTGCTGCAACATGGTGTCTTGCTCGTCCCTGACGATGGATTCCTCATATTGCCCTCTGAATCACTTACGGTTGCTGACAGTAATGGAGAAGGAGAGTTTTTTAGGGTTCAAATCTGTTTTTTATTGCTGTACTTCAAGTTGAGGAAAGCAGCACCCGAAAATGAAAGAGACGAAAAAATAAACAAAAAGGTTTACATTGTCAGAAAAGTCCAACGAGCGGATAAAGCTGCCCTTTGATTTGCTTTTGACTTGCATGGGCGGCTAATTCTCTTCACGCATATCAGAGGCCTGTCTTCAAATGTGGTGGGTTATTCGGACAAGACGACCTCATGACCTGCACCGATCTTCAACCATTTTTCAATTTGATTGGCATCTTTCTGCTACGTAGGCGGCACGGATTGCTTGTCTTCCTTAGTTTAGTTTCTGCACGGCATATAGATGATCAGTCCTGATTTAGTCGTCACTGCGAGCAAACATTTGCCTAACCCTTTTCCATTTGTTTATTTTTCCTCTGTGAGCATACCAATTATTGCAGGCAATAGGTCATGTCAGATAAATATCTTTTACATTAAAAAATTAATATATATATATATATATTTTTATAGATGTAATCCAAAATCTTAGCAATCTGAAAGTAGGAAATCTATTTGTAAATCTCATGAATTTTTGTAATTTTCAATTTTAAGATTTAAAAAACTAAAAAATTATTTAAATAAAATACCACCTCATGCCAAAGGGTGGCCTACCTTTTCAGTTAAAAATCTTATGAACTATATCATTAAAGATTGGAACATTAAAATAACCCCCCCCCCCCCCCCAAAACAAAAAGGCATGGCGACCGTGGGCTACTATTAGCCCATCTTTTGAGAATATTAGGTTGGTCATAGTCGTGTCTTTTCTTCAAGCAAGAATGACCAGTGATTATGTCTTTTTTAGGAACAAAAGTTGTACGTCACACTCGCGATGGGTGGTTAGAGTATTCCACAAACAACCATCAACATAACTAGATCAGTGGGATTAGTCAATTAAAAAAAAAAAGTAGCATATTATATTATATGCATGCATTTCGTGTGATATACCTTACATAATAAAAGCTAGTATAGTGGGATTTGATTTAGCATATTTTGATTAAATATTCATTATTTTTTTATAATGAAATAGTAATGATTTTTCTCCGATTAAAGTAATACTATTAGGACTAGAATTATGGAAAATTGTAAAAATTACTCATATTGTCTTAAAATTAAACAGGAACTTAAAAAAGTATAACTTGTCAAATATTAGAATTTTTTTGGAATTGAGAAAATTTTACACAATATAAATGATTTATTTACTTTTCTTATATTCCGTGCTTTGTTTCTTAAAGGGGTTATTAAATGATGTTCACTTTCATCTTTACGCATATTGTGGTTTTGAAAATATTTATGATCAAGAGTATTCACTCTATAATGTCGATTGAAAACTAGAAGAAAACATATAAAAGGAACCAATCACTGATCAAATAGTTTAAAATTTTTTGAATTCTTTTGAAAAAGTTTGAAAATTGTTGAAAAAAAAATTAAGTTAAATGGCAATGCACGTCAAATTTTGTATGATTGGATTTAGTATCTTACATGGATCTTTTTCTTCATTGTTTAAAACCTTAAGGATAAAATCTTTTCATAAGACTATAAAAGCATTGAAGTTGAAGGATTTATATGCATTATTGAGATTTGAGTTAAGCTAAGAATGAAGAGTTCCATTATTTAATTTATGCGACAAAGAGTCTATTGTAACCATAGGTATTTTAATTCAAATAATAATGCATGTATATGTGATATTTTTTATTATGATGCTTGCTTTAAGAGGAAACTTTTATTTATCATCCACAAATCCATCTTTGTTTATGATGCTAACTCTCAGTTTGGTCCTACTTTTGGTTAATTTTGTTACTAAAAACGGAGGGGGAAACTCAGTACCAAATGCTTGGCAATCCTTGGTGGAGCTTGCATACATAGAGCATTTGTATTAGAACTCTTAACGCTACATCCCACATAAAATTATATATCATCACCAAATAAAATAAAATAAAGGTTCCCACCATCTTCTCTCTACTCAATGCGTTTTGACTAAATGTATAGAGTTTGAAATATCCAAATTTATGGTTTCAATACTTAATAGATAAACTTACACAATTCCATTTACTAATTATTTTTCACTTATTACAATATAACAATGAGCTCAAATGACGTTATAAAAGTGTATGCTGCATCAATATCACCACATTGGGAATAAGTGGATCTACGAAAGTTTCTTCAACATTTTTTTTTCTATTGATATTTTGTGTTAAAAAATAAATAAAATAAAATTAGTAATTCATAGCAAGTAATGTCATGTCACATGTTTTACGAAAAAAAAGAAAGCCACACAATAGGTAGACATAGTACCAAAAACCTATGTGACTATAAATTCCAATGTCATAATCCTTAAGATTTGTTATTTCAATACTTGCCAGAAAAACTTATCCGATCCCACTTGTTTTTTTCTTTTTTCTTTTTTCTTTTTACTCAATGCAATATAAAAATGAGCCCAAATGACGTTATGAAGTGTATGCAGCATCAATGTCACCTCAAGAATGAATGGATCTATCAAAGTCACTAAAACATCATTGTCATATTGATAATTCTATTGGAAAATAGGGTTTTGTTATGACTAAAATATATTGGTAAATATAATTCTTGAAACATGTTTTTTATAGGTGCAAAAGAAAATTATAAAAAGTAAAAGGTGTACAAATTATAATATCAATTAATGATATTATAAAGTAACTGGGTTCCTACATTCTTTCATAAAACATATTCTTAAAGTTTTTTTTTTTTAGAAATATATTTGTGTATGATGCCAAAAATATATTTGAACATTTTATTAAGAAAAATGATACTTGGCTTTATGCACTTGTAGGAACATGAGGAGCCTTGATTCTAGTTTGATGTTAATTCAAAGCTAAGATATATATTACACCAAAATGTGAACTCTATAAAAGCTCATATTATTAGACCGTGCTTACATTATTGGACTATGTTCTGATTACTGGACCTGCTGATATTGGACTGTAATTATCTATTGGACTTTACGCCACTGGACCGTTGTTCTGTGACACTGCCCACATCTAATGAAGGAGGCCTACCCACGTTTGCTACAATGTCGTCTCACTTACCAGAGGCATGCATAAGAAAAGTCTTGATCATATGCCCTAGTCACTACCCTTTAAAGAAAAACACGTCTTCGGTGACACCTCTATTCTCTTGAGCACTGAATCCTCAACGGGAGGATTTTGGAGGAGACTGGATGTCAGAACGATCGAATTGAAGCTCTGAGAAGTGATATGAGATCGATTTGATAGATGGTTCATTGTTCCTAACGGGAAGAAGGTTATGGTTCAGGTTTGATCTAAAAAGCCTTAGATTTGTTCTCTATTTAAATAGGATGTAAGCGTGAAGATTTTGATTGATGATTGACAACTATTTGAAGTGTTCTCTTTACAAAGAAACAATCTTTTGAGCTCACTCATTACTTGATTTAAGTTCGCTCATCTCTTGGTGACTCACAAGGGTTCGGTGATATTTGATTATTCGGCCCATTCTTTGATTATCTAATTGATTATAGTTTGTATAACATTATTTATGTGCTGATTACACTTGAAAATATTCATTGCACATAAATATTGAGGAAAATTCAAAATTGTAATTTACTCAAATTGGGGATTTCGTGATAGGAGCTTTGCACTTTGTTATCTATACTTGAATAGCTCCTCTGATTAGTAATATCCCTCAAACTATCATATTATTTGAGGATTTGCTATTGTACATGATCTTTTGATCATAACTTGTATTCAGACTTGAGAATTCCTTTGAAAATGAATTATTTGGATTAGGGAGAACGTGTTCTCCTAATTTGGTTGAGTAAAGGAGACTTCAATCGGTTGGATTGAAGGAGAAGAGGGTGGACATAGGACTCAAGGATTGAGTGTTGAACCACTGTGGTAAATTGGATCTTTGCTCTCTTGTTCTTTATTGATTTAAATAACTCTGAATGTTTGCTACTTATTAATCTATTAATTGCTTACTTAATTGGATTAAATTTTTACTGCCAACAAAAGTATATTATTGTTAGATTAACAATTCAACCCCCTTTCTTATTAAGCCATAAAACCCAACAATTGGCATCTAGAGCTAGGTTCTCTGATTAAAAGGATTAACATCCTAGAGTAGATCCATACTATGGCTTCTGACAAAGGTTTAGCTGTTACGGGGTTTATTAAACCTCCCTTTGTTTGATGGCACTAATTTTAGGCATTGAAAAAAATTAATGCAAGTCTTTGTAATAGGCCAAGATCCAGAAACTTGGCAAGTAATCAGGAAGGGTATTACATTACCCGTGACTGATGAGTGGACAAAAAATGAAGCTAAACTAATGGGGTTAAATGCTAAGTCAATGAATATGATCTATAGTGGTCTTAGAGCACATGAGTTTAACAAAGTATCCTCTTACCTCACTGATAAAGAGATTTGGGATAAATTAAAAGTCATCTATAAATAAACCAAAAAGGTAAAGTCTTCTAAAGTCACCATGCTTACACATGACTATAAATTATTTGTTATGAAAGATTCTGAAACTATTAGTGACATGTTTGGTAGATTCACTGAAATTATTTCTGAGCTTAAATTGTTAGGAAAAACCTATACAAATGAGAAAATGGTAAGAAAAATGTTAGTATTCCTACCTGAAAGTTAGGATCCTAAGAAGATGGCCATAGAAGAAGCTTATGACCTAGATGTGCTGACCTTAGATGACTTGCTAGGTTCTCTTAAAACTCATGAAATGCAACTTATGAAAAGAGAAAAAGAGAAGGAAAACAAAAGATCACTTGCACTTAAAGTAGAAGTTGAAAAGGTTGAAGAGGAAGAGTCAGAAAATGATGAAGTAGCTCTTATAGCTAGGAGATTTAGAAATTTTCTAAGAAGATGATTAAGTAAAAACATAGGGCAAACTAGGAGAAAAGAATCAAATGAACCTAGGGAGAATGTGTGTTATAAATGCAGAAAACTGGGACACATCAAGATTGATTGTCCAATGATCAAGAAGAGAAACATCAAGAACAAAAAGAAAGCTGTGATTGCTACTTGGGATGATGAGAACTCCTCATCTGATGAAGAAACTCAAGAAGAAGTTACACATCTATGCCTAACCGCAACAACAACTCTCGAGAAAGATAATAGTGAGGTAAATGATTCTGAATTGTTTTTTCAAATAATGCTAGGTTAGAAACTGTATTTTTTAATTTAATTGAGTATGCAAATAAATTAAAAGATAAATACAAAAAGTTAAAAGCAAAAAATAAATATGAAAAACAGAAAATGTTGACTTCTGTACATGCTAATAAAACTATTTTAACTTATGTACATAATAAACAAAGTATAGCAACTGCTACATGTAGAGATAAAACTGAACAGAAAGATGCTTCAATTTCGGTGAATGATAACATTAGTATTCCTGCTAATTCATATATGAAATATAATGCTTGCATGAGTGATATGTATGAGAAACAAAATAAATCTGAATACATGAACATAGAAACAAAAACTTTCTGTGATATCAATGCATGTTCTGATGTTGAAATAAATGTTGAAAATAACTCACATGTGTGTGTTGAAAATCTTAAAAGTAGAGTCCTTGAGCTAGAAAAAGAAAATGGTGATTTGAAATTAAAACTTAATGCAACTAATCTGTTGCTAAAGAAATTTACGAAGGCTAGTGGCATGTCAAATAAGATTTTAAACTCTCAAAGAGGTATATATGATAAAGCGAGACTAGGATATAAATTGAATGACAAATCAAAATCATTTACTCATTTCTTTAAAGAAAAAGAATGTTCAATTCTGCTACATAATGATAAATGTTCTTTTTGCAATTATATTGGTCATAGTTTTGATAAATGTCCCATAAGACTTAGAAAGGCTTACAAAGTAAAGAAACTTTGGTTGCCTAAGAATGATAGAATTCTAAGTCAAACTATCATTCATGGACCCAAAATAAAAAGGGTACCAAGCACTTCAACGATCAAATTTGTTTCTACAGGTTATAAGTGCACAAGTGAGAAACAAAAAGCTCAAAAACATGTGGATTCTGGACAGTGGATGCTCTTGACATATGACTGGGATGAAGGATCTCTTCTCAATACTTGAATTGAAAAATGGAGGTACGGAGTCTTTTGGAGATAACTCCAAGGGAAGAATAAAAGGAATGGGAACAATAGGTAATCCTAATACCCTATTTATATCTAAAGTTTTGCTTGTAGATGAACTAAAATTTAATCTACTTAGCATAAGTCAGCTATGTGATAAAGGATTCAAAATAAAATTTGGAAAAGAAAATTGTCTTGTTGAGCATGCTAAACATAAAATGAAGATTGTTGGAAATAGAAAAGACAACATCTATGTGCTTGATTTAAGTAAATTGAATGTTGAACAAACATGTTTGGTTGTGAATAAAAATGTTGATGCTTGGTTATGGCATAGAAGGCTAGGACATGCGGGTCTAGGGTTGATAGAAAAATTTGGAAAAGAAAATTGTCTTGTTAAGCATGCTAAACATAAAATGAAGATTGTTGGAAATAGAAAAGACAACATCTATGTGCTTGATTTAAGTAAATTGAATGTTGAACAAACATGCTTGGTTGTGAATAAAAATGTTGATGCTTGGTTGTGGCATAGAAGGCTAGGACATGCGGGTCTAGGGTTGATAGAAAAATTATGTAAGTATAATCTAGTAAAATTATGTAAGTATAATTTAGAGTTTAACAATGATAAAATATGTGAAGCATGCATTAAGGGTAAACATACACAAAGTAGCTTCAAATCGAAGCTTGTGGTGAGTACATCTAGACCATTAGAGATACTATACATGGACCTTTTCGGTCCTTTGAGAACAACAACACTAAATGGTAAATATTATACCTTAGTCATTATAGATGATTATTCTAGATTCATATGGACATACATGCTTGCTAGAAAAGATGAGGCATTTGAGAAGTTTGCTAAATTTTGTAAAATGATTCAAAATGAAAAAGGTCTTTCAATCATAAAAATAAAAACTAATCACGATGGTGAATTTGAAAACCAACTTTTTGAAAAATTCTGTTTAGAAAATGGTATTTCACACAATTTTTCAGCTCTTAGAACACCACAACAAAATGGTGTTGTTGAAAGGAAAAATAGGACTCTTTAAGAAATGGCTAGGACCATGATGTATGAATATAATAATCTTCCTAAACATTTTTGGGGAGAAGTTGTTAACCCAGCTTGTTATATTTCAAATCGTGCTCTAATAAGACCTATTTTGAAAAAGACACCTTTTGAATTATTCTTTGAAAGAAAACTAAACATTTCATATTTTCATGTTTTTGGCAGCAAATGTTTTGTTTTAAATCATGGAAAAGAATCACTTGGGAAATTTGATTCCAAAAGTGATGAAGCAATATTTCTTGAATATTCTCATACAAGTAAGGCATATAAAGTATTCAATAAATGAACTTTAGTTGTAGAAGAGTCAATCCATGTTAAGTTTGAGGTTGACTGTCACAATATTCTAGAAACCAAAGAGAATATTGGAACTAAGAGTGTTCTAAATAGGACTAAAGTTAAGGGAGAGTCTGAAACTAGGGAACCTTCCTTTCCTAGAGTAAGAAATGAAGTAGATCAAGATCACATCATAGGAAATCCCAATGTTAGAGTAAGCACAAGGTCTCGGGTTCACAACACATGTGAACATCAAGCTTTTCTATCTCAAGTAGAGCCAAAGAAAGTAGATGAGGCTCTTAAAGATGAAAATTGGTTCCTTGCTATGCAAGAAGAATTAAACCAATTTGAAAGAAGTAAGGTTTAGAATCTAGTTCCTAGACCAAATGATCATCTGGTTATAGGCAAAAAATGGGTATTCAAGAATAAACTAGATGAAAATGGTACTATTACTAGAAATAAGGCTAGATTAGTAGCATAAAGATATAGTTAAAAAGAAGGAATTGACTATGATGAAACATTTGCACCAGTGGCTAGGTTAGAAACAATTAGAATCTTACTTGCTTTTACTTACTGTATGAACTTTACCTTATTTCAAATAGATGTCAAGAGTGCCTTTTTGAATGGTAATAGTAAAGGAAGAAGTATATGTTGAACAACCACCTAAATTTGAGGATCCAATTCACTCAAATCATGTTTTTAAACTGTCAAAAGCTTTATATGATTTAAAACAAGTTCCATGGGCATGGTATGATAAACTAAACTCCTTGATCGATAATGGTTTTAGAAAAGGGAAAGTAGACAACACCTTATTTATAAAGAACAAAGAAAAAGAAATTTTAATTTTTCAAATATGTGTTAATGACATTGTGTTTAGTTCTACAAATTCTACACTATGTGAAGAATTTGTTGCATGCATGCAAAGTGAATTTGAAATGAGCATGATGGATAAGTTAACATACTTTCTTGGATTGTAATTCAAACAAACAAGCAAAGGAACCTTTATAAGTCAAACAAAATACATAAATGAATTGCTCAAGAAATATAAGATGCATGACTCCAAACCAATGAATACACTTATGAGCACTTCTTTATCACTATCCAATGATGAAAATGGAATTAACGTAGACACTAAATCATATCGTGGAATGATTGGTTCTTTGCTATATTTGACTGCATCTAGATCGGATATCATGTTCAGTGTGTGTTTGTGTGCTAGGTATTAATCCCATCCTAAAGAACAACACCTAGTTGTTGTTAAAAGAATCTTTAGATACCATAGAGACATGGTTTCCTTAGGAATCTGGTATCTTAGAGATACAACTTTGAATTTGCATGCCTTTAGGGATTCTGATTATGCTGGCTGCAAATTAGATAGGAAGAGTACGAGTGGTGGATGTCACTATCTCGAAAACATGCTTATCTTTTGGCATTCCAAGAAACAAAATTATGTAGCCCTTTCCTTCACTGAAGCCGAATATATAGTTGTTGCTAGTAGTTGTGTTCAAATCTTGTGGATGAAACAACAATTAAAGGATTGTGGCATATTATCACATAAAGTTCCATTAAAATGTGACAACACCAGTGCAATTAATCTCATTAAGAATCCTATCCATCATTCTAACAGTAAACACAGAAATTAAACATCATTTCATTAGAGATCATGTTTAAAAAGGATATGTTGTACTTGAATTTTTGAGTACTGATAAGCAAATTGCTAATATCCTAACCAAACCTTTATCTAAGGAAAGATTTTATACTCTTAGAAGAGAACTTGGAATGTTAGTCCTTGAAAATATTTGAATTCTCTATTACTGCCATTTCTCCACTCTTTTACTATTACACAAATTGCTCAGTTTAAGGGGGAATGACTTTAATTCCACTCCAACAACATTCGGTTAGTACCCTAATCTTATCCTTGCTGGTTTACTTGCTGCTCATTTTTATATTCTATCCTAATTACTTGCATGTTCATCTTTTTGCTTATGACAAAAAGGGAGAGAGAATAGTGTGCACATGTAAAGTCTCATTTTTGACTGTATAAATGCAGAATGTGGGATATCTCTCTAACACCCCTGTTTGAAAACTCACATGTTCTATGATGTTCGAAATCTATTAGATACATGCATAGCACTTGCTTGCTGATTCTGATCGTATAAATAGTAAATATCGTGAATCTAATTGTGTGATGATCAACTTTTGCAATGCCCAGTTATGTTCTCATGAAAAACATGATTAATATTTAGTGACATGTACCATACTATTGAAATATTTTGTCATCATCAAAAAGGGGGAGATTGTTGGAAAATAGGATTTTGTTGTGACTAAAATATATTGGTAAATATAATTCTTGAAATATGTTTTTCATAGGTGCAAAGGAAAATTATAGGAAGTAAAAGGTGTACAAATTATAATATCAATTAATAATATTATAAAGTAACTGGGTTCTTACATTCTTTCATAAAACATATTCTTAATTTTTTTTTTAGAAATATATTTGTGTATGATGCCAAAAATATATTTAAACATTTTATTAAGAAAAGTGATACTTGGCTTTATGCACTTGTAGGAACATGAGGAGCCTTGATTCTAACTTGATGTTAATTCAAAGCTAAGATATATATTACACCAAAATGTGAACTTTATAAAAGTTCATATTATTGGACCGTGCTTACATTATGAGACTATGTTCTGATTACTAGACCTTGCTAATATTGGATTGTAATTATCTGTTGGACTTCACGCTACTAGACCACTATTCCGTGACACGGCCCACATATGATGATGGAGGCCTACCCACGTTCACTACGGTGTTGTCTCACTTACCAGAGGCACGTTCACTATGGTGTCGTCTCACTTACCAAAGGCGCGTTCGCTACGGCGTCGTCTCACTTATCAGAGACATGCATAAGAGGAGTCTCGATCATATGCCCTAGCCACTGCCCTTCAAAGAAAAACATGTCTCCGGTGACACCTATGTTTTCTCGAGTGCCAAATCCTCAACGGGAGGATTTTGGAGGAGACTGGATGTCAGAATGGTCGGATTGAAGCTCTGAGAAGTGATATGAAGTTGATTTGATAGATGGTTCACTGTTCCTAATGAGAAGAAGGCTATAGTTCAGGTTTGATCTAAAAAGCCCTAGATTTATTCTCTATTTAAAAGGGATGTATGTGTGAAGATTACAATTAATGATCAACAACTATTTAAAGTGTTCTCTTTACAAAGGAACAATCTTTTAAGCTCACTCATTACTTGATTCAAGTTCATTAATCTCTTGGTGACTCACAAGGGTTCAGTGATATTTGATTATTTAGCCTATTCTTTGATTATCTAATTGATTATAGCTTGTATAACATTATTTATGTGTTAATTACACTTGAAAATATTCATTGCATATAAATATTGAGGAAAATCCAAAACCCTAATTTACTCAAATTGGGGATTTCATGATAGGAGCTTTGCACTTTGTTATCTATACTTGAATATCTCCTCTGATAAGTAATATCCCTCAAACTACCATATTATTTGAGGATTTTCTATTGTACATGATCTTTTGATCATAACTTGTATTCAGACTTGAGAATTCCTTTGAAAAGGGATTATTTGGATTATGAAGAATGTGTTTTCCTAATCTGGTTGAGTAAAGGAGACTTCAATTGATTAGATTGAAGGAGAAGAGGGTGGACGTGGGACTCAAGGATTGAGTGCCGAACTACCGTGTTAAATTGGGTCTTTGCTCTCTTGCTCTTTATTGATTTGAATAACTCTGAATGTTTGCTGCTTATTAATCTATTAATTACTTACTTAATTGGATTGAATTTTTACTGCCAACAAAAGTATATTATTGTTAGATTTACAATTCAACCCCCTTGTTGTTAAGCCATAAAACACAACAAATTCAATGTTCCACATTCCATATTCCATAAGACAAAAAAAAAATTAGTATAATTCATACCAAGTACTGTCACCATATGTTCTACAAAAAATGAAGGCTATGCAATATGTGAACATACTATCACAAACATTGGTGTTTGCAACCAATGTCATAATTCTAAAGATTTAAGCCTAGATATGAAAATAAATAACTGAGATACCTTAGTTGAATGACCTTAGAAAGGTTGAATCAATATATGATGTAACTTTAGAATGCCTTTAGTCACACCCACTAATTCTTAGCTTAGAATGTCAAATACAGCAAGCGAATTAAGTGAAATTCTCATTTTGGGTTATTTTGCTGAATGAGTAACCAAGGGTCATGTCTACTCAAAGCACTAATCTTATCCTAGAACTAAAGAGGTGAAATTCAAACCTCTATCATATACAAGATGTAGAAGAAGCCACTTAAAGCTTACTTAGGGTCAATTGAATATTAGAACCTATAAACACGCTCAAAATTTGATTAAGCATAATTTAGATGACTATTTGACCAATCAAATTACTATTTCACAACTATCGCATGGATTTTCTATGAATTACAATACTTCACTAAGCTTTAAGGCTTTTCTATATATGATTCATATGTAGAGCCAAAGTAATTTTAAAACTTCAAGGAATTTTTCCCATGTTCTTTTCCATTTATCATTAAGAAGAAATGTTGGCAACTAAAATTAATGTTTATGTGTGCAAGATAAGAGTTTGAAATTAGAAGAAAAGATTTGTGTAGTGAATTTAAAATGAGAAAAAAACCTTCCAATGTTTAAGCTAGATTGTGGGTTGGGACTAAGGGCCTATTTTTAACATGGTATTAAAACCTAGGTTAAGTTTACTTCACCTTCCACTTAAGCTCAATGGCATTTAGTATACATAGGAATATGTCTAGGACGAGAGTCTTATATTAGAAAATAAGATTTATGTGGTGAAATTTAAATAAATGAAGAACCTTTTAACCTTTAAGCTAGCTTTTAGGTTAGATGTTTAGCCTTTCTAATAGTTAAATGTTAAAATTTATATGCACTTAGAAATATTCCATTCTTACATTTAATCTTCTTTAGAATAAGAATCATATGATATCCATAAAAGCCATAGACATTGAAAGAATCATATGCTATCCATAAACATTGAAAGAAAAACCCTCCAATGTTTAAGCTAACTTGTGGGTTAGGACTATGAGCTTATTTCTAACACAGTATTAAAACCTAGATTAAATTTACTTTACCTTGTACTTAAGCTTAATGGTACTTAGTATACAGGTGAGTTTGTGTAGGATGAGATTTATTTATTTATTTATTGTAAAGAAAAAGGGATTAGACCTTGTCATTGATATTAATAGCATATGTTGAGCAAACACTCAAAGCTTATGAAAGAAACTACATAGTGATGTGGATTCTTGTGGCAAGCTTGAGCAAGCTTGGGATAAAAAGTCATTTTTTTGGTGTTTTTGGTGTTTTCTGTGATAAAATTGAATTTTTGGCTAGGAGGATGGGAGAAAAACGAAAATATGAAGAAAAAAAAAAGATCTTTAGGCTTCAAGATGTAAAGGCAATGCCACTAGTAAAAAAGGTGTTCCACCACCAATCCTTACAAGAATTAGATAAAGGATGCAAAACTTAATCACGTAACTTAAGGGTTTCTATTATCTGGAAAACAAGTCTAGTCTCCGTACAATTGAAACAATGGTTCCTTTAAATACACAACTAAATCGAATCCTAGAAGGATCTTGGTAAATCAAGAATCCTTAAAACTTTATCTTAAGAAGAACCTGGTAAATCAAGAATTCTTAAAATTAAAAAAGTCTTAACAAATCTAGATTTTGACAAATAAGGGAATCCTAGAGAAATTATAGATCTAACAAGTATGAAAACCCCAAATAAATCAGGAACCTAGACAATTAAGGAAAACCAAACAAAAGGAAATAATCTTAGACAATAAAGAAAACAAAAGGAAATAAGGACTCAATAACTATTTAGGAAACTCCACATATTAAAGACTGCAAAGATGCTATGAAATATTCTTTAGTTGCTCTTCAACCTTGGCCTTCTTGGCCCACTGGGTTATGTTGTGAACTCTCAATTCTTTGTTGTTGCAACTCGTAATATTAGGCCTTAAATGCATCCACATCACATAGGGTAGAGCATTGAACTTGGCCATTCAATACATCATCCCAGAAGTCAAGTAGAAAGAAAACTCAAAATAAAACCTTAAAAATGCCTAAGAAAAGCTTACAATGAAAATAATAAAATGAAACTTAAAAGTATAAAAAATTAATAACCTTAAGGAGGCTTGTAATTTCCAAGCCTAATTGATCCTACCAAGCTATTTTCCTATAATTCCTTGGTAGAAATCCCAATGTAATCAAGATGTGTAGCCTTGTAATTAAATGACCAAAGTTAGCCAAATCATCTACAAGAAAATAAGCTTCACAGAATATAAGAGAGATCTTGACATTTAAATGTAAATAAACCAAGTACTAGTTAAATGAACCCTTTAATGCATTAAACTATGAATTAAGAATCAACTTCAATCTCTAAAATAGTCAAACCTTGTTGATGACATAGTTTAATACCCTTTAGTAAAGCCGAAACCTCAACTTTTGTACTATTTCCTTGTCCTAGATTAAGTGCATAAGTCATAATAACACTTTCCCTCCAATCACACACCATGCCTCTTCTTGTACAAGCTCCATCCATACATGATCCATTTATGTTCAAATTTAAAGAACCCAACATGACCAATGTATCATACAACCTTTGCAAAATAGTGGAATAAAGGAATATTTACTTCATGTAGTCTTATGCAATCTTTCATTGAAGGGAATGTACTACTTGGAAAAGAAGCCATGAGATGATAAACCTTTCAGAGTACTTGCCCTATCAACACTAGTAAAAATATCCTTGATTAAAGAAAAT
Organism: Casuarina equisetifolia; assembly: GCA_028551475.1. NCBI lineage: Eukaryota > Viridiplantae > Streptophyta > Magnoliopsida > Fagales > Casuarinaceae > Casuarina > Casuarina equisetifolia. Next base: position 14,088,221 of record CM052361.1, read on the forward strand.
AACATTATTTTGAGCTAGCCAATTATGCCATAAAATTAAGCAACCAATTAGTTTAGCAACATTCATCCTTGTGAGGAGATACTGGCCTCTTGAAGCCAATCCTCAACTAGGTTCAATATCATGTCTCATTTAATCAACACTTGCAAAATATGACAAAAGTGATTCCATAAACTTGTCACCAACTCTCCTTAAACAAAAGAGATGATATACAGTCTCGCATACAAAGCGAGAATCCCACATCAGAAAATAAGAGTCATGTGGTGAAGTTTAAATAAAAGAACTTTTTAACCTTTAAGCTAGCTTTTAAGTTAGATATTTATTCTTTCTACTAGTTAAATATTAAAAATTTTATGTACTTCGAAATATTACTTTCTTACATGTAATCTTCTAGAATAAGAATCATATGACATCTATAAAAGTCATAGAGCATGAGAATTATATTATCTAAACAAAAGTTTGGATCACTTAATTCGAAAGAGATCGAGAATTAGAGCATGAATATTATGAATCAAACTATTGTTGATAGATCACGTAAAGGCATGTGAATATAAACAAACAAGGAAAGAAGATCATAAAGTCATTAATTGGAAAAAATAGTAAATGGTACTGCATGATATTTGAAATAAATTTTTTGCCTATTCAATATAATTTTTTTTAATTCAAAATCTTTTGTTTTCCATGGTATTATTTTTTTAAGAAATTATAAATGCAAGTGAATATGTTAAGCAAGTAATAACAAGAAAGTGCATCATCTCATAGAATTTAATGATTACAAATCGAGAAGTGACATTCTTCAAAGCAAAATTTCATAACTAAAAGCAATTAAATTCAAATGAGTAAAATCAATCTAAGAATAAGAAAATACAAAAGTTTAGGACATATCCTTACATTATAAATCATTTAAGAGAAAATTGAGTTTGAAATCCTTCAACTATTGTAAAACAAAATATTCATCTGAGAAGGTTTAATATTCCTAAATAGAAATATTTTTCAATGTACTACTTTCCTAATTCTAGCCAATAAAATTTGTACTTCAGTAACCTTATTTTGAAACTGTGATTTTGTTTAGACCATAAACAATAGATTCATGTTAAGAATAAAAGTTTAAGAAGTTTTGTAGCAAAATCATTTTTTTTTCATGGATATGTGAACCAAATCCTTTATTTTAGTTGTTTTAATTGTCCATTACAATTTAGAGTTCCCACCATTAATGATTTTACGAAGGCCTTGTTTTGTATAGACATTTTGCCAAATTTGCCCAATCCAAGTACATTGAGAAAATAAGTATGACCTATTTTCAAATTAAGAACCACATAAATTACAATAAATGTTAATTGAAGAAAGTTATTGAGATATCACTTTTATTGTAAGAAGTTTGTCGTTACATATACGCCATTTACTGAAGTTGTCTTTGCTAATTCTATATGACCATACCAAGTCATACCATTTAACCTTAATAAGGTATAAATCTTGGTATGTCTCTTTACAAAAATAATAAGGTTTAGAGAGTATAGATATAAGAATTTGTTATTGCTTAAGAAGACTTCTCCAACTCTATGCCATATTGCCTTTCATGTGAAGATGCATAACTAAAGTTCTCTTGTATTTAGAACTATAAATCCATCTACTTTATAATGATGAACTTGGATTGTTGATGAGATTCTAAAGTGATTGTGTCAATAGAACCTTATTCCACACTTTAAGGTCAAGTAACCCAATTCCTCATTCCTTTTTAGCTAAGAAAACAACTTGCCAAGCAACCTTTGTGAATTTTATAATCTTTCAAATTACTTGCTTATAAAAAGTGTTTAATATTCTTCTCAATCTAACAAATGGTTTGCTTTGGAAGAAGGTATATTTGCATCCAAAAGTGTAGATAGAAGTAAAAATCAAATTTTCCAATTACATTATTCCTTCATAGTTGAAATGTCTTATTTCATACCCATAAATTCTTTTCATGATTTTCTCTATCAAAATCTTACAGTCAATATAAGTAAGACCTTTTGTAACAAAGAGAACACCTAGACACCTGAAAGGGAGAGTTTCCTTAGAAAATGGAGTGTAATCCAATATTAAAAGCTTTTCTTACTTATTGAGCCTTGAAAAAAAATATTTGGCAATTGTAACCTTCTTACACAGTTGAGATGTCTTATTCCCTACCCATCAATTCTTCTCATGATTTTCTTTCTTAAAACCTTACAATCAATGTAAGTGAGAATTTTTGTATTAAGGAAAATATTGAGATATCTAAAAGGAAGATTTCCCTTAGAGAATGGAGTGTAATCCAATATTAAAAGTTTTTCTTACTCATTAAGCCTTGAAAAAAAGTATTTGGCATTTGCTAGGATTAACATGTAAACTTGTAAGTGTTGCAAAGTCCTTTAGAGCATCAATGAGCCATGACATTGAATCAATATCCTTATGTTTAAATAAAAACAAGTTATTCACAAAGCAAAGCTAATGATTTTTTCCCTTTTGCAATGCTAATAATATTTAAAAGTAAAAGCTTCATGACAAGGACAAATAAATAGGGAAACAAAGGATATCCTTGCCTTAACACATTAGTACCTTTGAAATAGCCAACATGCTCACCATTGAAGTTCATAGAGAATTTGGTAATAGTAATGCATGGTGAATCAAATCAATCAATATTTGAGGCATAATAGCTTAAAAGACTTATAATATCACATGCCATTTAACTATGTCATAAACTTTTATGAGATCAATTTTAATGGCCACATAATTACCTTTATCTTTTTTGTGATAGTTATGAAGCAACTCTTGACAAAACATAACATTGTTAGATATATAATGCACCCAATAAAAGTAGTTTGGTTTTGGTTAACTATAACAAGTAGAATAATGCTTATCCTTTCCATAAACAAATTATAGATCATTTTATATAAAATATTATAACTAGTAATTGAATAGAAATCCTTCATATAACTAGGATTGGAGGTTTTTGAAATCATGAAAGCTCTAAATAACTCTTACTGCATTTGATTGTTTAAAAACAAGTAGATTCAATTAGTCATTTACATTCTCATGAAATAAAGAAATGTACCTTTTAGTATAAATGTTGTTAGCAAAAGAACTACCTAAGTATAGTTTGATAATATATAATGATAGCATGGTCCAAGGCATTATCATCAAAAATAGTAAAACTATATTCTTGTATTAAATGAGTGATTTTTTTTTCGGTTTTTTATACATCAAGGATGAAAAGAACATTCCCATGCTTTATCTTTGGCTTTCAAATAAAGATTCCTTAAATTATATTTTAGAAAGATCTTCTAATGTTTACTCAATGCAAGTAATTACTCCATTTTAATCCTTTCTTCAGAGTGCATAATTGTATCAAAGAGGTTAAGTTATAGATTGAGTTGAAATTATTGCAATTGTTCTCTAACAACCTTTATATTCTAATGTAAATCACTAAATTAGGTAGAGTTGAGATTCTTAAATTGCACCTTAAATGCTTTTAGTTTCTTCACAACTTTGAATATTTTGGTATCACTCACTTCTTTTTGTCAAACAAAATTGACAATATCCATAAAATTGGGGCTATCCATTCAAAAATAGAAGAATTTGGAAGGTTTTTTTTTTCCTTCTATGTGTGGTATCGAACTTAACTATGGAAAAAAAAATGATCCAATATAGATGGAGGCAAGAACTTAATAGAAAACCTATCAAATTTGACAATTCATTTTGAATTTATAAATGCTTTATCAATTTTGCTAACTTTAAGATTCTGTGTTGAGCTTTTATTAAACTAAATGAAGAAAGAACCAATAAATGAGAGTTCCATCAATCCTAATTTCTTGATCATATCATTGAGATCCTCCATGCCTCTTCCCATTTGACATTTGGATTAATACATCCATTTACATGCTAAATTTCATTAAAATCACACATTAGTAGCTAGAGAAAATTTCCAATGGGATAAGAAAAGCTTGATATTTGCATATAACTCCCTATGTTTAAATTCCAAGTTGCTTGCATAGATAACATACAAAAAGAAAGATAGCAAACATAACTTATTGATGCAGTAGTGGGTTGCTTGGGATAAAGCTCCTTCAATTGAAATTCGTAACTTAAACAATTTTCATGAAATCTAGATATTTTAAATCATGGAGTGTAAGTAATTATAAGAGTAATTTCAACTCGTACACATAATATTGATGAAAAAATTTACATTTTCTTCTTCTCTTTTATGTTCTACTTAAATGATAACATGTGGAGCTTAAGATAGTATAAAATTAACAATTTCTCTTTGTTTAAGACATTTATTGAGGCCCTTCACATTCTAAGATAAGACATTTATTGATCTAGAGGATTTTTCCTCTTCTCCATTACACCAAATTTATCAAGAGATTTGGAAGCTCATTGCAAGTAGGCTAGATGTCATCAACAAGCTAAGCAAACATATTTTCTAACAAGGTTACATGATTAGTGTCCTTGTTCTTTCTAGGAGTTCTCCTCTTATTAGGAGTTTATACCTTGGTTATTTTGTTGAATAACATAAGAAACAACACTATGCTTGATAGTACTCATATTAGTAGCCTGAACAATTCCATGTTCCCTAATTGCATGAGTATTAACCTAAGTCATTACAATTATAAATGGGGCTTGACCATCTCCTTCTTGATTTAACTACACTATTAAAACCTAGGAAGGGTCCATATTATTCTTCAAAATTCATACATCTTTTCTAACAATACAAGCTTTATAACTAAAGCAATTACATCCCTTAGATTTAGGAGAAATTCAACCATACTCCATTGTAATCATAAACACCTTATTATCACCATATAAATATCAAAATTTTAAGGAAATTGTAGTCTAAAGCATTTCAATTTGTGTGCACTTCAAAAACTATAAATTTAATCAATTTTAAAATAAGCACAAATAAGATCAACCAATGATATAAGAGAAAAAAGTGCATAATTTTTTTTTAAGTGATTAGGTTTACACATCTAACCCACCTCCTTCAACACATTGTCAGAGGGTACCTAATAATCTCACAAATTACTAGTTATAAGAGTTTTGTTTACAATACTGTAATACCTTCTAAATAAAATACACATTCATAGCTTGGTGCGGTAACAATAAGAAATTCCCTAAATGATAACACGTTTTAACCTAGGACTTTCATGGTAAGCTACCAAACAATAAATCAAAATGGCACAGCACAAATTGGGAGCTGAGAAACAAATTTGTTAAAGAGATATGAGAGATTGAAAGCATAAACAAATATTTCAGATGGCTTGGAGTTTTCTCTCCAGATTTTGTAGTACGTGGATGCTTTTGTTGAAAACTTGCTCTCGAAACCTCCTCTATAGTCTAAGTCTACAAGGCTTCTCATCTTTTGGGGGCTTTACTAGTCGATTGTTCTTGCAAGATCAAAATGGTCGGATTTATCTTTCACGACGGTACCTCCTCTTTCTTCTCATTTTTCCTTTTCTTTGTGTGGCCACTTTCTTCCTTTCTTTTTTTTCCTAAGATTTTCACGGCCTCATTTCTTCATTAATTCATTAAATTAGCTAATGGGTTGAGCTTCTAGGTGACACGGCCTTTGGCCTTTTCCTTTCGTTTTCTTTTTGAGCTTGTACATGGACTAACCTCTCTTACATGAGTTTTCTCCTCTTTTAGTTTAGTTTCAAGATATGTAGCCCTTTTGCACTTCAATCCAAGCTTTTTTAAGGCCTTATTAGATATAAACACTATAAAACAAGTTCATCAAAGTACATGGTCCATTTTGAAAAAATACAAAGGCCATTAGAATAGAGCTTTCATTATTTTTGTGATTAAAGGTAGCAATATTCCTTTGAAGAAATAAACTTTAGCACTAAGAGGAATTTTTTTAATGCACATAATCATGGAAATAATTATATAATCACTCATCATCAAAATTATTAGTATACTTACCTTATCAATCACCCTCGAGACTAATCTATTGATTTCATGTACCATTTCCTAAGCAAGTACAATGTTCTCTTGGACTGCCCTATCTTTAACAAAATGCAATTACTCTAACTAAATGATATGAGGAAGAACTCTATATAGTTTGTCACTAAGAATCTTGGCTAAAATCTTGCACTTAAAAGTACACAAACTAATGAGCCTCAAATTTGAAAGGCTACTAGGGTGCAATGCTTTGGGAATTAATGCAAGCATAGTATAACAAACTAGGCAGGGGTTGGCATCCCTTAAAGAAATCCTTTATTAAAGCAATAACATCAAACTTGATTACTTGTGTAGTAGCAAATAATTGTCTAGTAAAACCACCTAGGCTAAGAGCATTGTCAAGATCCAAATTGCGTATTGCTTCCTTAATCTCCTGGTAATATGAAATTTTGCACAACATAGCATTTTGCTCATTTGTAATTATACCAAGAAAATAGCCTAATAGATTTGACTAACTACTAGTTTCTAAAAAGAATTTGAAAAGGTGAGTAAAAGGTGAATTAGATGGAGAAGACAATAGCTCTTTCTAGAAGTCAATTGCCATAGGCCTTAATGCATCCATATCATTTATGTAAGACTCATTTGGACAAAAGAAAAAACAAACTTAGATTATTGTCATCCTCCTTGATGCATGCATGAAAGTAAGCAAAGTTTCTATCCCTTTATATTGTTGAAAAAATGTATGTCTTGTTGTGACAAATTTTGTTGTTAAATGTATATGAATGTTTTTCATATATTTATGTGCAAAATAGAATTAAGTAAGTAAAAGGTGTGCAAATTATAATATCAATTAATGATATTATAAAATAACCAATTTCTTACATCCTTATATATTGCAATATTATTCAAGTCTCAAAAGAATACTTCCTAAGCAAAGATAAAACATTAGTTACATGGCATCCATATTAAAGAGAATTTGATGCTAGACTTTATGTTATTGCAAGAAAAATCCAACTTATTGTGATTTGCAAGTGAAGTCCAAATCTGTGACGTGCTACTTGAGCTTATATGATGAGCTTATGAAATGAGCTTATATTAGTGTAGGATGATCCGAGCCCACAAGATGCAAGCTTATCCAAGCTCGCATCATGCAAGCCAAACATAGCACTTAAGTGAGGGTTGCAAGCTCACCAAAACACATTGTTCAACTAAAAGTCAATTGCCTTAAATCAAGCTTTGCTCTGATTAGAAGCCTTAGCTCCTAATTTGATTGAGATAGCTCCTCTCCATTGCCAAATGTCTATTCTCAATAGGAAGAAATGCAGAAAAGTAATCATTGTGTCAAAATGGCTAATTGGGTGATTATATGATGATTAAGGGTTTGAATCAAACCCTTAAGTCATGAAATAACTCTATTATTCCAATAGGAAGAAGGCTCCAACTCTATTAGGTTTAGTAGAAACTTTAAATCAACTATTCTTGTTTGAATCTAATATAAAAGCTTCCATTCTATGGTTTAAAAGATAGTTTTGCATGTGTCTATGGAGAAGTCAAAAAAAGAAATTGAGACTGCTCAAAGTGTTGTGATTCTGTGAACATCTTCAGTGATGGTCTTTAAAGATTATATTCTTGTGATTATATAATCTATGTTGATTGAACTTTGATTATGATTTACATATAAACTTAGTTGTAAATTTGAAACCCTAATTTGTTGTAATTTTAAGGTTTTGTGATTAGAGCTTGAATTAGTACTCTACATCTTTAGTAAGCTCACTAATTAGCAATATTCCTCACATTATTAGGGATTTGCTCTTATAACAAGGTTAAGATAACCTTTGATTGTAACTCTAAAGCTCTGTGATTCATTTGAGAAGGAATTGGAAAGGTTAGGAGAATGTTTTCTCTTAATCAATGAGTAAAGTGAACTTCAACTAGTTAAGTTGAAAGAAGAAGAGGGTAGACATAGGCGTGAGTGCCGAACCATCGTGGTAAACCTTATGTTTGTACTTGTTGTCTATTGTTGCTTGAGTTTGTGGTTTATATTGATAATTATTATTGTGTTTAAGAAACTAGATTAATAAACATTGTTAGCTAAACAACCAATTCAACTCCCCCCCTTCTTGGTTGGCCATTATACTTAACATATATAACTATCTCACCTTTGTTTTATCAAGCAATTTGCTTTCCTCTTCATTAATGTTCTTCATGAGCATATCATGAGCCATTTGTTGCTCCCATACACCTTATCATTCCAAAACCCTTTGTAATTATTGTTCCATAGCTTAAACAATCTCCATAAGTTCTAGAATCTTTTACTTAATAACATTTTTATTATGTTTTGCCTAAAGAATGAATACTTTTTCAACTTAAGAATATTTCATATAAAGGTGAGTCCAAAGAAAAGCATCTAAATAACACTTCCAATGCTAAGCTATAAGTTGTATAGTGGATGGAATGGCTAACCATTGTTTTTGAAATGGAGGTGCAATCTTCCTCATATAGAGATTGAATTGCATGTGTGTGTTTTGTGAATGGTTCTAAATGAAATTAACAATAAGAGACAAACAATTTGAATTTATTATGAGCAAACAATTCCATTAAATGTTTGAAAACATACAAAGTACAAAGAAGAAGAAATAACACTTTAAAAAAAATTGGCGTTTGGAAAATACATAATTTGTGTATTCAAACAATGATAAGAGAAAGGAAATGGTAAAGCATATGCTAGGGGACAAATTAAACTTTAAGAAACTAAATAATTATGGAAAGACTAATCTTTTTTTTTATAACCTAAAACTCCCATCGAGCTTTGCTGGATGGCTTAAATTAAAGAGTAATAGCTTGCCTTAAAGCATACTCAAATTAATTAGAAATGCAACTGAGGGGATACTTTACAAGATCTCTCATACAAGCCATCCTTACCATTTCAATTGTATCCTAGAGGGCAAAAATCAATCACTTTTATGAATAAAACAAGGTTAGAACACTTAAAAAGAAAATGTGTCAAGTTCAAAAAGATTCTATGGTCCTTAACATAAGTCACATTTGGTAAATGTTAATCAACTTTGTAACATTACCAAAAAAAAAAGTTAAAGATGTGTAATAATAAGAAAAATTAAAAGGATTTGATTGTAACTCATACAATAAAGGAACACACATGATGCAATGATGACAAGAAAAACTATTATTATACCCTAATAAAACTTTTGAAATTGCTAGATATAAGTAAAAAGGAGTTGAAAGCATCATGATAAGTTGTATATTTTGGTTATTGTACACAATTTCTCTAATTGAAGAATGAAATTATTGGAAATACATTACACAAATATTCATATTCAAATGTGTACAACAAATAATACAAAGTAAGAACAAGAAAAAGTTTATTCTTATAAGAAATGACCATAGAAAGAATTTCAAAACATTAATTAACAACTATTATGACGAACATAAAATTCTCACAAATTCTCTACATCCATAACTTTACAATAGAATTAGATGGTGAAAGAAATTCAACTTTTACAAAATGTGGAGAGACTTGGATAAGAAATCCCTTTCCTAAAGCTTGACAAGTGAAGCAATTACCACAAATTATTATCTTGTAGGCATTGTAGATTTTGCTCCATAACAAACTAGAAAACTTCTTGTGAAAAGTTCCCAAGACTATAAGACAATTAGTGATGAAAATCTACTTTGCAATTTTCACATAACAACTATCAAGTGCATTACTTTTATATATCTAGACCTAAAATAGGTCATCTACTCTCTCAATGATTAGTGATACGAAAAATGAAATAAAGTGTCAAGACCAAGGATAGACAATATGGGTTAGGCTTTAACTACTTGATATTGAGTTTTGTGTTAATGTTAGGCTTTTTAGATAATTAAGTTTTTATTATTATTTCTTTTAAATAAAATGAAGAATTTGAATAGTCAAAGCCTAGCTATTTTAGGAATCTAAAACTTAGTCATCTTATGTTAGAATTTAAGGCTATTTAATAAGAAGTAGGGATGATAAAAAATATGAATTGCTTTATGATTAAAACCTTGATATCAACTTCTATTAAAAAGGAAATTTAAGGTTTTAGTCTTATGAACTTTTTCTTTAATTTTCTATCATTCTAAGAAAATTTTGTGTGAAATTGATTTTTAATCTAGTTATGTTTGTCACTCGATGCTCAATTTGGTATTAAGAGCACTCCCACAATCCTTGGTTATGACATAGGGACTAATAGAATTTAAAATAAAAATTAACCTTTGTAGACTGAAAATAAGTCTACACTATTTCTAGTGACTAGTATATTAAAAGTAAAACAAAACTATAGATAATTGAAAAGTGAGATCAACCATCTCCACTTGAAGTTTTCTTCAAATAGGAGAATCAAACTAGAGCTCTTACACATAATAACTGGATTAATACTATACAAGAAGAGCTAAATCACATTCTCATGACCAGCATATGGTATTTAGTGCCAAGACATCCATTTTGTACAAATGGTATTCAAGAGAAAAAGACTAATGTAAAGGTATTCTTATGAGAAACAAAGCTATATTAGTTTGATATACACAAGTGGAATAAGATGAGTTTTGTTAAACCTTTGCTCTAATTTTCTTTCCAGGATTAAGTAGGAGTTTTAAGGTCATAGCCTTCTATTTGAAGTTTAAGTTTTATCATATGGATGTCAAGGTACTTTACAACAAGGGTTCTTAAAAACAAAAAAATATGTATAAGAATCCAAAGGCTTTGAAGATCCAAAATAGTTTGGTCATGTTTACAGATTGAAGAAATTTCTAAATGGATCAAAGTAAGTATATAGTGCTTAGTGTGAAAATCTTAGCATTTATCGCCTCTTATTTGGCAATTCACAAAAAAAAAGGCTACAAGGGCATCTTCATCAAAAGTCAATTTATATATTTGGCATAATCTTTCTTTTCACATTCCTTCTGTTGAATCAAAGAAAAAAGTTGAGGATGGGCATAATTGGTAAGCAAAGTTTCTACCAAGGAATTTATAGTTCAAGGAGTGAAGGGATCTTTATTTCTCGGTCTAAATAGGCCAAAGAGTGAGTAAATGAATTTTTTTTAAAGTCAACTAAACAAGAAAAAAATAAGAAAATTCTTATGGATAGGTAATGTAAATACACATTGTACTCACAAAATAACTTAGTAAACTATTTGCTCAATGAATGAGGAAGAAAGATTAGGTTTACCTAATCTCAAAACTTCGAATAAAGTCATTTTTAGATGTATGCTTTGAAATCTTATAAATCTCCTAGAAGCTTCATTATGGAGTAAATGGATTCATAGTATAAGTGTAAAGAACTTCAGTAATACAATTGGACATAAAAGGTATCATGGCTTGGAGTTAACGGGGTCTCCTGAAGTTAAGGCCCATACTTACCTCTATTCTCTCAAGTCCTACATATTGTTTTCAAACAAATTTATTACAATCTTTGGTAAGTTGATGAAACTATAGATTGATATGATTTAATTTGAATTGGTGACATTAACAAACATAATTTCATTGGATAGTTTGTTTGTAGGGATAAACTTTTTACAATAACAAAAATTATACGGTGGCTTTCTTTGATAAACATATATTGTGATTTATGTCAATCTCATATAAAAAAACATAATTTCATTGGATGGTTTGGTTGTAAGGACAAACTTTCTACAACAACAAAAATTGTACAGTGGCTTTCTTTAATAAACATATATTGTGATTTATATCGGTCTAATATAGAAAACATAATTTCATTAGATGGTTTGTTTGTAGGGACAAACTTTCTACATCAACAAAAATTGTACAGTGATTTTCTGTGGTAAACATATATTGAGATTTATGTCAGTCTCATATAGAAAATAAAAGTCATCTCTTTTTTTGATGTGCATGGACCAAGATGATTTGGAAAATTATTCTCACTCATAATGGAATCTAATATGACATTGAAGGATGAAATAAAGAATTGTAATGAATGATCAAAGTAATCAAAGGAAAAAATTTAGCTATTAAATTTTTCAAGATATCTTTTTTAGATTATATTTATTGTATATAAGCTGAATGAAATAAAAGACATTTTCAGGGGAAAACAATTGATATTCCTATTCATTTAGCAAAAGTAAAGAAGATAGTATGAGGGGGAGCTTCTTTATTTAAAAATATAAAATCCTAAAAAAAAAAGAAATGTTACTTTAAGTAAGATATGGAGGCTTCTAACTTTCATCTTTTCATAGATATGGTAGCTTCTATAATGTTGGGGTATGCCCCTATACTTTTGTACTTTAATATTTATTAATAAAAGTTACCTTTTCACTAAAAATAAATAAATAAATAAACAAACTTAAACACCTATGAGTACAAGCACCAATCAGAAAAGATCAACTTGAAGTTGTATTACAACCAAGTGTATACTCTACTTAACAAAGACCCATTCTGAAATACTAATTAGAGTTGGATTGATTGTGTGTACTACTACTAATTCTTAATGAGTTTCACTTATAGTTAAAATTCATTGTCAAGTATGTGAGTAGGTTTCTCTAACTCTAACTGGGTTTGAAATGTTGGTAACAAACTTTTGGTGGTTGCTTTGACTTTAGAAACAACTTTTCATAGGACATAAGAACCTTTGGTGGTTGCTTTGACTTCAGAAACAACTTTTCATAGGACACGATAGAAAGACAACTTTTCATATGCATGCCACTTTGGATGAAATAGAAGTTACGGAATTTGGAAATCAAACAAGAATTAGTAACATTGTCTTATAAATGTGTGGGAAAGTGTTTATTCCACTCCATTTATCTTGAAGTCCAAGGTATATTTGGTGTCCTAAGAGGCATGGAGGACAAAAGTGGTATATTGAAAAAATAAGATCCTTAAGTAATGTTTAAATATGTAAATTGTCCCCTAGCTAATGAGTTATCTTCTATTGGAATATAGATTTTAATCAACTATATAAAATACATATAGTTGGATATTTTTTTATGCATGTTGAATTTATAGATGAATACTTTGAAAATAAATTATTAGGTCTAAGTAGTTTAACATTTGCCTTTTTATTGTAGAATTATTATCAACCCATGTGAAACATACTTAAGGGATTGGTTTTTCCTTGTAATCAATACATTAATTGATTGAAAAGTAATTCTATTAGGTTGCTAGGATGGAGTAGAGTAAATGTTGAGGTAGCTTTGACTAAACCACCTTCCAAAATTGATTGTCTTTGTATGTGTATGTACTATTTGCTTTATTTAAATTTGTTTACTCATTGTTTGGCTTAATTTGATAGCCTACAGATCACCACACTAATCCACATCTCTTGAAAGAAAGGAGAAAAAGACTTTAGAAACCCCCCTTACTTCTCTCTTCCTTAGGTATTTTTAGAACCCAGCAAGTTTTGAGTTGGATTTTGGTGTTTATAATATAGTATCAAAGCATAAGTTCATTAACTCCAACCTTGTTCAAATTTGATTTCTTTAAATATGCTCAATATGCAAAGAGAGATTTTTCTACCCCCATTTAATCTTAAGCCTAAGGTATGTTCAATGTACAATAAAGTATTAAGAAAGAAAGTTCCACATGAAAAAGGCACAATTCTTAGATATTATTTATGTTAGGTTTGGAGTAAATTAGTAAGGGTAATTATGTAACTACCATATTTGTATTGTGGGTAGTTTATATGGGTTTCCCAGTCTTATTCTATTTAGGTCTCCTAGTCCTATTCTATTTAGGTTTCCTTGGTACTTGTATAAAAGGAAACCTTATGGGGAAACCTAGGGATGAGGTTGAGAGAGATTGAGAGAAAACAGAGGTTTTCTGTAAGCACTGTAAGCCCTTCTCATCATAGTGAAGAATTGCTCCTTAGGCCGGGGACGTAGGGATTATCCCGAACCTCGAAATTTTTGTGTGTTCTTTACTTGACTAATATTCTCTTTGTGTGTGCGGTGAGATCCTGAGAGATTCTGTGAGTTTAGATTCACGGGTTTGTTTTCTAACAAACTGGTATCGGCGCCTAGGTTCCTAAATTAGGGCCAAGGCTCGTTCTTTGTCAGGCAGTTAGCGGAAGAACGATTGTTTTGGTGTGTATTTAGCACACTGCACACAAGAGGGAAGCTGTTAACAAAGGCTTTATTCAAAGAAGCCTTTTATCGAACACTTGGTGTGTAACGCACGAAGGAAGAAGCTAAAATCGGCATTTGAGGTACGGATTTTCTTCTCTAGCCTTCGTTTGTGTGATTTCTGACCTCTTTGTGGCCGGAAAATCGATTGGAGTGCTGCGGGTTGTGTTGAACCCGTGAGCCTGAAAAGGGGATTTGCGATTCCTCTTTCGTTTGAGCATTTTGTGGAGCAATTTTGAGTTTTATAGACTCGTTGGAAGCTGATCTATTGATTGGTGTTCTTATTTCGTCAGAAACCGCTTTGGAATGGCGGTAATCGGAGGAGAAACATGGCTGCAGCAGCAAAAATGGGTTCTGTTGACCCAATTTTGACCCAGAGTTGACCTAGTCAAAGTTTGACCCGTTGACCCGGTCAAACTTTGACCCATTGACCATTGACCGTTGACTGGATCCGAAGACCCGGCCCAGCCCAGATCTAGACCCAATTCGTCAACCCGGTCCAGCTGTCCGTTGACCGTTGACTGAGCGATCGTTGACTTTAACTGTTGACTGTTGGCCGATTGAGCGTTGACTTTGACCGTTGATCGTTGACCGTTAACTTTGACCGAACAAAATTTTCAGGTGATTTCTGTGTCAATTTTTGCAATATTTTTCTGGTATTTTTTGGGAGATATTTGACTATTTTTGGGCATAATCATAGGGGTATTTTGGTCAATTTGGTTGGCATTTGTTGAGGGGTATTTTGGTAATTTTGCACTTTTGATTCCTATTTGAGGGGGAAGTCAAAGGAGAGTTTATTTTTGTTGTGATGGATGATATGAATACTTCTGGCAAAGGTATGACCATGTTAAATTCATCTAATTCCAAACTTGGAAGCCACGGATGGAAGATTACTTGATTAGTAGAGATCTGTATGATGCTATGGAAGAAGATTCTACTAGGCCTGAGAAGCTGACTGATAAAGAATGGGAGAAGTTGAATAAGAAAATTGTCTCTCAAATTAGACAATTTGTTGAGGACAGTATCTATCACCATATTGCGCATGAGACTAAAGCTAGTGAGTTATGGAAGAAGCTTGAGGCTCTCTATGAACGCAAGACTCCTCAGAATAAGGTTTCCCTACTTAAGAGGTTAATTAACTTAAAGTACAAGGTAGGACGGCCGATGACAGAGTTCTTGAGTGAGTTTAAGTCTTTGGTGAATTAGTTAGCAACGGTAAAGATTGTTCTGGAAGATGAACTACAAGCAATGTTATTGTTAAGTAACTTACCTGATAGCTGGCAGACATTGGTAGTCACTCTCACAAACTCAGCTCCGGGCGGCATTCTGAGTATGAAGTCAGTCCATGAAGGTTTGCTTAATGAAGAAACCAGAATAATTGAGCAAGGAGCACATGGACATACAGAAGTATTGGTTACAGAAAGGAGGGGGAGAAATAGATATGTAGACAGAAATAGAGACAGAAGTAGAGGTAGAAGCAAGAGTAGAGCACCAAATTCTGATAGATCACGTGGAGTCTCACGTTCGAGGAAAGATGTCAAGTGTTATCATTGTGGTAAGTCTGGCCATTATAAGAGAGACTGCAGAATACTCAAGGGAGAAGAATCAAGGAATGGAGAAAAGGAAGTTGAAAAAGATACAATGGCAACTACATCTGGTATTGGGGATATTATGATCTTTTGTGATTCTCAGATCAACATCTCATGTCAGGTTTCGTCTTGGATTGTTGACACAACTGCCTCTTTTCATGTTACCCCACATGAAAGGTTCTTCACATCTTATTCAGGTGGTGATTTTGGGTGTGTTAGCTTGGGAAATAATGCACAAGCAAAGATAGTTGGCATTGGAGATGTAGTCTTGGAGACTAGTGTTGGATGTAAGCTAGTTCTGAAGAATGTCAGACATGTCCCTGAGATTTGTTTCAACTTGATCTCTACTAGTGTCCTTGATGATGAGGGATATGATAACTACTTTGGTGGTGGTAAATGGAAACTTAGTAGAGGTTCTTTGTACTTGCAAAAGGACAGAAGGTCAGTACTCTCTATAAGACTGAAGCTAGTATTCAGAAAAACAAGGTAAATGTGGTGGAAGATAATCACATGGAGTTATGGCACAAGCGACTTGGACATCTCAGTGAGAAGGGACTTCAGCATTTGATAAAGAACAAAATCATATCAGGAGTCAGTGGTGCTAATTTGCAGTTGAAGCCTTGTGATCATTGCTTAGCTGGAAAGCAACATAGAGTCTCATTTCGGAGAAGACCCCCGTCTAAAAGAAAACATGTTCTTGATTTGATTCATTCAGATGTGTGTATGTTGAAGGTGAAAACTCTTGGTGGCGCTATGTATTTTGTTACCTTCATTGATGATCATTCTAGAAAGGTATGGGCTTATGCACTGAAGACTAAGGATCAGGTTTTAGAGGTCTTCAAATAGTTTCATGCTATGGTTGAGAGAGCAACTGGAAGGAAACTGAAGTGCGTCCGTGCAGATAATGGAGGTGAATACAGAGGGCCGTTTGAAGAATATTGTAAAACTCAGGGTATCAGGCTTGAGAAGACAGTTCCTAAAACTCCAGAGCATAATGGGGTTGCAGAACGGATGAACAGAACTATAGTTGAGAGGATCAGGTGTATGCTTTCACATTCTGGATTATCTCAGTCATTTTGGGGTGAAGCTATGTGTACTGCAGTAGATCTTATTAACTTGTCTCCTTCAGTTCCATTAGAAGGTGATCTACCTGAGAAAGTATGGACTGGTAAGGAGGTTTCTTTCAAGCACTTGAGAGTATTTGGTTGCAGGGTGTCTGTTCACATTCCTAAGGACGAGAGGAACAAGCTTGATGATAAAGCTCGAGATTGCATCTTCTTGGGCTATGGACATGATGCTTTTGGATACAGATTGTGGGATCCAACTGCAAAGAAACTGATTAGAAGCAGAGATGTTATTTTCTTTGAAGATCAGACTATTAAAGATCTTAAGAAGACTGAAAAGCCAAGAGTTGTTAATGAAAGTCTTAAGGATATAATCCCACCTTCTTCTTCCCCAGTAAGTGCACATGAAGGGGGAACTACACAGGAAGAGCCACTTGAGGATGTAGCAAGTGAAGAAGTTCCTGAAACTCCAGTTGTTGAAGAATCTGAAGGACATGTTGATAATCATTCAATTGAGCCATCAACCCAGCCCCCAGTGAGAAGATCTAGTAGAGAGCGTCAAACTTCGATGAAATATCCACCACATGAGTACTTGATGCTAACTGATGGGGGAGAACCGCAATGCTATGAGGAAGCTAATGAATGTGAGCACAAGAAAGAGTGGAAGAAAGCTATGCGAGAGGAGATGAATTCCTTGCGGGAAAATCACACTTATGATCTTGTGTCGTTGCCTAAGGGTAGGAGAGCACTTAAAAATAAGTGGGTGTACAAGTTGAAGTCAGAAAAGAATAATCCTCTACCAAGGTACAAGGTGCGGTTAGTTGTGAAGGGTTATGGTCAGAAGAAAGGTATTGACTTTGAGGAGATTTTCTCTCCTGTGGTGAGGATGTCTTCAATCAGAGTTATTCTTGGTTTGGCTGCTAGACTAAACTTGGAGGTAGAACAACTTGATGTGAAGACTGCATTCCTTCATGGAGACTTGGAGGAAGAGATTTATATGGAGCAACCTGAGGGCTTCATAGAGAAGGGCAAGGAGAATCTTGTATGTCGACTAAAGAAAAGCTTGTATGGTCTAAAACAAGCACCTCGTCAGTGGTACAAGAAGTTTGAGTCATCCATGTTACAACACGGTTATAACAAGACCAGCTCAGATCATTGTGTGTTTGTGAAGCACTTTCTAGGTGGTGATTTTGTCATCCTACTCCTATATGTTGATAATATGTTGATTGTTGGCCAGCACATTAAGAAGATTGCTGAGTTGAAGAAGGATTTAGGCAAGTCTTTTGCGATGAAAGATTTGGGACCGGTAAAGCGAATCCTTGGTATGGAAGTTAAATGTGACAGAGAACATGGAAAGTTATAGCTATCTCAGGAGAAGTATATAGAGAAGATACTTCAGAGATTTGACATGGACAAGGCAAAAGTAGTAAGTACTTCATTTGCAAGCCATTTCAAACTGAGTAAGGAGCAGAAGCCTGAAAGTAAGAGTGATGTTGAATATATGAAGAAAACACCTTACGCATCTGCAGTTGGTAGCTTGATGTATGCAGCAGTAAGCACTAGACCAGATATTGCTCATACAGTTGGAGTAGTTAGTCATTTTCTTTCAGATCCTGGTAAAATGCATTGGGAAGCTGTGAAGTGGATACTCAGGTACCTTAAAGGAACTCCTAAGTTGTGTTTGTGTTTTGGTAATGATGAGCCTGTATTGGTTGGATACACAGATGCAGATATGGCTGGTGACCATGATGGAAGGAGATCTATAACAGGGTACATGCTCACCTTCACAGGGGGAGCAGTTTCATGGCAGTCTAGGCTACAGGATTGTGTTGCTTTGTCTACAACAGAAGCAGAGTATATAGCAATCACTAAGGGTGGAAAAGAAGTTCTATGGATGAAGACGTTTCTTCAAGAACTTGGTATAAAACAAGGGATGGTTATCCTTTATAGCGACAACCAAAGCTCCATCCGCCTCAGTAAGAACACGTCATCTCATTCAAGGTCTAAGCACATTGATGTCAGATATCATTGGATTAGAGATGTATTAGAATCCAAGCAGTTAGATCTTGTGAAGATTCACACTGATGATAATGGAGCAGACATGTTGACGAAGCCGCTGACAAGAGACAAGCTAGAGACTTGTCAGCGGGTTGCTGGAATGGACTCCAAGTAGAGTCAAGTCTAGGGAGCAATGTTCTTTCTTTTATGGTGCAGGGATGTTGCACTAATGTTACTCCAAAAGGGGGAAATTGTTAGGTTTGGAGTAAATTAGTAAGGGTAATTATGTAACTACCATATTTGTATTGTGGGTAGTTTATATGGGTTTCCCAATCTTATTCTATTTAGGTCTCCTAGTCCTATTCTATTTAGGTTTCCTTGGTACTTGTATAAAAGGAAACCTTATGGGGAAACCTAGGGATGAGGTTGTGAGAGATTGAGAGAAAACAGAGGTTTTCTGTAAGCACTGTAAGCCCTTCTCATCATAGTGAAGAATTGCTCCTTAGGCCGAGGACGTAGGGATTATCCCGAACCTCGTAATTTCTGTGTGTTCTTTACTTAACTAATATTCTCTTTGTGTGTGCGGTGAGATCTTGAGAGATTCCGTGAGTTTAGATTCACGGGTTTGTTTTCTAACAATTTAAATGTACAAAAATATTTCTCTAATTCATAAACTAACTTTTAAGTCAACTTTAATCTTTCTCAAAATAAATATATAATTGTCATAACTGTAAGTTTGTAACCTCCTTGATCACACAAGAAGGGGGCTGAGCTTTAATATTCAATAAATATAAAGTAGATATTAGAATAATGAAAAAAGCACGCCCCACAGCACAAGAATTTCATAGAAGTTCGGCTAATGACATAAGCAATTATAAGAGTAGACGATTTCCACCTATGTCCTCTAAGAGGATGGTTTTGTTTGGTCGTGATTCCGAGAAAATAGGCAACTGCGTCATCTAAGCGACTCCTTTCATGCTAATTAATCTGTTTATGTAGTTCTTTAAGTTGGTTCACCAATTGAAAGAGTAATTTTGCCTAGATCATGGGGATTATAAACTAAAATTGGAATTGTAAGGAATCCTGATCCGATTGACAATAAATTTCCTTGATATTGAAGAAAGGAATTTTCTTTTCACTCGTTCTTTTGTGTGGAAGGTTACTATTCATGAATGAAAGTCCTTAGGATAACATAAATCACTTACTATTCATAAATTAGACAAATGAAATTTCACTTAATGCCATGAATTTCTCATCCGAATTCTTTTATGAAGATAATGAACTACCTAATTGTATATTCACAATTTATTTTATTTTATGTTATTTTATTTTTTGAAGAGGACAGGAGCATAATTTTGTTGGGAAACAATGGAACACCTTGCAATGTCATATCTACAACCGCCCATGCATTTTTTATTATATCAAGCTTGACAAGACAATATATGTCATAGTTTAGCTAAAATTTGGAATATTTGACACCACATGTGTTACATGCCTAGAATTTGAATTAGGATTTCCTTTTATTTAGTTATTTATGTAGTAGAAAATGTGGCCAAGGACTTTAATGCAAATTCATATTGCCTTCAAAATGTTGATTGATAAAGATCTCATTTACTTTTAGAAGGATATGCAGATGTCAAATGGAAGGTGATCTCATTATTTGTGGAAGGATTTGCTAGTGCTAGGGTTGGTAAAGATATGAGCATTTAGGGCCATGGTCATCTTTCCTTAATTGTTATTTCCATTTCCATAGTCTTCCTTAATTGTATTTGTTTTGATTAAATTCCTTTTCACATTTTGTAAAGCCTATTAAAAGGCTATAGTTTTTAATGAAAAGGATAGAAAATAAGTCATCCAAATAGTTTGCTTTATGTTTTTGCTTCTTTTTTCTCTTGGTAAAACAAGAGATTATGACAAATACCGTTACAAACAGCTATGTTCGTAACAATATGAATCTTAGTTATTAGAATTAAGAGCTAATTCAAGAATTAAAAAATTATTTTATTTATTTATCTAAGGTTTATCATAAGGGATCAATGACTTTTGTCCTGCATATATGCTTCTACATGTCTAACAACATTGGGCTTAGGCTCGCATGGGATAAAACATATTTAACCTAAGCTATGATATCATATTGAAATACTGAAAGTCTTAACCTAAAAGTTAGTTGAAGAATTAAAAAATTATTTACTTTATTTAAGCTTTATCATAAGAGATCTTATGGTGTTAGACTTTTATTTTGCTTAAATTCTAGTTCACATGTACAAAGTATCTATACTAAACCTTAAGCATCATTTATCATGTTAACCAGCCTGTTGAGCTCTTCGTAGCACTACCAGCAGCTTTCAGCATAATCTCTCTCAGGGCCTGGGCCTTCTCCCTCATCACGTTAACTTGGTCATTTCTCAAAACGTGTTCTAAGCTCCTCAGCAGCCAATCTTTTGTGATTACACGTCACTCGTCTTTGACACCAACCCCTTACAGCTCCACCATCCTCCCGATCAAGTGATTATCGATGAAGAACAGCCTGCTGATCACTGGCACCCCGTTTCTAATACTCTAGGAAACAGAGTTTCCACCGCAGTGCGTCACATACACAGCTATAGAAGGATGTGCCAGAACTTGGGTCTGGGGAGTCCGTGGCACTATCTTTCCATGCATACTGATCTTCTCAGGAAACCCTGTCGGCAAGAGTTCCTTCCACTTGTCGTTAAAAGACCACAGAAATGGAACTTCACCCTCTTGGAGGACCCCCGCTGCTTCTATGAGCTCCTCAGGCGGCAGTGAAGCTATAGTTCCAAATCCAAAATACGCGACTGACCTAGATTTTTGACCATCCAACCACGAAAGGTAGCCCATTAGATCCGAGCTCGACCGGGGTAAAGGCGGTGTTGGTAGTGGTAGGGAGAAAAAGCCCACATAAAATACATTCTGAAACTTAGATCCGAGGTCTGACTCAAGACCGTAAGGGTTTAGTTCTTCAAAAAAATTAAGAACGACAGCGGTAGCTCGAGTTAGCACCAATCCTATTTCACGTAGTGTACGTAAAAGGAGAGGTTCTTCTTCGTCCCCTGTCATCAGCACCTCCTCAGGTAAGTCAGCAAAACGAATGGCCATCCTGGAATAAAATCGAGGGTTGCACTACCGTCGCTGCCATTGCTAACAAAACGCTCACGAATGAGGTCCGTGTAAACGTAAGCGGAGAGACAGAATGGATAACTTATCCACGCAGCGATCCATGGAACATTCAACTCCTCAGCAATCTGTGCAGCAGAGGTCAAGAATGCATCCGAGAGCAAGCGACTCTCATACTGGGCTCTGCCACTGCCTTGTCTATACCCTGTTTGAAGTTTTCAGGAGTGGCCTTAAGGAAAAGGTTCGGAGGCTTTAGTGGGCTTCCCGTGAGTACATGATTCTCAGGCACTTTGCAACTTCGTAGAATTTTATATTGTGTGGAATGTCCTCGGCTCTTGTTTTGGATAGTAGGGACGCATGGATATTTCAGTATTTAAGAATGAAAAGTGAACCTTGGAGCGAAGCTCGCTACTTGAGCAAGTAGATTTCGGGCAAAAAGGGGGTGGCTGGTGAATGGAAGCACCAACACATCCACACGCTTCTCCTCAGCGCTTATGGTCACAGCCATGCGAGAAGAAGAAAGGATGGAGACGTAGGAGAGAGTACTTCTCTATCTGATGACCCGTCCAGCTTATGATAGTACTTATATGGTTGCTGGCGTCGAAGTCTAAGATAATATGGACTAACAAACCTTCAGTGAGGTGCAGAGCGAAAATGCTTAAAGGGCGAAGCTTGTGGCAGTGCAACCGATAATGGAGGTCTTTTAGCCGTTTCTACTGTTCTCCGGAGTTTTGCATTCAAACTACTGTTCTACCCTGGGGTTATGTGAATCTGCGTAAATTACTATTCTCCCCTGAGCTTAGGTGCATCTGCATAATCTACTTTTCTCCCTGGGGTTAGGTGCTTCTGCATACATTATGCAGATTTTTTTTAAAAAAAAAAAAACCTAGGTTCTCAAGTAACCTAGATTTTTAATTTTTTTTTATTAGAATGCAAGGAAGCACATTCGTTAGTGCATATTTATTGGAATCCAACACAGGGTGTTGGAGTGCAGACCTCATAATCAAAGTGCCCACTAGCTCATCACTTAAGCTAACTGATGAATGACATTTGTTAGAGATCATCTCTTTCTAATGCATACATGCTGAAAATTGGACTGTAGAATTCTTTTTTTTTTTTCCAAATATTGTACCTTAAATTGACTTTCTTAGCAGATCTCAAGATGTTCTAGAATTTGTTTTACAGGCTTGTAGTGTGTTTTGTGCATCACAATCATATTCATGAACCTAGCACGGCATTGAAATTGTATATATATTGTGTTTATTATTCTTTTATCATTTTCAAAAATTTTTTCTTTGCATTGTTTTGTATTGATTTTTTATGTCTGAAATTTTAATTTTCGAAAGTACTAACTTCCTTTTTCAAAAACCAAAAGGTTGGTATTTACTAGGTTCATTATCACCTTACATTTAACTTATCTTTTATCGTTAACATCCGTTTTCTCGGAAAAGAAAAATCACTCTGATTGTATTTGTATCAATTTATATGAAATTACATTGTCAAATGTAATCAAGTTGGTGATTCCACTTAGTTCGCATCAAAGTTCAGTGGTTAACCGTGTCGATCCCAATTTGCGCGTTCACAACAGCTGTTCATAATAAGTATTTGACGGAGTTGAAAATTAGATTGACCTAAGATCAATCTTTGCACCGACTATTATCTTTCACCAAATTCTCAAGTTTTGGAGAAATGGTTACTCATGATCTAAGTGAAAACGCAGACTGCGTCTCACCAATGGAAAAGGTTGTATAGTCATTTAGCACGGAAAAGTGCCGTATGCTACTGAAGAGCTATACGAAAAATGTTAAATAAAAAGCACATACCTTTTTAGGAAAAAAAAAACTTTTAGTTGGGGAAAAAAAGTATCTTCCCAAGTAAAGTCAGAAAAATAAATTTTCAAGATATTTTTATTATGACTTGCATGTTAAGGAGAAAAAGATCTTACCTTGAGAAAACCAGGGGAAAGAAATTTTTGAACTTAACACAAATATGATACTTCTTTGAGGCAAGATAATTACAATAGTAAAACATTTTTTTGGTTAGGGACATAACCTACACTTTACATAGACAAAATTCTCAGAGATTCTTAAGAAAACTATCGAATGTGGAACAATCCAGGAGTAGAGTGGGAGAGTGGTGAAATAGGAAAATCAAGGAGATGTAATCATGATAGCATGTTATATCTCAGCTTTAAAAATATTGAAAAACCGCTTAATTTTCTCCATTAAAATCATTCATTAAGAGAAGAAAGCACATTAATATATAAAAAGGATCTTAAATCAAGATATTGAGGATGCAAAAAAATTACAGATTAACAATTGTTGTAGTAAACTATAATTCATTGATCCTTTGTGTTTATAAAACGACATCCACATAATAACTAAGTCAAAATTTTCAGATTTAAAGCAAAATTTAACTTACCTTAGCAAGTCTTCCAATCATTGTCAACTATAACCATTCGAGAGAATTTTGTCAGAAGCCATGAGAACGTTAAACTTGTAGCTAGTAATGCAATAACGTTATAGCACTTGAGTAAAACCCTTGATAATTTCTTAATGTGTTCAAGCTTCATCATCCCTTAACACTGATTTTAAGGGAGAAAGTAAAACCCTTCCTTAAATAAAATGGTATCCCCCTCCCTTACTTACCGGTTTTAAGAAAGGAAATTGAGCATTTCCAAATAAATATATAAAACTACCTAAATTAACCCACCAAGCTCCTCAATGTTTCATTCTACTCCAACTAGTTACTATTCGTATGTATCTTGATAGTCAGCTATACACTTAAATTGGATGTGTAAACATCATAAGTGCATTGAAACATGTGAACATACGGTGAGTGGGGAGTCTTGACACATTTAAGAAGAATGACCCTACAATGTAAAACATAGATGTTTATTCAACTGGTACGTAAGCATGCTCTTTGTCCAATGAAGGAGCCATGAAACAAGAAATTAAAAGAATTATCCCAACATTAGCACCTAGAATTTGTGTTGTCAGAACATACTGTCTACCCTGGCAGGCATCCTTCTTAGGAAGTTCTCAGGCAATGAAGGTAAGCCAACACGAAATCTCGGATGTCTTAGCGCGTAAAACCCGGTGAAAGTAATCAAACATTGGAAAGGAATGAAATAGGTTACCAAACAGACTACCAGACAGAATGACACAAAGATAAATGTAGCTCTTGGATCCCGCCAACTAAGCAAAGACAGCACCCTCTCCCCTTGGGTTGCCAAGTCCCCTAGCGCCACTTGAAACCTTCCACCAATGCTTCTCAAGCGATCATATCTCCTTGTTAGAACTTCATCCGTCTTCGTAGATGGCAACGAATCAAATTCTTCATCTAGTTCTTCCTCATTCGTCATATCAGCCCCAGACAACTTAGCATCCAGGTGAGGAGGATGTCGAGGCCGCTTTGTATAGCGCCAAATCCCCGCCAGGGAAAGGCACAAAAACACTGTGGGTAGAATCATCTCAGGAAAGAACACTAAAAGTAGGAAAAGCACATGAATGATAATGGTTGTAGTAGTACTAGTCCAGTTACGTATCTTCTCAACCCATTTAATGAAAACAAGAATACCACTGAAAAGCTGAAGAACCCTGTAATAGTTTGCTTTGGTCTTTCGTAAGCTCCACATGTCTGATCCAACATCTAGCATGTAATCAATGACCTCCTCCTTAAGGGGTGGCTCTGCGCGGCTTAACCTTGAGGAGGTTATTAACCTAGCTTGGTACCTCAAGCTATCTAGCTGATACACAGATAGAGGCCTAAGGTAATGCATGTCGGGTAATAATGGTAACGTATAAGTTTGTAGGACATCAATCAAGGATGCGCGAGAAAACTTCACCGCTAATTGAATTTCACCCGTCTTCTTTAACCCAGAAGGTTGGAAGACTGCAAGGGGATATGAATGCGTGTAAATCCGATTGCTTTCAAGAGTGGAAAGTCGAATCCTAACCTTGCCAATTCTTTGATGTGTTCCCTTTCCAGCCATATCTCCTGCCTCTAGGTGACCGTTGTCGAAAACTCCAACTGTAAGGACAGTACACAAATCATAAACCTCCCAAGAAAACTGTTGGTTCCATTGTGGAGCCAGACTATCAAGAATAGTCCTTGTCCTGGCCCACTTTCTCCCATATTTAGCAACACAATAGGCATCAGTACGATTCTCTTCCTCCTTCACCACTTGTAACCCCTTAGCATTCAAGATCCCCAACTCCAGTAACCCAATGACAGGTCTCCACAATGCCTTTGCTGTAGACCTAAGGTCACTACTGTAATTAGTAGCCTCATCAAGAACATGATACCCACCATCCAAAGAAATCCTCACATTAAGCTTACTTGCTAACGTCGCATCTTGCTGCTCATTCTGACCTTCTGCAGGCCTACCAAGATTATACCACCTAGAAGATACTGGTGCATTATCCAGTCTCTTCATGCTATTCTCCAAAGGAATCACTACCCTCCCTAGCCTCGCCCACTCTTCCTTATTTGAATGAGATCCATCCTTCACCGTCAAAACCAATGGCTCCTCAAATGGTTCTGCTACAACAAACATTATGTCCTCATCCCACGTAGGATTCAAATTCTTATTTTGTGATACCCTACTTCTCAAAACCCAATTTGCAAGGGTGGCCTTAACAAATATTTCGGGCTTCTTCCTATTTTTATCCGCAAGAACCAAATTCTTAGCTTGAATCACGTTGACTCTGAGATACCAAAGCCTCGGTGAATGATAGACCTTCGATCGTGTATATGCATCATTCACAGCGGCTGCAGCATCCGAATGCCATGCATCAGCAAAAGCCTCATCTGCTTGAGTCCCGATCCAAACAGCCAGCATCAACTCTCCTCTCAGTTTGACCCCATTATCATCCTCCAATCTATACCATTGCGGTGCCAAAGGACTATCTGGCTGAAGGCGGAAAGGGATGTCCCCAGTGTTGAACTTTACCTTACCAATCATGTAACTACCATCAGCCTTACCTCTCACCGCAAGCTCCAAAGCACTGCTCTGAATCTTCTCCTTCTTGAAGGCGAAAACTTGGTTCCATTCTGGGTTCGACTTCTTCTCAATGAACTTAGTAGTGCACTTATAAGTTCCAAATATCAGTTCAACGAAAGGATAATAGATACCAGGCAAATGCTTTGCCTTAAAAATCTT
Source organism: Casuarina equisetifolia (assembly GCA_028551475.1). Lineage (NCBI taxonomy): Eukaryota > Viridiplantae > Streptophyta > Magnoliopsida > Fagales > Casuarinaceae > Casuarina > Casuarina equisetifolia. Next base: position 14,115,190 of record CM052361.1, read on the forward strand.
CACAAAAATAAACTGCATTTGCTCTACAAGGTCATGGCGCATCCTGGAACTGTTACTGTTTTTCATGCCGCTGATGTTTGGCTTCGTCTCCTTCAGTAAGAAGTCCTCTTTTGGTCTTCCCATTGATCCAACTGCACAAAAAATAAACCCAAGAAGGTTTTCAGAAGCAGATTATATCAAGAACTCAATTTAACATCGTCAGAGGAGAATTCAACTGCAGTTGTGAACCATAAATACCCAAATTCCATGCACTTATTATCACTTGTTCATAACCATTCCTTCGTAGACACTCATTTTTTGCTACTATCAATGACAGTTATTATCAACTTATCCTCTATAATACATTAGCAATACTAATAATAATAAGAATTATAACAAAACAGTAATTGTAATACTGTTGTTACTACTATTATATATTAAAAAAAATTGTCCAACGCTCATATACTCTATTCATTAGATAATTGTTAAAAAAAGACAGTTTCATATTAGAAAGATATAATCCCTAGATAATATTTAAATGTAAAATTATCTTTCTAATTTATAAACTAACTTTTAGTTTGGATTGGGTAACCTAATATGGTATTAAAGCTTAGATTAATCTTTTGTAATTTTTATTCAACTTTGAGCTTTTAAAATATGTTGAGTGATTAGAAGAGCATCAATTCCACCATGGTCAACCTTTAGCCCAAAGTAAGCTAAGTGTGCAAAAAAATATTAAAAACAAAAGTCTTACATCAAAAAGATATGATCTAGAAAAAAAAAAACTTAAATATAAAATTTGTCTCATGAACTCAAACATTAAATTTTGAGTTGAACTTTGAACTTTTTAATAATAAAAAATTAATTGATACAAAAAGTTTTGATAGAAATCAATTTGTCGCACTGTTGGTCGTGCTAAATATTTGGAACTTCTCAAAGACCAAACCAAAACAAAAAGTCACACTTGGAGTTTCTTCATTTCAAGAAGCTAACATTATAACCGATGCGGAGCCACTGAAAATTCCATCACGAGCCAAATTCCAGTGCATTCCTAAACACACTCCGCTTGATTATAAAGAAAACGAGGGAAGCTATGAACATTATTTAGCATTCAATCATACAAGCAATGTTACAATCCTCAGATTGGGGAAAATAACGACGCAGATATCTTCTACTACCAAAAAAAGAAGGCCTTAAAATATGCAGCGCTTAAAAGAATTTAAAAAAAAAATGAGCGAAGAGTGATTAAAACATTCGGGATACATATGGTCATGGATGTGGCTCATAAGAACTTTAAAAACCTTTTACCACGCATCATATAACAACAGTAGATCTTCAGGTTTCACTGCACAAGAAGCGAGAATTTAACTAGATAGGAGAAAGAATAATAAAAAAAAAAAAAAAAAAAGCAAGACCTCAACTTTATTAGTAAAACCGGGGAGAGCAATGCAAGATCAAACAACTTACAAAAACCCATCACAGTCTATATAATACACAAACCAATCGCAATAGACTACAGATTCCAAACATGAATAACTCAAACTCTACACCGCTTCTCATGCACAGATTCCAAGCTCATACAAACGATAAAATATCAATACTTTTTCTCATATATGCTATAGTAAAGAGGGAGCGAGAAGGAGCGAGAGGGAGCGAGAGAGACAGAGAGAGGCCTAACTGAATGAAGATGGGCGGCTGGGCACGTTGCGTCACAGAGAAAGATGGAAAGGATTCGAGTTCGGTTACGGTGAAAGAGAGAGGGAAAACTTCAGTGACAACATATCGGTGATGACATGGCACTTTATTCAAAAGGCCCCCCATTAAAGCCCATATAAGTTTTACTTATTTTCTCTCTCTCCGCCTCTCTCTTTTCGTTCTTTCCTAACATAAGATGCGACATTTGGAAAGAATAAATCTACAACGACTTTGTCGCACCCTAGTAAACCATTGATGTGCAAGTACCACGTTTTGGTTTGCGGCAGAATAGCCTGTGTGAAACGTGGTACCTGTGGTGTTGGATTTCGCCACAATCGGGCATGGAACTTGGATACGTAACTTCGTTTCTTGCGTACCAATAAGTTGGTATCCAAGTTCCCGCCAATTCATTTGATTCAATTGCAGAGAAGTAAATAAAAGAAAAACAAACAGAATAAGAAAATGTCTTACCGTACGAGAGATTAAAAGTCTCTTTTTTTTTTTTTAAACTCACACAACTTTAAATGTGAAACTTGAGATTAAGAGGTCACAAATAATACTTGTTCCTATTTAAGTTAAGCACTTGTTGAAACTAAAAGTTTGTGGTTATGTATAACAAACTTGCTTCTATGGGTCAGAAAAAGATTTCACCATCCAAAGATACAGTGCAAAATATGGGCAATACGTGGCACAGGCAAACTCGTATGGCACACAAGTGATCTTAGAGACAAACTCGCATGAGCTCTGAAAGTTTCGACTTGAGAGTGACTGCTCTGATATAGTGATAGACTCAGTCATTTAAGAAAAGAGAATTGATCATACATGTATAACCGTAAAGGACTAATGTTGATGTAACCCTCTAAGTTAGGTTTGTACAGAAATGAAATGCAGAAACTAAAAAGTATATCGGAACTCGATTTTTGTTTAGATAAGTTCTTAATACAAGTTCTACTTTACAATACATTACATTCCCTATCTTATACCCAAAAAAAGCTACATTTCTACAGCTAATAAGCAAGAATCCTGTGTATGAAATATCAAAGAAATTTTGAAAATTCGACTGAAATATTACAAAAAATAAAATAAGACAAAATCTTTTGTAGGAATCTTTCGTTCGCTACGTTCTATATCACTAAAGGATTCTTCTCAATTCATCAATCAATGTAAAATCATCCTTTATGGTACAACTTTTATCAAATCTTTAGTCTTTCCTTTAGCATGTAAATCTCCAAATAAAAAAAATGCACATTTATTTCCTTATTTGAAAACATATTTTGAATTTTATTCCTTAACACCCCCTTCAAACTAGTGATTTGCTTACACCAAATTTGTGAAGGAAATGTTCATGTTGTCATCTGCATATCAGAAGATCATTTGAAAATTTGGGCATGTAGGCCCAATTAAAACTTTAGGAATAAAACCCCAGCCACTTAGAACTTTGGGCATTAATCCCATTCAAAAATTCTGGGCATTAAGCTCATTTCACTTTTAGATACGATGGCCTATATCATTTCAGTTTTTGGTTCATATAATTTAAATTTTCGGCATGAAAACACATATCATTTTAGTTTTCAAGCATAATAATTCACATCACTTCAGTATTGGCTTGATAGCCAATTCATCTAACCATGAAAGCCCGATTATTTTTGAATATTTTTTCTTAGAGAAAAGTAGGATTCACATTATTAATCCTTTCAGCCAAAAAGAAAAGAAAGGAAACAAGGTTATGGAAGCAAAGTGGAACGGCTAAACTGAAATCTCGAACTCGAATTTATTTAAATAAACTCTTCATTTGAGTGTACTCTCAATCGATTACATATTATGATTTACACAATAAATCTTGTATTTCTAAGGTTAATGAGCAAGAATCTTTTCAAATGAAAATCAAAGAAATCTTAATATACTATAATATCACAAACAAACAAAAAAAGGTTTCTTTGGTTAACACTCCATATCTTGAAAATCTCTCACTTAATGTCATTCCATATCTCTGAAATCCTATTGACCATTCAACTCGTGATTTTTTCTCCAGATTCTTCTTGATTTACCAGTCAAATCAAATTCAGATTTTACAAGAATAACGTAAATTGAATATTCAGTCTTTTCTTTTGTATCAAATCTCCTAATAAAAGATAGCACATGTTTTTCGTTTAAAAATTTTCGAATTTCATTCCTTAACAAGGGTTTTCAATTCATCAGCCCCTTCACAACTGATACGAAAGTTAAAACGAATAATAATAATAATCTTTCTCGTAATAGCAATCAGGACGCCATGCATGATATGGACAAAAGTGCTCGACAATACCAATTGACAAAAATAAAATTCTAGAATGATCCATAAGATTAATAAAAGTTCATTTAATATGTCAATAAATAGTAACGATGGATGGTGAATAATTAACGATTTCATAATGAGAACATAAAAGACAAGAACATACGGAATAAGCATGTATACATAACACACAAATAAAATTTTAAAGATACCTATGAAATCAATAGAAATTTACGTAAGAAGAGGAGTGCAAAATATATGGCAGACTGAACTTCATTTTGCTATTTAGCGTTGAAAAAGTAACAGAAAATAAAAATGAAAGAAAGGTGCATTGAGTTAATGGTTCCTTTCCTACAAACTCAAGTGAGTTCTTATATTAACAAACTTTCAGTACACAAAACAAGCTATTAAATATTAGTGTGAAGTTATCTTACATTACTAAAATATGGGCTATGTGGAATAGTTTATATGTAAAGAAATGCTGTGGAAATTCAACAAGATTGTGCCACTTAATATTGTAAGCTTTGCTATGGAGTCCACACAATATAAGTGGCACTACAGTAGGTTCAGGTTGGACCATTGTGGTATGGGGACATATTAAATATTAGTGTAAAATTATCTTACATTGCTAAGATATGGGCTTATAGTGTCGTTTATATACAAAGAAATATTTTCTTCCTTTGAACTAGCTTTTTGTGGAAGGTTAGAGATTTTTAATCAAAGCGAACTTAACCACAATTCCAAGGTCAATCCTTTGACAATTTGGAATCTGTCCCCGTTCAACTGGCAGTGATAGGTGAGTCTTCATAAACACTTGTTGAAACTGCAAGACGACCAGAATACTTGTACTTAATTTGCATCCTCATAGTATGGCAAATTTGCTATTTGCTATAGCAATGAATCTGCAACAGGAGGCTTTCCAGCATCCAACCTCTACTTCTTCCATATGAAAGATCAATTGGAAGAAATATTTTAATAAAAGGGTATGCCTGATTCTTTAACAAAGTTTACAATGTAATTAGTGTGTTAAATCCTCTGTTTACTTATTTTTCAAAGGCAATTTACAATTAAGTAAACTTCCATTTGGATTTTGCTAAAGACTTCTTGACATTTACAGAAGTTGAACTGTGAGCTTTTTAAAAAAAAAAAAAAACTCTTGGGTTGTCTTGCCTAAAGATGAAGCATTTCTTCCGGTAAGTTATGGCAACAAGCCCCCATATGTTTATAACTATTCGTAAATAATTTTAAAAAATTAATCTAATTCCCTATTTATTGGTGTAAAACCTATCCCAAAAGCTTGAGATAAAAAAGAAAATGTGTAAACCAGGGCTTAGTTAAATAATATTGGAGTCATGGTTATTACACTCAACCTTATGTTATTAAGTAAAATATGTCAAGGCATTATCCTTGTTAAATTAATATATATATATATATATTATAATTATAGTCAGTTGTTGACTCAAGTTATTAAGGAGAAATATTTAAGTAAGGAATATTCAACAAAACTGACATAAATAGCGAAATCAACATACAGGCGGAAACGTACGCTTCAATATTATTCTAACCAGTTGTTTCAAAGCTTATATTAATAAAAAAGAGTAAATCTAGATCATTCAATAGATGTTCTAACTGTTTTACATTCTGCGTAATAAGTTCGCCTCCTATGGCAATGGAAGCTGCTTGTTAGTCCTACCTTGGTAACGTATAAATTTCAAGATGCATTTGTTTTCCAAATAGGTTGAAGCTTTTAGGTTGGATAACTCTTCTGTTTTGTCTTTACCTTTCAACCATTTGCATATTCTTAATATCACTTGACAAAGATATTGTCACGTACTCCCCAACCTAAGGCTCTCTACATGTAGTATTTTCTCCGTGTGGATTGCCTCCAGCTTAAAGACCAGGACACTAATCCATGCAAGGGGAGCCACAGCAGTTCATGACCGTTAAGTAGTAGTAGTTATTGCGTTTAATCCATTATTAAGCTTGTATGGGTGTAAATCTATAAAACCGTAAAGTAGCCAGGTACAATGGTGTCCGGCTATAAAAGTAAGGGACTAAGAAGATAGGCAAGCTTTTGTTTTTAATTAACATAATGACTAGTCATGCCTATATACAGGGGTTTTGCATATAGAAATGCTTAATAAACTAACTAACTACAACCGAAAAGTATAATTAATTAACTATAAAACCAATATAATTATAACCACTAAAGGAAAAGATTTGATTGTGAAAATTTTTAAACTTTCTTTTTTAGTATGTGTCTATTGCATATGGAAATACTTAATAAGCTAACTAATTACAACAAGAAAGTATAATTATAGCTATTAAAGGAAAAAATTTGACGGCAAAACTTTTTAAACTTTCTTTCTTAATATGTATCTATTATATATGGTCTAAATAAAATCATAGACATTTTTAAAATAAAGCTATTCAAATGTCAATTTTATTAACTAAAATAAAAAAAGTAGTATATGAAAAACCATTTATGTTGGAAAAAGAACATGTTCCATGACAATATATTTTGATATGACAATTTTTATTGATAAATGTATATAAATGTTTTTCATATTTTAGTATGCAAAATAAAACTAAAAGAAGTAAAAGGTGTGTAAATTATAATATTAATTAATGATATTATAAAGTAATCAGTTTCCTACATCCTTAATATTACTATCTTATCCAAGTTTTGAAAGGATAATTCTTGAACAAGAAGAAAATATTAATTATACAATATGCTTATCCAAAAGGAATTGATGCTAGACTATCCTTGTAGGAAAAAATGTTTAAATAAGTGGCAGTCCAACTTGAACTAAGAAACTGACCCATGTTAAGGGACTTTGGTTCATGATCACATTAAGAGCTCAACCAGTGAAGCAACTCAAGCCCACAAGACTTAAGAGCTCAACCCACGAAGCAGCTCTGGCTCCTAAGCCTTAAAAGCTTAACCCATGAAGTAACTCAGGCCTGCAAGACCTAAGCTCGACCCAAGAAAAGACTCAGGCCCACAAGACTTAAGTATGACCCGAGAGAAGCCCTAGCTTCTAACTCGATCAAGATAGCAAGCCTTTTGTCCTCTTTGCAACCAAATGTCGACTTTCTCAATGGTAAGAAATTTAAAGAAGAGATTTTTTTGTCAAAATAGCTAATCAGTGTAATTCTATGATGATTAAGAGTTTGAATTGAAGCCCTAAATAGGATATGATGAGGTAACTTTGTTCTCTCAAGGGGGAAAGGACTCTAAATCCATCAAGTGTGGTAGAAACCTAAATCAACTACTTTTATTTGATTTCATATAAAAACAAAAAAGAAGAACATGAGTTTACTAAGAAGATCTTGAATGAAATTCTTTATAGATTATATTCTTTGTGATTACACTTGTGTATTATCTTGTTTATGTGTTGATTGAACTCTAATTATTATTTTGCACATAAACTTGATTGTAAATTTGAAACCCAAACTTTTTATAATTTGGGAGTTTCATGATTCGAGCTTTGATTGTGACCTTTTATCTTAGAAAGTTTTTTGATTAGCAATATCCCTTACAAACTACATATATCATTAAGCATTTGCTTTGTAAAAAAGTTAGAATAACCTTTACTTGTAACCTTATGGTGTTGTAATCCTTTGAAAAAGGGATTATGGAGGTTAGGAGAATGTTTTCTCCTAATTAATAAGTAAAGTGGACTTCAATAAGTTAGATTGAAGGAAGAAGAGGGTGAACATAGGTGTAAAGGTTGAACTACCGTGGTAAAAGCTGTCTATGTGTATTCTCTATTGATGCCTTTTATTCTGCTCTAGAAATCCAATTGATAGACTTAAAGCTTGAAAACCAATTCACCCCCTCCCTCCTTTCTTGGCTAGCCATTATACCTAATAATCATTACTTAAGAATATTAAACCCTTTTAGGGTAAATGTTTTATTATGTTATAGATGAATAATTTCTAACTCAATTTTCTTTTAAATGAATTATGATGTTGAGTATGCTCTTAAAATTTTGTATTCTCTTATTTTTAGATGAATATACTCATATATTCAAAAAAATAAATAAATAATAAATAAATAATGATCTTCAAGACTAACGTAGTTCATTTTTTTCATTCTTAGCAGTTATCGTGTGGTACTTTGTAGGACACACACCATGCTTTGAAATCAGCATGTCACGTTTTGAGGAGGGACTTGTTGCATTGTTGGCCTCTAATTTATTGTCAATATGCATCCTAAACTTTATGTTGGTCATGCCCGAGCTTGCTGCATCGTTGGTTTCTCCTGCTGTCGACATGCGGCCTTAAACTTATGTCGGTGATGCCCATCCTGATTCTGAATGAATCAGAAGAAGCTCTTCCCAAAGGTTTAGTTAGTATACTGATGATGGAATGTGTCTTGTAGATAATGTATTTATGCAGATGGAACTAGACTTGGAACATAAGTTTAAGGACGCATATTAACTGAACAAGTCTTCCAAAATATGTATTTATGACGGAAGATCAACTGTAGATCAACTTGTTCCGAGCCTTCAAGACTAATGCAGTTCGTGGTTTCTGGACATTTTCTGTAGTCTGTAGAAGTCGCACCATGAAGCGTGTCACGCTTTGAGGAAGGACTCGCTGCATTGCTGGCCTCTCCTTTACTGTCAACGGTAAAGTACCCTCAATCATCTTAAAGGGTACGGGGGGTGATAGTAGCAGTCGCAGACACAATTCAACCCTCCTTGTGCGGGCGTTTAAGCACCCCCGATCACATTCATGAGTACTTTGAAACAGCTCAATCCCTATTCTGCTTCTTAAATTAACATCCTTTTTATGCCTATTTCCCAATCTATAGGCGACAAATCTTGCACGAAGTCCTTTTTGTCCCATTATCGATTTTTATATGTTTTAAATGGCACCCAATTTGACTTGTTTGATGCTTTTGTTAACAATCCCTACCACCTCCTTCTATTGTTAGATACTGCTCCATGCACTCTCTTAGCGCCGTAGCTTGAGCTATGGACTGCGAGAAGAATGATAATAAGAAAACAGTTTGGTATTCATGGCTATTCTTTAATACGTAGCACAACGGAATGAAACAAGCTCCGTCATTCTCCCAGTTTGAAGGTTGTCAAAAGTCTCGCATTACTTCACACTCACATTGCTAATGCTCCTTTTTAATTCCGAGTCAAAAAATCCACAGGCAGGAACAGTTACTGTCAGGTCCATCCTTCCGACATAAAGTATCAGTTCACAAAAAGTTTCAGTATGATCATATATTTAGGAGTATGGCATGTACAATGAAGAGTTCATTAATATGGCATTAGAAATAGAACTGGTCACGCTTCTAGTTAACTGTCTCACTCTTGGGAGTAAGCAACCCACTGATCATCATTCATGGGCAACATAGTGCAGCCCTCGGGAGTTGTTATGTTTGGCATGCGTGGGCAAACAACTACCCTTTTATAGGATGAGGTATCCGTCCCAGCTGTTGGCGCAAGACTCGTGTCCGCAGCTAAATTAGCGGAGGAATCACATAAAGATGAAGCACTGTTACTTCCACAGGAATTATAACGGCTGAATTCAGCACCTACTGCAATCAATGAGATAAGAAGGCTTAGAGATCTGTATGTCATTGCCGTACTACTTTAACTACCAACAAGCTTTATTCAACCCTAATGAACTTCATATGCGATTGGACACGCATACAGAGAAGTATATACCAATGAGTTGGGGCATTTCAATAGGGCATAAATTAGGCTATAGACATTTCGTGAGAATTCAAGAATTCTTTTACTTTCAAGACCACAATTAATGTGCCTTTCGATCTAATAAAGTGCAGTAAGAGGTGTGTGCCAAAGCCAGCCACCACATTCATCTCAGAAGCATCAATAACAAATAGAATGAATCTAGATAGGGGGAAAAGGAAACTAATAAAAATGAAAAACTAAGCTAATGCAAACAATGATGGTCTAGCAAGCGTAATAATATGATTAAAATAAATGAACGGCCTTGAGAAAAATTTCACCTGTATCCTCCTTAGCTTGTCCCTCTGTAACGATGCAAGGATTCACACTCGTTAGGGCTTCGGATCCAACCTGTGGCTGCAGATCAGCGAGATTTGGTTGCACGCTAAAAGTTGAAAATTCAATTGCTTCTTGTTCTTGCTGAGGGCACCCAATCAAAGGCCTCTGAGTTGACTTGCCTGGTAGAAATGCGAACTGTACATTAGACACCATGAGATGAATGCAAATACAAGGATCACAGTCATAGTTAGCAATGTCGATGTCATGGTAAAAATACCATAAGAGCATATTCAGCAGAACTTAGTCTAAGATAAGATGTTTGTTAATGCAAATTAAAGTTTCAGGAACTGTTTCTACTAAAAATTGCCCAAATAACTTTCCTCTCTGGTCCCCTTAAAATTCCCAACATATTAGTCTTGATTTTTCTTCTTATGGCTCAAATAGTGAGTTAAATCTTCTGAACATCAATTGAGGCTATCATTTCAAGATCTAAAACTAGTACAACCTAAATGTTAAAAGAAATTTAACCTTAAAACTCCTTTTCTTTTCTTTCCTTTTCCTCCTTTTTTTTTTCTGTTTTTGAGGGGCTAATGACATAGCTAAGAATTCAAGTTCTAATTATTCCACAAAAATTGCCATAAGTCATTGCTTCTTGTCATGAATTTACAAGCATTGTCTTGTACCATAATCCAGGCACCTAATTAAAGTCCAACTAACTTCATGGGGCCCACAATTGGTTTATCTAAATTATGCAAAAAGATAACAACTACCAAATAACACAATCTCAGGTAAAAAAAGGGTTAAAAGAACCCTCCTATTAAAACAGCAAGGCCAGTAACCGGAACCAAAGATAATCATAATAGCAGCACGTACATAAGAGTACTAAATTGATCCAATTAGCAATCCTAATCTACACACCAAAAAAAATGCAATTAGTAAGACAAGGAGAACATGCTGGAGGGTCAGACCACACAGTACATAGTAGTATTACTATTGAAGAAAATTTTAAAAATGGATAACATGTGGAAGCTATGGACAGTACTATTGGAGTTGTTGGATGAATAAATCAAGTGAAGAGACAGGGGTCACCTTCTCCAGAGTAAATAGCTAAAGAATTGCAATCATTTTGTTGCTTGGCCAATTCACAAAAATCATAGGTTATGTCTGGTTGATTCTCGGTTTCTTGCCGTGCTGGAAGCAAAAGGGTAGAAGACATCATAATGTGACTCTTAGAAGGTAGATGAACATCATGTGGTGCAATTGGATAAATGAGAAAGCCCAGGATTTTGAGACGTTTTTGAGTTTCCTGATGAAGCAGATCTTTCTATAACACTCATGTAAGCAAAAGACTTTGACATCATAATCTGGGACCTTTTTGGATCTTCTAATTGTTAGAAAATATATTTCTTTTTGAACGGTTTCCTGGTATATTTCATGTTTCCGTTTTGCCCCTCTATGGGAATTTTTTTCTTTCCGGGCAGCATACTCATCAAAAAGACTAAGATTTTTTATCAGAACAGGTCAAGGTCAGGTTGAAAATAAAGCAAAATCTCAAACTAATCTACTGACATCACGCATGAAAGACAACAACAAGAATGCCTGCGGTGAAAACCAATGAATCCGTAGAAGGTGTATAAGGAATCAATACCTGCACTGGAATACACCTGTAGCCAATTAAAATATGCTTGTGCAGATTTACAATTTGTAGAGACCAAAAACCCCATTCCTAGTTAATGCTCTTAGAAATTCAAACAAACTAGTTCCAAGATATGAATTAAGAGTCTGCTAAGACTTAATAAAAGCTAATTACGTTCTAACTTCTTTAAATATGGCATGAGAACATTTTAACTACTGAAATGCTCCCAACTACTGACTCAAGGGATGGTTACGTAGCATGTTTAAATGCTTTAAATCCAGACTGCCCGGAGCTAATAGTGTTTTAGAACATGCTACTCAGCAAATTGGCCTTGACTCTCACCTGGTCATACATCTTAAACTGTTCTTGGTCCAGAAAAAATTGCAGCATTTTTTGCCATGTTCCAAAGGTGAAGCCCCATGCTTTTTACATTCTTCCTATAACTGGACTCAGCTACTCATAGCCGTCCAATCTCCAATTCAAGGAAGGTTTTGGATCTATAAATCTTAAATGTTTGCTTATGGTTGTAAGTGCTTTCCTTGTGCACTTACAATACAATGTGGTAATTCCCCGTTCTTGCGCTTTTCTTTATTAACAACTTGCTTATCAAATGGATTGGATTGTCAATCAGAACAGATCAAGGTCAGGTCAAAGTTAAAACACTAGACCAACTTATCCTGTTCTGACATCATATATGATTGTGGAGAAGAAAATGCTAGAACAATCAATTTTGCTGTGAAACAACAAAAGATGCTTAGAAGGCTTTAAGGAAATCCCTTTCAGCAATGGAATAATTTTGACATCAAAGAAAGTGTGCTACCTCTTCATTCACAATCTTCAGAGAATAGAAGCCTTATGCATATTTAGAGCTCCTTCACATTCTAGATAAGAAATAAGAGTCAATAAGACTTATTGACTATTCTAGTCAACATGAGAACCGACTAATGAAACTACCTAAAGTACCCCTTTGACTAATTTCAGGAAGTGGTATATGTAGGATGTTTTAAGGCTATCCCAAGCCTGGGTTGAACTTTTTGTGGCCACAGATAACAGTATTTCCAAGCATGGTATTGGGAAATTAGGCTGATTTGGCACAGTAACACTTACAGCTGTCTTTGGAAATATTAAGCCACGGAAAGGCTAAAGGTCTATTTTGCATATCACGAGGAATTGAAACCTAGCTTGTGGACTATTCTAAATTACTTTGTGCTTTTCACAATGTAACTTCAACAAGGTAGATGTCCTCATATAAACAGAAACCTCTAAATTACTATAGTAACCTTTGGAGTAATTATTTCTTCTTCAAAAATTATTAATTGTAAAAAAATAAAGGGTTAGAAAGAGGGAGTAAATACATAAATAAATAAATAAATAAATAAATAAATAAATAAATAAGAGAGAGAGAGAGAGAGAGAGAGAAATAACATTTCAGAATATAAATGTAGCTAGAACTTGTTGTCAAAGAATTTATAAACAACACTGTTTTAAGAAATAAAAGAATGTAATTAAAATAATAAAAATCGAAATGACAAATAGAAAAATAAAAAGCACAAGAGTAGGATCAAATATTATCAGATAATCTATTAAGCTTCCAACTTTCAACCTCACTTTAGTTGGAATTAAAAATGTCCTATGACATCCAAATCATCATTTTGTCAGATGCCAACAGGATAACTCAAAAGCAAATCAGGCTAACCAGAACTGGGTGTCTCTCAAGGTTCAATTTTGTATGCAATATCCAAGATGCAAAACATAAGCAACACAAAGAAAAATATTTACCCAATACTAATATCAATACCCGAAACTGATAGTGCTAAAAAACAACACTTACGCTCTTTCAGGGTAGTGTAAGCAAGCTTTGCAGCGTTCATCTCAGCTTGCTTTTTGGTCCCAGCTTCGTTTCCTTCAAAAACCTCTCCATATATCTCGACAGTCGAAAAAAAAACTGGTACATGGCTTTCAACTGAAGCATTTGTATTATAAACTGGCAAGTGAAAACCTTCTTTTTGAGTCAACTCTTGTAGAAGGTTCTTGTAGAGTCTAGTATCATCCTGAAACATTGGGAAAATAAAATTAAAAAAAGACAGAAAGACATTATAAATTAGTAAAATAAAGAATTGTTAAAATCATCTTTATATAAAGGGCAAGAGAAAATAGAATACTAACCTCTTTAACTCCATCAGGAACCAATGATGTTAAAGCAACTTTAGCAACTGCATTTTCAGCATCCTTCAAACTAGAAAAGAACTCTGGACTCTCAAAGGTTTGTCCACCAATTGTGACCCTACATTTGAAGCGGCTAGCATGAGGAGGCCCCTCACGTTCACTGGAGTACACAGGTAGACCAGTACTTTTCTTTTGAGCATAGTTTTGTAGATGATTCTTGTACAAATATTGCAGATCTGTTCCCCAACACAGAGATCGGAAGTTGTAAGTTCATACAATCACTTGTCACGAGAAAAACATGAGTGAAGTCCCAATGTAAGAAAGCCTCGCTAACTATAACACAAGATAAAGGAGTAATTCGTTTTCTTTTTTCTTTTAACAAAATTTCCACCGAAAAAGACACCAAGAAGCCACCAACTAAGTACACAAGGTTAAGGAGTACCTAAAGAACAAGACCACAGTGCACCAATAGATGATCTATTGATTCCTCAAAACTTTTGATCATGATACAAAGGAAACGACCCTATAACCTAGAAATCTTTGGTTGAGACTTACTAAGGCACTGAATATTTCTTACCTCTATCTCCATCATCACTGATGACATGCAAAGCAGTTCCGTAGGTCTCAGGCGTTTGACAAATCTCTTGTGTTTTTGTTTGCAAAGCAGGGCTCCCAGAGAGCACCATATTTACATCAGTACTTCCAATTGAAACACCTACAGAAAAATAATGAGAACCCAATATGAAAGCAACAAAGATTGTCCTAGAATACACCCAGCAAATCTGGAACTTGGAAAACTGTGCACATGAACAGGTTAATCCATGAAAAAAAGAAGGAAACACCAGGAGATTTGATAACTACACTAGGAAACCACCTAGAAAATGCTAGGTCAAAAGGTTTGGACCAATTAAAGAGTCAGATGCAAGTAAATTATACGAAAAAGGAACAAATAAGCACGAGCCCACTGTAACGCACAATCTTTTAGAATAACCCTGGGACTTCACAATGAAAGGAATTAACATATTTTAGATGATATTATAAATTACACAGCAAGTGTGGTACCTTGAATTTCAAGGTGAAGGCATTTCGCAGGCATGTGCTAAAACCAACAACAGGCATATCCTTGTCCAATCTTGACTATATGGGCAATAACAAGGATTGCCAATTGTGACTACGGCTTTTGCTTACCTAAATGCCTAACACACCACTAAGATGCAATAGATGGTATCCAAACCAACATGATGACACCATATAACTCCACAAGGGCATTATAGACATGAGGGGGAAATAATGTTACCCCAAACTGGCACAACCTCATGTACTAGTTCAATTTAAGTTACACAATGTATTTACAAGGTCAATATAAATTATACAACCATGATGGACCATCCTAATCTCAACTAGTCCTTTTATGGTAGCACAAAGATATAACTAGCGTGTCATCATCTCATTACAATAGATAAATAGGGGATAATGAGAGAAAATGTAACTGAATGACCAAATGAAACTTTCCATAAGCACATCCACCCAATGGAGGCCTTAATTATTGGCCTTTCTTTCTCACTATTATTTACATTCAATATAGCAGTGAAGGCTTAGCATTGGTAATGAGGATCTCAGTCCTAATGTGTTCATTCACTAGCGTTTAACCATAAAATTAAAATGGAAAGGCTAAATATGGAATTGTGGAACTAAACTGATTATCTAAAGCTAGTAAAATTGTAATGCATACCAGGCTCCACGAACTGAAAGATACAAATAAGAAATATAAAGGTACAACTTAGCACATAGGTGCAAGCCTCACTAGCTGGCATGCCTTGGGCAAATCCATTTTCACGATAACTCACCCCCAACCATTGGCTTAAAGAGGAGAAGAGCAAAGAAGCAAAAGACAAAGCAAACAAACAAGTAAATTCAACAACATTTAGATAGATTTGTACTAAAACATGTAAAAATTATACGAGACATATGTAGAACTTCCAATGACTAAATGCAACAAAAGAGTTAGACATGTCTAGGCTAGAGTATATCCAGTCTAAATACAAGTAATCTTCTATTACATACAGGTATTTGTACAAAATGAATGTTACATTGACTACTATCTTTGTACAGTCAATAGCCTTGACTTTAACCTAATAAACTTCAGATGATTTTTCCATGAGTGGATACTGATCAGAATAATCTATTTACATTACCAACAAATCATTAATCATCATAGCTGTGACTCATTTGACGTAAATATGAAATCGAATGCTCCAAGCCTTGCATGTTATTACAATTCTGGTCAAAACATTTCCAGCTGAATGTCTATCAACAGGAAATACAATTGCAACTGTAGTGACAACCCCTTTCACCAGTAGTAATTTGAATAGACCTTAAATATCTCTTAAAGATATGTCAAACATTAGGAGGAATAGACAGGAGGGAAACCAATTGCTCTAGAAACTGCCGTTTAGTAAAGTGCTGCCAAAACATTCAAGTCGAACAAAAAGAGGTATTTCTATCCTGAAACTTAAACACTATAGACTTTTGAAGGAAACCTAACATCCATCAAAGAATAGATGCTAATCTTTTGTCAATCAAAGTTTTTCAGAATATTCTATTAGACCAAAGAAAAAGGTTTGCAACCACAATATTGATACCAAAAAAAAAAAAAAAAATCTGTATGCAATAGACAGCTAACTGTTGAAAAGGTTTAAACACACAACTATTAATCATTCTAACTATGAGACAATACAACAAGACCGAGTGAACGCCATTGCTTGACTATGCCACAGCAAGCTTCAGAATTTGGGAGCTAGAACAATATACAAAAACAATTATACAATAAAAGGAAGATCTATCAAGGGAACCACGATCAAAACTGCACTTTTCTCAGCACCCAAAAAACCATTAACCAACATATTTATAGAAACAAAACAGATTAACTAGCTAAGAAAATAAATACCAAGAACAAACATCAAATCTCAGATTTCACTACCCCTTTTACCAGGTGGGAGAAGTGATGGCTGTGGGAAATGATCAAAGGATAAGAGAATGGAAGGCTGAGGCAAGGGAGGCTTAGGGTTAGTGAAGTGATCAAAGGCAATACGGGCAGCATCATTTTGTGCCTCTTTAGATGATTTGCAAGTGTTTTGAGTCTGAAAACATTCGCCATTGACAGTGACAGTGGCTGTGAATTTAGCGCTGTGATCAGGACCATCCTTTTTGGTCTCATACTCTGGCAACCTCCACGACCTTTGGTGGCACAACTCTTGCAGCCTTGACTTGTACATTTCTTTGTGGCCTCTTGCTCCTCTTAATTTGATGTAGGTGACAATAAGGAGGATTTACTGAGAATCACCAAAAGATACAATATTCCATCATGGATGCTAAAAGTAATTTGTACACAGGATCTGTTTATAACTATCCACAGTTGTGAAAGACGAGGAAAGGCAAAAAGTATTACATTGTTACTTTTGTTGTTATTTATTTATTTTCTTTTCACAAGAGATTAATCGAGATTAATTGAGATTAATTGCATGTACCTTTTAAAAAGAAATGGATGCATGTGAGTAAAATGCTCCTGAACTTCCTAAATAACCCTTACCAAAAGACATAATAGGCTGGAGACCGCAGATTCTCATTATTTATCTTGAATGAAACATAGAGAAGAAATTGGATACAAAGTTGGATTTTTGCTTCATTCTTGGAAGGCCACATATCCTAATCATATACCACTTTATATTTATTCTTTTAATAGTTGGAAAGTATCCAAGATATAATTAAAAGAGTTATTAGTAATAGCTCATTCCTACAGAGTTATAAGTTATAATTGAAAGACCCATTTTAATCATTTTTTACCTTCTAATTAGGTTCACTAACTTGGTCCAAATAGTTCAGTTGAAATTATTTTCACAAAGACCACTTTGTAAGATTAGCATAGACTAGATTACTCACATGGAATTTGAATTTTGGAAAAGTAGTATGTAAGAAAGGCAATATGTAATCCACTATATAACAACATAGTCATAAGGGAAAATCATATATCAAGGAAACATGTATTCCACTATATTACAACATAGTCATAAAGAAAAATCATATATGTCAAAGAAGGTAAACAAATTCTAATTTTTCCTTTTTCTTTTTCTTGCTCAGATCATTGTAATCAAGGGCATAACTCTGGATCAAATAATAAAATCAACCAAACTAGAAATCATAATAAAGATTGACCTAAATTACCAACAACAAAAATAAGTAACGAAGTACTAACAAAAACACAATGAAATCATGAAGCAAATGATCCACCACCTTTTATACAAAAAATTAATTCATGCTCTATGATATGTAGTCGAAATCTAATAATGCTTTGAGAAATAGAGAAAGTATACATATGAGCAGCAATGTACTTTCTGATAGATCAAATTCAAATTGTCTAAACAAGAGAGGAAGAAGCAAGAAAGAAAGACAAAGACCTGAAAAACAATGACTAAAGAGTCAACAATTAACTGGGTAGCTGTCTTTCACAAACAGAGGGAATTTGAAGCTTTGCACTAATCCTAAGGTTAAACTGTTTTTTTGTCTTCGAGTCTCTCAGTGCATCAATGGCAAAACATCTGTTTTCTCTTTGAAAATCTTCTCATTAAGGTGGGTTTGCTACTGTAATGCATAAGGCTATGGGTCCTTACGAGCTTCTTTAAAGTACAAACATTGGACATATGTGTGCCGTTTGTATAGTTTGCTTATATCAGAACCTCTTTCCTAAGGGGTTAAATCAAATGTTACAAATCTTGATGTACACAACAGGGATTCTCCTTCACATTTAGAGGCCCGTCTTTCTTAATGCCTACCCATCATCACATGCCAAGCATCACAAGCCACATGCCAACTATCAATTCCTCTTTTCTTGGTTCTAATAGCTGATCATATTTTTGAGAGTTATGGTTTGTTTGGATAACCACCCAGCAAACAATTCTGGTAATATAGTTTATATGGATAAGCACTCAGCGGGCCAACAATTCTGATTACCAGTCCAACGGTTGAGTTCCCTTGGGTTTGTTCTGATTCATCCGGATGCCATTGACTTTGTCATCATCTAGGAATTATTCCCACAATTGCCTTTACACTATATCTAATTTCTCACAAACTAGCAAACGTATACAATGAAATATACGCTGGAGTTTGCAATGGAATGCATATAAAGGTATGCGGAAGAACATGCCTGATGAGTACGAGTATGTTCCTTTTCATTTTTCTTTTTCTTTTTTCTTTTTCTTTCATTCTTAAGGATGAAGGCATCAACTTCTCGAAACCTCTCCAAATAACAGTTTATTCGGTGATTTTTTATGGCATTACTGCGTTTCTTTAGGCATTTCATCAAACATCCACCATGCCAACCCTACTATAGCTGCAACCAAAGACGGAGAAACGAGATAAACAACTCCAAACCCAACGAAAAGCAACAATCCATTAATTCCTGCCCCAAAAACCGCAAATACCAGTTGCACAGATACAAATCTAAGCAAAAATATAGGTACATTCAAATCATCCAAAAGATAGGTACATAAAAATATTGCTTCTGCATGTATTAGAGTGTGTGTGTGTGTGTGTGTGTGTGTGAGAGAGAGAGAGAGAGAGAACCCGGAGAGACTGACAGACTTGAGAGGGAAAACCGCAGGAGTAGCAGAATGCTCTGAGAAACCGAGGAAGTCAAGGAGGACTAGAAGTGCGAGAATAAATGGCAGTCGCCGGAACCATTTAGGCATGGTCGACTAGCTTAGAGAATAAGTTTCCTTTCATTTTCATCCATTGCCCGTACAGCGTAATGCATCATATCTGTGTACTTTATAATTAAAGCGAATAATTTCGGAGTTCGAAGGTCGTAGATTTTGTAAGTTTCTCAACACGCCTGGAGCGCGTCTACCTCATTACGGTGTAAATTCAAAACACATACAATATGATAAATATTAATATCCATATGCAAAAATCTAACGAAGATGACGTACTGTATGTAAGTGTTACGGGTTTAGGTTTATGGGTCTAACCTATAATTAATTAAGTCAGTTTGATTTTAGATTTTTTGGGATAAGTCTAGATAGTTTAAGATTCTTGAATTTAGGATTTATTGAGATAAGTCAAGATAATTTAAGTTTCTTAGGGATTCTTTTAGATAGGATAAAATTTTCTTAGATAAGTCAAGTTAGTCTAGGATTCTATGTCTCCTCTTTATAAAATGACATTATTTGTGCAAGGAGAAGGAAATTTAGATTATTGATTTGGTTCTTTGTTTTATTTTTAATATAATTTATTTATTCTTTTCTTGGTTTTGGTATTCCCATTTTAGCCCCAATTAATGGTCTATGTTATAGGTTTAAGTTTATGAGTATAGTCTATCATTAGTTAAGTCAATTTGATTTAGGATTTCTTGGAAGTCAGGTTAATTTAAGATTCTTGAGGATTTCTTAGATAAGATAAGATTTTCTTAAATAAGCTGAGTTAGTATAAGATTTTATGTCTTTTCTTTATAAAATGACATGATCATTGCAAAGGGAGGCAATTTGGATTATTAGTTTGATTTTTTGTTTTATTTTTAATATACTTTATTTATTCTTTTCTTGGTCTAGGTGTTCCTATCTAAGCCTTAATTAAATGTCTAGGTGTTCTCATATAAATCCCAATCTATCTTTTATGAAAGAGTCGTCTATCATTCCTAACAAGCCATGATCTTATTGAATATAAATCAGTATCAGTAAACATATATTCAATATAACAATATGCATGCTAGCTATATTCTCTCTTATCATTGCTTCTAATGTACACGTACGCACACACACGGGGGACTAATGCATCCTATATATGTATTAATATTATTGCAAAATATATTGTATTCTATGATACATGCATGTATACAGCAACTATTGCAAATATCATGAACAAGTAGATTAATGTAGTAGGAGCAATGATTTGTCCATCAAATCCAAGATTAGAACTTTAGATATTATAATAATAAACATCATTCTTTTCATAATATTGGTATATAAAAAAAGGTTGTTGTTTTTATGAACTTTCTTGATGGACACTAATTCCTTTGTTTCGTGACATATTTCTTATAGTTTTGATCATTCTAATTTCAAAGTTGCTTCTTTCAATTTTTTTTCCTTATTCAAGCTCAACCACTATTGACTTCGAGGAAGAATATTTATTGAAAATAGCTTGGAAATTTTATAAACAAAAGATTGTAACAAAGGTTATAAATCTTGAAATTCAACAACAAAAGCTTATTCTCTCATTTTTGTCTTTGTTCTTTGTTTACAAGAGTTTCAAGTTTTGCCGTCACTTTGATTTTCTTTATTTCAATTACTATGATAATGCAAAACCTATGATAATGGTGATAAAATGTATAAAAATGTGTTTGACTAGTGGACCAAATCATGAACATGCTTCTATGATTGAAAAGGAAAAAGATTTGCTAGGCTATTGCACAACATCGCATAAAGATGCTTCCTTCCCTAAGAAGATTGGAAAGGTATCTTCCAACAATGTACTTGGTTAAATCTATAAGATGAAGTTAGTGCTTAGTTTAGCTTATCTTCTTATAATAATAACAGTAGTGTCTTGTCAAAATAACAATATTTGTTTAATAGTTATTAATGTTCTGTGTCCTCTATATACAAGGGATATGCATGTAAAACATTTTTGTAGTACTGATTTATAACATATGGAAGTAAGCTTGTCATGATTTCCTTCACATAGTAAAGCCGAATGACTTTGTATAATGGAGTTTCATATTTTATTTCTTTTTGTCTCTTTATTTCTGTTTTACTTTTGGACTTTTGTTTACATTATTTTGCTTATACCAAAACTTTGTTCATTATTAGCAAGTATGTGACCATAATTTTCTTAGTGGAATCAAAATGTAGACTTCTTATGTTTATGTTAAAGCACAAGCAAATATGAAAACATTGTTAGCTTATTTTGTAAGCTCATGTAAGTATAAACTAATTCTTTTATAAAGTGTATTGATGTGAATAATATTGATCTAATTGTATAACCTTGATTGCAAATATGATGCTAGCTAGGGTAAGGCTTAGTGCACCTTATAGATGATGAGTCATGACTATTTGGTTTAGCACATTATAAGTTAAATTGGTTAAGTCCCCCCTCTAGCTCATTATATGTACATTAAAATTTGTATTTATATTGAAATAAGGTTTATGGTAGATCTTTGAGGAATTTAAGGGCATAATGGTCATTTAACCATGATTGGTATTTTTTTTCTATTTAACGAAACATTATCACACTTTACTTGTCTATTTGTTAAATTGACACCCTTTCACACAAATTTTTCTCTTTATTATTGAGCATTCTTGTTACTGATTCATTGTGGGTTTCTTACTGTTCATTGGCTAGCACAATTAAGGTTATAAAGGATAAGATCTTTGCCAAAGATCATATAAAAAATGTAACTACAATCAAGTATGTAACTTTCATTTTAATTTCATACTTAAAACTCATTTTTAATCTATAATTGACACCCTTTTGCATAAATTTTCTCTTTACTATCAAGCGTTCTTGTTATTGATTTCATTATGGTTTCTTACCTCACATCGATTCATACAATCAAATTTATAAAGGATAAGATCTTAGCCAAGATCATATGAAAAATGTAAACTTAGAAATTAAAAGTACTTTCAAAATGGATAAACCTGCTAATTTCGCTCAAGAGAGTATTAATGAGTAAAAGCTTAAGCTTAAGTATACTGCATAGGAAAAATATAATAGGTTTTACCTACTAACAATGAGGTGTCAAAACTTAAGTGTGATTTTCTCGAGAAATGCATAGCTAAAGAGTTTTTTGAGGTAATGTCATAGTAAAATAGAGCATCATCTCATACTGATGTTGGTTCATTGATGTAAACACTTTTTAGTCTAAAGTATAATGAGACTAAGAATATCATAGATTATACTATAAGGATGGTACAATATTAAATAAAGCTTAAGCTTTAGGTATGGTTTTTTCAAAGCAAAAACATAATGCATTTGACTTTGATAAGTTTTTTCCTTAATTATACTATTATTAAGACATCCTATAACAATAGTCTAGAGAATTGAATTGTTGATGACTTAAAAGCAAAACTTATCGTTGAAGATAATAAGTTGAAGTTTGAGAAGTCACATTTAGTTCTATTTTCTCAAGCTTTTAATTCTAGTAAAGGTAAGAAGTTTAAAAATCAATCTTAAAAGGACCTAAAGTTACTCATTCTACTAATAAGGAATCAGGGTCTTTTAGCAACAAGTTTGCAAGTGAACTTGAGAGATATACAATGTTTATTTTGTAAAAGAATGGGACATATGAGGAAAGACTACTGAAAGTTTAAGAAATTGTTAACTAAGTGTTAAGCTAAAACAAAAGTTCTTTGGTTCATGTTTGTGAAACTAATTTATCTAATTTATCATCTAGCTTTTGGTGGTTAGATGTAGAGCAATTAAATATGTTGCATTTATTATTCAAGGGTTCATAAACATAAGAAAACCAAACCTTTAATAAGAAGTACCTCTATGTTGGAAATAATCAAAAAGTGAAAGTAGAGTTTGTCGAAGACATTATCCTACTTTTAGATAATAGCTTTAAGATGATTTTAAGTAAAACTTTTTATGGACCATTGTTGAAGTGGAATTTAGTTTCTCTTTATGTACTTGATAAATGTGGATATGTGTTTTAATTTAAGAACTCAGTTGTTACAATGTTCTATAATTTGAATATGTTGGAAATTATGCAATGTCAAATGGTTTGAATATATTGGTTTTGTCTCCACATAAGATTTATGTTGCTTTTATTATTGATAAAAATATTTCCAAGATATGTTTTGATTAAAGAGTTGCCTTACACATTATGGCATAAGAGACTTAACCATATCTTAAGGGATAGAATAAACAAGTTGATTAGAATTGAAATTTTACTTGTTCTTAATGATGATCTAGAGACATGTGTAGACTATTATAGAGGTAGGTTGACCAAGATAAAGAAGAAAATAGTAGTTCATAGTTCTAAGTTATTAGAAGTGATTCACACTAACATCAATGATCTTTATAGAGTAACTTTATATGGTAAAGCTTACTTCATTTTCTTTATTATTGATTTTTTTTATTTTAGGTGTGTTTATTTAGTTAAGAAAAAATCTTAATCACTTGAGAAATTCAAAGTGTTTAGAATTAAGGTTAAAAAATAGTTAAGAAAAAGCATAAATATTTTTAGATATGATTGGGATGAAGAGTATTATCATAGACACAATGACATAGGTCAAATTATAGGTCAATTTGATCAATACTTATAGATTTTAAGATAATTGGACAATTTACTATGCATGGAAGCCCTAAATAGAATGATGTAGCTGAAAGGTGAAACCAAACCCTCATGGAGATGGTTAAATGTATGTATGATGAGTAGAACTAACCTACCTTTTTTTTTTTTTTTATAGGGAAAGGCTTTAAAGACTATTATGCTTATTCTCAGTCGTGTTCCTACTATAGTAATGTCACTGACTCCATTTGAGTTGTTTAATGGATTCAAACTTAACTTGAATCATCTAAAGGTTTAGGAATGTCCAAAAAAGGTTAGATTGTACCAACCTTAGACAAGTTAGATTCAAGAAATGTTAGATGTTACTTTGTGTCTTATCCAAAGCATTTTAAAGGGTATCTTTTTTACAACCCTAATAGAGGTACTAGAATTATAAATTCATTAATAACTAAGTTTGTGGAACTTAATGTTACAGAGAGTGATACTAGTTCTTAAGTCATAGTAATTGGTAGTGATGTTGACACATGTATATAGTTTCCTCTACCTATTTAGTTAGACATAGAGCATGCTATCCAAATTGTGGTAATGCAGTTATGCAAGAACCTACTATAGGTGCAACTTCTATAAAGGTTTCATAGGCTCAAAATTAGGATACAAAGATTCCTCCATTTAGGAGATCTAATAAAGAGAAAAGACTTGTTATTCATCTTGATTATCTTTTTTACCTTAGAGAGCATGACTATGACATTGGGATTGTTGAGGATTTAATGACTTATACTTAAGTTATTTTTAGCATTCAGTTAGAATTTTGGATAGAAGCCATGAAAGATGAGATGTAGTTTATGAAGCATAATAATGTTTGAGATTTAGTTGAGTTGCTTAAGAAATACAAACCCATTGGTTGTAAGTGGATGTTCAAGACCAAGAAAAATTCCAAAGGAAAGATAAAAAGGTTCAAGGCTAAATTAATAACCCAAGGATTCATTCAAAGGGATGGAATATACTATAATGAGACATTCTCACCATTTTCATCTAAGGATTCTTTTAATGTGATAATGGCTTTAGTAGCATATTTTGAGATGGAGTTATACCATATGGATGTCAAATAGCTTTTATGAATGAAGATCTTGAAAAAAAAGGTCTATATGCTACAACTAGAGGGTTTTGCAAAAAGTAATTCTAATAAATTTGTTTGTAAGCTTAAGAAGTTGATTTATGATCTTAAGCAAACCTTTAGATAGTGGTATTTGAAGTTTGATACTTCCATTTCATCTTGTAATTTTGTTAAAAACTTGGTAGATCATTGCTTATATACCAAAGTTAATGAAAGTATGTTAATTTTCTTGATCCTTTATGTGGATGACATCTTACTTACAAGCAAAGATATAATGTTACCTTAAAAGACTAAGAGACTTTGTCTTTGGAGTTTTATATAAAGGACTTTGGTGAATCATCTTTTGTCCTAGGCCTTGAGATCTTTAAGGGTGAAAAGTTAAACTTAATGTAGTGTCTTAAGAATGAAGCTAAAAAAGAATTTATAAAAAATGTACTATGTGCTCCTACAACTGACAACTTTATATATGCATAGGTTTGTACTAGGCCTAAGATTGCCTTTGCTATAAGACTTCTTAACATATTTTAGTCAAAGCCAAGTCACAATTATAAGGTTGCTACTAAAAAGGTTATAAGGTACTTGAAAAGGATGGAATTATATGCTAACTTACAAACATATAGACAATTTGCAGCTAGTTGGTTATTTAAATTCAAATTTCACAAGTTGTTCAAATGATATAAAGTCTACATTTGTTTATGTTTTCATGATGGCTAGTGGTGCAGTATCATGAAGAATTTCTAAGTGGACTATGATAACGTCTTCTACTATGCATGCAAAGTTTATAACTTGCTATGGAGCAACCATACAAGCTATTTGGTTAAAGAACCTTATGAGATAGTTAATCTCACTTAATTTCATTCATAGGCCGATTAAGTTACACTGACAATAATCCAACAATGTTGTTTATTAATAACCATAAGAGTATTAAAGGAGCCAAGTATATTAAAGTCAAGTATCTAACTATTAAAGAGTAAGTTAAGAATAATGACATTGTAGTAGAGGTTATTGGCATAAATGTTATGTTAGTTGATCCATTCACTAAAGGGCTTTATCTTGGTGTGTTTAATGGACATGTTTTAAACATGAGTTTTGAAGCATCTTTGGATGCTTTCTATAGTGGGATGCTTTGGTACAACAATTGTAATATTGTTTTATGTAGTAAACTTTATTTTTACTCATATTGCATGTTATATGTTGATTTCATAGAACATGAGAATGTTTATATGAGACATGTATTTAAGACTTAAGGGAGGTGCAACCTTAAGCATTTGGCCTGGGTGTTTATTGATAAGCCATAGTTTGATATCTTGTAGTATTTAAATTTATACTTGAGTATTATAAATAAGACATATAGGTTCATTAAAACCTTAATATAGTTCTTTGATAATTGTTTGTTAATAACTATTTATGTATTATTGGAAGAATTGGGATTGACAAGAAAGGTAACCTTATACACATAAGGTTATTTACATGGAGTGGATAAATATACTTGTCACACTATCATATTAAATCTATATTAGTAGAGTGGATAACCCTTATGACTACGCTTGGTGTTGTGTCCTTTAATTGGCATAGTTATTTTTATAATTTAAAGGTTTTGAAGCTTTATAAGGCTGGATTAGCAATGTGGAATTGTCATTGGACCAATATAAAGTTGTTTTAAAATTATTTTCATATATAACTGTTATTAGTATTGTATTTGTTTTCATAAACATTGACACGCCCAAGTGGGAGATTATTAGCTTATTTTGTAAGCATATAAAATGGAAGTTATATCAACATAAACTAATTCCCTTATAAAGGTGTATTGATATAATCAATATTGATCTAATTATATGAGACAAATTGACAGATTTTGACTTTGATTTGCGATATGGTATTAGCTAGTGTAGGCCTTAGTGCACTGTATAGAATTTTGATGAATTAGGACTATTTGGTTCAACACATTATAAGTTAAATAAGCTAAGTCCCCCCTTTGGCTTGTTATATGTGCATTGGAATTTGTGTATAAATTGAAATCAAGCTTATGGTAGATATTTAAGATATTTAAAGGCATAATGATCATTTCAAGATGATCTATATTTTTTCTATTTAACAAAACATTATCACAATTTACGTGTCTATTTGTTAAATTAACACCCTTTCGCAAAAATTATATTTTATCACTAAGCGTTCTTGTTAATAATTTCATTGCAAGTTTCTTACTTCTCATCAGCCAACATAAACAAAGTTATAGAAAACAAGATCTTAGCCAAAGATCATGCCAAAATGCAACCATAATCAAGTACGCACTCTTGTTTTAATTTCATATTTAAAACCCTTTTTTCAATCTATAATTGATATATAGATCTTGGAAAAAACCTCATTTGAGATGATTTATTTTCTAACAAAGATGCCCTGCATTTTGATTCAAAATGCACAATCAGACTTAAAATAATGTCATTCTAAAAAGGGGTTGTGTAAAGGAAAAGAAACTTACCATGCATATTTTCACATAGGAAACCTTGGTTTTTTAACTAGATTAGACTTTCTTGAAAGATTACAAGTTTGAGCTTATTTGTTATCATAGCTCAAAGGCACATCTTCTTGGTGCATTAAAGAGTGAGAAGGAAGCAAGGACAAAACGCAAGAAGATAATGCAATTGATCAAGAGATGAGAAAAACTTTAGTTGATAATATCATTTTACTAACAAGTTTTCGATAAGCTTCTATTCTTATTCTTTCATTGACATCTAAGTTGTATATGACATATGTTATCCAAACTCAAAGAAACTACTCTTAATTGTTGTTATAAATTTTAAGTGTTTTAAGTGTTTTAAGTGAAGGAACCCTAAGTTGAAGTGGTGATTCTAAGCTATTGGTATGCTTGTTTAAAGCACAAGTATTAGGCTTTTGTGAGACAATGTCTCAAAGTGTATATGTGCTAGTGGAGTTGGCTATGTGGAATTATATCACATTATTAAAATATAAGCTTGCATAGTAATTTATGTTGGGAAAATTTGATTTTAATAAATGCAAAACTTTTAATATGTTCTTTTATTTGATTTGCTCATAAATGTTCTATTCTCAATTGAAGGGTGATTTGAATTGGATATAACTAAACTATTTCCTTTTTATTATGCTTGATTTGATTTGTATCTAATATGTTGTATCATTAAGGAATATTTATGAGAGTTAATGTTATTTGAATATCACATTTATAGATATAAGCATTCAAATCTTATTAAAGTTAATCATGGTGAAAAGTAGCATATGACTTATTATGACAAAACGTGTTGCCATAACAAGCACGGGTAAAAACTCTACTCATGTACATTGTCATAACTAGTATACATCAAAAGAGTTTCAACATACTATATTAGCAAAAAGTTGAGTTAACAAGTTAGAAGTGCATATGTTCCAATACAAGCTACCACACTATATTCAAGCTAGACCATTAAAGGCAACGACATTGTTTCAACATATAAAGGAAACATAAAGATTCTCTTAAAAGATTCAATTCAAGCCCAAACTTCTCTCTTATTTTCTTTCCATTCTGAGCCAACCCTAGAGAAGTTCATGGCTAAAATTTTGCAACCTAGCCATTAGATTGATGAGAAACTTTGGGAAAAGCTTAACAATTCATCTATAAAGGTTTTGCATCGATTAATTTCAAGGGGACTTATTGAAAAGCTACAACAAGTAGTGCAACACAAATTCTAAATCACGCCATTTTGATTACACGGTAATTTTGTTTCATATTTTCTAGTATTAAGTTCTATTGCATTGATTTTACATTATGTTTTTCATTTGCTAATCTGTCCAAGTGAAAATCAATTTAGAGCTTATTGTTCAGAAACTATGATTTAGGATTTTTTTTTAAAATCATTCATTTGGTGTTTGATTGATATTATATTTGATATTGTAAGAGTTATAGAATAGGAAATTTTAAGGAAAGAAATTTTTGTATTTTGGATTGAAAGGGATTGAGAATCCCTTGTAATTTGGCTTATTCATTGTTGTTTTTGAAAGAGGGTTTTAGTAGGGAAACTAAGTAGGGTGGAGTAGGTGCCAACTTGTGGGCTGAACCACCTCCCAAATCTTCATGTGCTATTTTCCTTCGTTGTCTACTTGTTTGCTTTTTTTTTCATCTTGTTAACTGTCATTAGACCCAAAAAAAAAAGTAAAAAGAAAATTTGGAAAAAAGCTTTTATTACCTAATTCAACCCCTTTCTTAGATAATTAAGGACCTTTCAATTTATATATATAATACATTTCCCTTAAGCTAGCTTTTGTAAAAGAATTTTACATTTTTAATATAGTATCAACAACATAATTCTTCTTAGTACTTTTATAGGCTCCTATTGGTTTGAGGTCTCCTGTCTCTAAAAAAGATAGAGCTAAAAGCAAGATCTTGTATAGATATTATAAAGGATCCCCCTCCTCACCCAAAACTCACATAATGCAAGGCCATAATGTGCTATCATGGTGATGAGTATTTTAAGATGTTACCAATGAGTCTCATATTATTAAATATGATATTAGAAATTTTGTTTATAAGTTAAATGAATTTTATCACATTTAAGTTGACTTTGGTCGCTTAACAATAACTTGTGTAAATATATTATAAAATTAGTTAAAAGGTGCTAGGATCCAAGTTGCTTTGATATCATTCGTTAGGCAATCTGCTTGCTGCTTTTCATTTTGATAGGAGTGAGTGCTTGTTGCTCGTCAAAGCCGTAGCTTGTTGCTCGCTTGCTGTCTACTAAACGAGCCTTCACTACCCGCCCGGCCCCTATCCTCATCTTTCATTATTCATATTTTATGTCCTGGGACATAATAGATATTATATATACCAATTATGAATCGCCAAAGTCCCGCCCGGCCCGGAAATAGAACCCAGCCCCAGTAAGCTCGCCTTTTGATCACTTCGTTCCTAAAAAAAACCTCAACAAAGATTTTAACCTTAGGGAGGACATCGCATCATTTCCGATTCTCTTAGCTAAGTAATTGACATGGAGATCGAACAGACAATCATGGGAATATATACACCCAAACACAACAAAAGTAAACAATTGAGAACATCATAATGTCCTATTTTCCATGTAGTCTTTTCTTATTAAATTTTCTCATATTTTTCCTATCATTAAATAGGTATCTCATGGATTCTTTCTTCAACTAGAATCCATAAGAAAGATCTTTTATAATAATTAGCGCTTAAGACGAATTTCTCTCTCATTCACTAGGCTTCTCTTTACTTTCCCTATTTATAAATCTTAAAGAAATCCTAATTGGATAGAAGATGAGAATCCTAGGTGGATACTGCTAGGAGAACCTAGTATAACAAGAAGATAACCCTAAGGTCCTTAATTACAATCATACCTTCTACCTAATTGTTTTATCAATCCTAACAAAAAAAGACTTTCTTTTATCAATCATACAATAAAGAAAGGTAAACGTAGGCTCAAAAGCCACTTATCCCTTTAACTTCCCATCAAAGGTCTATGTATTGAGTATATTTTTATTGTTGTTACCATTTCTAACAAAATTAAATAGTGAGCATATTTATTTAATTAATTAGAAGAAATGAGTTGAATTAGTACAAATATTAATTAACTATTTTTAAAACCCTGGAAACCCAATTGAACTTTCTTCTTGCTTGCCTAAGAGTTCTAAAAACAAATTAGATTAAAAGTATGCTTTTTCTAGATCGCAATCTATGTTAAGTACATCTAATCTTGATGTGAAAGATGTTAAAGAAGAATCAAATTCCATGTTTGATTTTCTTACTAACAAATTTCTCTAAATAGACAATAAAAACAAAGCCAATATCAATCATATAGGAGTATTTACAATGAATATGATGAAGTATTATACCAACTTTACATTCCCTTAATTAAAATTGTAGTTTGACGTTGTGTTCACATTATAATCATTTTGTGAAAAAAATTCACATGCCATCTCTTCAATATGACATGCACTTATATTTAATTACTATCCAATCAAAGGGTCAATATGCTTTTAAACTAATTTTATAAAGAAAAATGGATATTTTTGCCTATATCCACAAATTTGTACATGTTATATATTATTATTATATATATATTATTAATAGTATACAAATAGATAAGCATGGTATGGAATATGATATTGACAAATGTAAAAATGTGCACGATAAATATTGTCACAAACTAATATGCCTATGAGTAAGAATTACCATTGATATTGTAATGCCTTAAGCTATACAATGTGAGATCTTTCTATAAACCTATAATGAAGCTTTATTTGGAAAATCTAATAATGACAATATAGGAAAATATTATATTGATTACAATATGCAAATCAAGCCTGATATCATGTTACATAATATTCCATTGCATAACATTCTCCCTTAAGCCAAAGATTTGAATAAGTCAAATACTCCAAGCTTGGAAAGAAAATGCTAATGATGCTTGCTACAAAGAGCTTTAGTGAATAAATCCATAAGTTGATCTCCAATGGAGATATGATGTGTCACAATAATTCCTTGTTTTAATTTTTCTCTTGCATAACGGTAGTCAACTTTGACGTGCTTGGTTACAATTTTTTCTGCTACTTTTTTATCATAAAAAAGTAAAGTCAATTATTGAAGACAAAAACCGAAATCTTTAAACAACCCTATAATCCATATTATCTTATAAGTAGTGACTTACATTGTTCAATATTTAGTTTCAGTGGATGAAAGGGAAACCATTAGCAATTTGTTTTATTCCCATGATGTTAAAGAATCCCCAAGTAGTAAACTAGTAATAAATCTTCATGTCATGGGGCATGTATTGTAGTTAGAATCACAATAGGTCTAATTCAAATTTGGATGTCAAAGGGAGTAAAAGCCCAAGGCTTGGACAACTCTTAAGATACTTGATCACTTTTAAAATTGCTTCCATGTGTGATTGCTTCGATGCATGCATGAACTAATTGAGCAACTAAACTAGAAAAGTGATGTTAGGCCTTGTAAGTGTTAATTAAATCAATCTACCAACTAACATTTGGTAAGTTAAAGGGTTTTTTTTTTTTTTTTTTGGTGAAAGGTCAAATTATATATCACTCATAAAAAATTTACAAGATTGTTCGATTACAAAATATCATCATCTAAGCTCAAATATTGCACTTGGCAAATTCCAAAGCTCTTGTAAAAATTTATTACAATTTGTAAGCTTAACTCCTCTAGTAGATGAAATCTTGCCTCTCACGTCCTTCTTGATTTTGGCAATAATGGTTGAGTTTTCTAGACTTGTATTGCTGAATCTTCTTCTATTCCTTTCGCTCCAAATGTGATACAAT
The DNA here is from genome assembly GCA_028551475.1 of Casuarina equisetifolia. Classification (NCBI taxonomy): domain Eukaryota; kingdom Viridiplantae; phylum Streptophyta; class Magnoliopsida; order Fagales; family Casuarinaceae; genus Casuarina; species Casuarina equisetifolia. The sequence continues at coordinate 14,147,626 of CM052361.1, forward strand.
ACGGCCTTGAAAGATATACTAAGCAAAGTAGCTGCAAAGCTCTTCTTCTTAACAGTGTTGATCATCCAATATATTTCAGCTCTCCAATGTTCAATTCTTCGAGTTAATCCATTCATGCCTAACAAAGCCTTCCAGATGTAGTTTGTGAACCTGCACTTAAAAAATAAATGTTCATGTGATTCTTCTTCTTGTTGGCAGAGGTTGCATCGTAGATCCACTGAACTATTCCATTTTGCCACCCGATCTGCTGTGGATAGTTTGTCTCTTAAAATGATCCAACATATAAAATTATGCTTCGGTACTCCTTCTTTCCAAACAAGTGTTGCCCATTTGGAATCTTCTCTGTTCTCTCTTAGTGCTACATAACTCTTGGCAATATTGTATTCTGAGTCTGTCACTAGTTGTGTTAGTTCATTTCTTACTTGTAAAATATTCCTAAAACTCCAAGCTAGTGATCCTTTCATCTCAACTTCTAATACATTCCTTTCCTTCAAATTTTCTGTTATCATCCATTTAACCCATAAGGAGTTTGAATTGAGGTGCACAAGAGACCATAGGAGTTTTCCAATTGCTGCTTTATTCCAAGTGTGAATGTCTATCAAACCTAGTCCTCCAGAAACTTTAGGCCAGCAAACTTCTTTCCATGCCACTTTCGCTACACATCGTCCATTAGATTTACCTGTCCAAAGGAAAGTTCTAATCCTTTTTTCAATTTCATAAAGGGTCTGTTTTGGCAGTAGAAAAATTTGCATCCAATATGTTTGCAATGAGAATAGAACACTTTTGGCTAGCTGCAGTCTCCCCCCATAACTAATATGCTTAGACTCCCAACCTTCAATTCTTCTCAATATCTTTTCTGTCAGGATAGTACAATCTAGGTTGGAGAGTCTTTTAGTAATCAATGGTACTCCTAAGTATTTTATGGGAAGTTGGCCTTCTTGGATAGGAATATGATCAAGTATTAGAGCCTTTTCCTGTTCTGACAAGCCTGAAAAGAAAATTTGACACTTCTCTGGATGCATCTTCAAACCTGTTATATCTTCAAACTCTTGCATAGCATCTAGTAAACATAATATGGATTCAAAATCTCCATGAGCAAACAAAAAGAGATCATCAGCAAAGCATAAATGAGTGATCTTTTCTTTGGCGCATTTCCAGTGAAATTTAAACCTTCCAGAAGATACTTTATTTTGTATAATTCTGTTAAGAATCTCCATCACAATAACAAAGAGAAAAGGAGAGAGAGGGTCTCCTTGTCTAAGTCCCTTTGCCCCCTTAAAAAAACCTGTATGAGAGCCATTGATGTTCACAGAATATCCCACAGTAGTGATGCAGCTTTCAATCAGCAATCTAAATTTGTCTGGGAACTTCAAAACTTTCAGTGTATTTAGGATTGCATTCCAGTCTATTGAATCATATGCTTTCATAATATCAACCTTAATTGCCACCCTTTTCCCATGAATATCTTTGTGATAATTGTGCATCAACTCTTGACACAACAAAATATTTTCCTTAATGTTCCTTCCTGGCACAAAAGCTGTCTGACACGGATGTATGAAATGAGGCAAAGCTAAACTTAGTCTTCCTGCCACAATTTTAGATATGATCTTGTACAACACATTACAACAAGATATTGGTCTAAAATCTTTCATATTGGTGGCATTAATTTTCTTAGGGACAAGAGAGATTACTGTTGAATTTATGCTTCGCAGTAGCTGTCTCCTTTGAAAGAAAGCTATTACTGCATCTTCTATGTCACTCCCTATAATACTCCATGCTTTCTTGAAGAAGAAGCTATTATATCCATCAGGACCTGGAGCTTTGTAATCACCAAAGGTATTAAGGACCTTTTGTATATCTTCTCTTTGAACGTCTGCTATAAGGCTTCTCTTTGTCTCTTCTGGAATTTCCATAGGAAATAACTCTCTTAATCTTGTTTCTGATGGTTGAGGTTGGTTTGCCCTCCCTAGCAAGTTTTGATAATAATTTAGAATTTTGTTCTTTATCATTTCAGGATCTTCAGTAAGTTGCCCATCATCTAATTCCAACTTAACAATGTGATTTTTTGCTCTCCTCTTCATCATGCTTCCAAAAAAGACTTTACTATTACAATCTCCCTCTTTCAGCCAATTATTCCTTGATTTTTGCTTCAGAAGTATTTCTTCATGCTTGCTACATATTAGTAACTTTCTAACCACTCCTTTTCTTCATTGCGCAATTGGGTATTTGAAGGATCATCAAAGAGCTTTGCTTGTGCTATTTGTAGCTGCTTCCTTGCTACCTCTGTTTTCCTTGGTAGTTCTCCAAATTCCTCTCTATTTAGCTTTCTCAACTCTTTTTTCATTTCCTTCAACTTTATCATTATTCTGTACATTATAGTGCCATCAACCCTTTGTTGCCAAATATTCTTCACTATTGTCATAAATTGGGGGTTGTCTGGCCAAAAGTTGAAAAATCTAAAAGTCCTTTTCTGACTTGGTCTATTATTGCCCACCTTGATAATGCAAGGACTGTGATCTGACAATCCAGGAGTACTAAATTCAATGGAGAAATCCATATTACTTTGCAGCCATTTAGGGTTTACCAAACATCTATCCAATTTACTGCCTTTGAACCCTATTCCTTTACCTTTGTTCGTCCATGATAGGAGCGGTCCTACAAAGTTTGGTTCTATAAGTTCTGCATCACTTATGAACTTGTTGAAATCTTCTATTCCTTCTATCCATTCACTAGCTACACTAACCCTCTCATTTAGATTCCTCACTGTATTAAAATCCCCTACTAGTAGCCATTGAGTGTTCTTTCCATAACTGTTATAACATTGTGTGAGGTTACTCCAAAGATCCTTTCGTTCATTCGCTGCATTTGCTGCATAGATGGCAGATAAGTACCATACTTCATGTCCCTCTTCCACTTTACAATTCACTACCTGTTTAGAACTACTAAGCACTGTGATGTTGAACTGTGGCTTTTTCCATATAATCCAAATCCTACCATTTTCATTATCTCTATAATTATGGATAAAATCCCATTGGGGAAACAGAGAATCTATCACCCATTGTGCTTTATCTTCTTTTATTTTGTGTTCTAATAGAATGACAATGTCAGCTTTAGCATTCTTGATAACTTCTCGTACCTCCTTTTGTTTAGGGCTTTTATTCAAGCCCCTGACATTCCATGAGAATATGATCATTTGTCTGGGGGTATAGTGTTTTCTCCTTCAACACCTTCAAGACCTACAATATCATTGCATCTTGCTTCATTTGGTTCTTGATGATTACTTATAAGCACACTAAATCTATTACTGGTATTGTCCTGCTCACAAGTATTCCTTTTGGGGCTCCTTTTGTTTTCCCTTCCATTCACACTTGCTTTATTGCTTTGTTCTAATTTGGCTTTTGGACTTATGGTGGATTCAACTTCATGTGTTATTGAATTTACAATCTTATCTCTTATATCCTCATGTCCTTGCTCGTCATGAACTTGATCTTCATTACCTTTATCCAATTTTTCTTTATCCTCACATCCTTCATCATATTTCTCCATCTGACTTAATGGCTTTTGAACTGGAACCCATATCTCCTTTTGCTTTATAACATACTCCTTATGTCCAAAGCAATCACATTTTTTGCATATTTCAGGTAACCAACCATACTCCACTCCTACCTCAAAAATAGCACCATTACCCATGTCAATTTCAAATGAAGTTGGTAGAGAACACTTTGTATCTATTTCAACACATACTTTTGCATATGATATCCTTTGTCTATGTTTGGTAGCTTTATCCATGTATAGTGGCTTTCCAACAGCACTAGCTACATAGCTCATACCAATCTCATCCCATAAAGCATGTGGGACATTGTGCAACTTTATCCAAATTGGTATTGAAGTGATTTTTCCTTTCTGCAGTCTAATAGTGTTATGCCATTTTTGCAGAAACATTGGTTTTCCTACCACATCACAAACTCCAGCTTCTAATACTTCCTCCATCTTTTGTTTATCAGAGAATCTAAAAAAGAAGAAGCCACTGTCTGTTGCAGAAATATCTATTAAGCTTTGTTTTCCCCATTGCTTTTCTACAATTCCTTTTACAACAGAAAATGGTAATTTTGAACCCAAAAAGAAACCCACAACACAATTTTCATAGAATTTACTTCCTTCTTCAATAACTTCCTTAGGAGGGGCAACTCTAATTTTCCCATCATTTAATACCGGTGGCTGGTATTTCATATGAGCATTTTGTGCTAATCCTCCTAATACAACCTTACTCCAAGAATCATGTTTTCCTTTATGTTCAAAACTCTCCTTAAAGATAATGTTGTTTGTCTCTTCTAGCCTCTCATTTTTCTCCTTATTTCTTGTAGGCCCTTGGAATAAACTTTCTTGGATTTCTTGTTCAATTCTCTCCTTGTCTTGTTGAGATAATACATTATCCTTGGTCACACTTCCTTTAGCCATGTTCCTATTTGCAAGGGTTAATCGTCCAGATTTCATTATTTTAACTTCTGTATCATTATTTTCTCCTAAAGATTTCCAACACTCTTTAAGTTTCCTTATTTTCCTTTTCTCTCTTCTCTCAAACTCAGCACTCTCTGGGTCTATCCTCTGAAAATCCTTGACCATCAGCAGTTACCAACTTAGTACTTAACTAATTTGATAGGCAGGATTTTGGTAAGATGTACCAAAAGTTCATAATCTACTCAGTATATAGACCTGATAGATTCTGCCTTCTTCTACCGACAATCTACTTAAATCCCTTTAACTTAACTTAATATAGAAACATGGCTTTTAGTAGGTATATCCTTCTCTTATCACTCCAAAACAAATATCTTAACTAAGCAATCAATAAATCAAAACACACCACGAAACAACTAAATTCACACCTAACTCTCACTACACCAACTTCTACTCCTAAATTGCAAATCCAATATATAAAAAAAATAAAAATAAAATAAAATAACAAATAGAAAAATAAAACACACAGAAACAACACTCACTTCAACAGAGTCTATCCTAATTATAATCTAATATACAGAAATGTTTTTTTTTTTTTTTTTTTTTTTTTTTTTTTTTAAACTTACCTCCGAGCCTAGGAGATCCGGCGATCAGCCATCAGGTCTTGTCTCCCGCTGACCTGCTCTAAATCCTATTACCTTCCGCCGGTGACCACACGATGGGGATGCGATGGGGGAGCGGGGGGAGCGGGGGGAGCCTGGGATAAGTGGCCAGACTGTTTCCTGCGATGGGGGACGGGATCTGGGTTCTGTGGAGGGGGGGCAGGGGAGCTTCGAGAGGAGTGGGGGTACGATGGGGGACGGGGGAAACGATAGGGGGGGCGGAGGGATCAGGGAGAGGGCTGGACAGGGGGGAGTGCACGGGATGGGGCTGGGGGGGTGAGGGGCGAAAATGGGGTGGGCTGGGAGATCTGCGGCGGGGGTCTGGGAGGGGCTGGGAGATTTGCGGCGGGGGCTGGGGGGGGCGATGGGGGAGCGGGGGGATCGGGGGGGAGCGGGGGGAGCCTGGGAGATCTGCGGCGGGGGTCTGGGAGGGGCGATGGGGGAGCGGGGGGGCTGGGAGATCTGCGGCGGGGGCTGGGGGGAGCGATGGGGGATCGGGGGGAGCAGGGGGGAGCGGGGGGAGCCTGGGAGATCTGCGGCGGGGGTCTGGGAGGGGCGATGGGGGAGCGGGGGGCTGGGAGATCTGCGGCGGGGGCTGGGGGGAGCGATGGGGGAGCGGGGGGGCTGGGAGATCTGCTGGTAAGTTAAAGGGTTGGCAAATGGCAAATCATGATGGTCTTCCTTGGAACTAATATCATACACAATGTTGGTAAATTTCTTATTCTACTCTACAGGGATTACTGAGGGTTTTAAGCTTGCTAACCTTGCCTAATAAATGAGCTCCAAAGTGCATTTCTACTGACTCAAAGACATGCCATATGGGGAGTGAGCAATCTCAAAAGAATTTTGATTGCCTAAGATCCTTCATAGAGAAAATACAATTTAGGTATGCCTTTAGATATGAGGTTGCAACTTAGTTATTCCTTGTAATCAAGATGTCATTAATGTATATAAGTAAAGTGACAAAAGAACTTGCCTGAGACTTGATGAAAAATGAATATTCATGCTAAGACTGTTGGAAGCCATATGCAAAAAAAGATAAGTAGTGAACTTGGCATTCAACTGTTGAAAGGCTTACTTGAAACCATATAAGAATTTTCGCAATTGACAAACAAGATCCTTTATAGAGAAAATAGAGTTAAGGTATGCCTTTAGATATGAGGTTTGTTGGAAAATAAAGGTTTTGTTGTGACAAAGTTTATTTATGAATTATTTATTGAAAAATATTTTTCACTTGTGCAAAAGAAAAACATAGGAAGTAAAAGGTGTACAAATTATAATATCAATTAATGATATTATAAAGTAGTCAGGTTCCTATATTTATTTGTAAAACATCTTTTATAAAGTGACATTGAGAAATATTTTGCATAATGTAGTGTTTTTCTTTGTTTGTATAAAATAAGTAATGATAGAATATATTTTAATATATTCAAAGAGAAATGATACTTCCACTTATATATTTGTAGGTATATATATATATATTTTTTTAAAAAAGGACAAAGATCATATTACAAAGTGATCATATAAGGATTGGCCTGAGCTTCATTGGCTCGAGCTGTACTGGCCTGAACGTCACCGGACTGAGCTACACTAGCCTAAGTAACATTGATTTGTTGATCACAAGATGCATCTGCCTGAGCCCATCTATTGAGACAAAGTGAGACGCTGCCATTTCACTTAATGATAATAAAAAAAAGGCTTTAATCAAACAGATGCTTCAAGAAACCCTAGCTCCTCTTGTTGACTCACTTTATCATCTCTGTCTCTATCGCCAATGCTTTAACGGGAAGAATCTTGAGGTGATTGATCTATCATAATGGGTATTTCTTGCATTAATTGTCTCTTCTATTGTTGAATGATGGAAGTCACATTATTTATCAATAGGAAGTTCTCAACGGAAAGTTTAAGTTTGAACCAAAACCTTAGAATGCTTGAAGTTGCTAAATCTCCTATAAAAGGGTATTCTTTGATCATCTTTAGAGTTGTTGCACATACTACATTTGAGAAGAATTATATACATATTGAAATTGTGCAAGAAATCACAATATCGATTAATTACTTCATCAAATTGTGAAGCTACTTTGTATCTTCAATGATATTCCTTCAAATCAATATTCTTGTGAATGTTCATTGATTAGATTGAGGTGTTTATGTGCTAATTAAGTCTTGATCATTATATGCACATAAACTTCTTTGTAAATCCAAAACCTTAACCTTGTGAAAATTGGGGTTTTGTGATTAAAGCTTGAATTAAGCCTTTATATATTCAATTAGCTCTGGATAAAACATTATTCCTCACTTACATAATACACTTAAGGATTTGCTTGATGTATTAGGGTTGTTTCAACCTAAATCTTGTAACTGTGGATAAACTTACTCCTTGTTGAGGAGTTGTGAAGTATAAGAGGGGATTTCTCTTAGCTTGTAGTAAATGAGACTTCAATCAGTTGGATTGAAGGAAAAGAGAGTGGACATAGGGCTTAAGGATTGAGTGCCGAACCACCATGGTAAACTTGGTGTTTCTCATCCCTTATTTGATTTGGATTAACTTGCTAAATGTGTTATATGTCCAGCCACTAATCTGTCATTGAGTTGCTTCCTTAGTTGTGAGATGCTTTTGCTATTTTGTAACTTATGTGTGTGACATTTGCTTATTGATTTCTTGTCATATTAGTGTGAAATTATGTTGAAAGCTAAAAGAACCTTAGAAATGATAATTGTATCTTATTCTTGACTTTGTTAACAATTTAACCCTCCTTCTTATTAAGTCACAAAACCCAACAAGGTTGTAGCTTGGTTATTCCCTATAATTAAGATATCATCAATGTATATAAGTAAAGTGACAAAAGAACTTCCCTAAGACTTGATGAAAAGTGAATATTCATGCTAAGACTATTGGAAGCCATATGCAAAAAAAAAAAAAAGTAGTGAACTTGGCATTCCACTGTTGAAAGGCTTACTTCACATATAATAGTTTTTGCAATTAACAAACAAGTCCCTCCCCTGATTGTGAAATCTAAAGAGAAACTCTATATAAACCTCCTTAGACAAGTTTCCATGAAGAAAAGCATTTTGGACATCCATCTAAAAAAGAGGCAAATGGTGAATGGCACAAATAGTGATGAAGAGGCAAATACTAACATGCTTGGTAGTAGGGGAAAAGGTACCCTAATAGTCAAAATCTTCCCACTAACTATAACCTTTGGACTTTATAGCACTCAATAAAACCATTAACATAGTACTTTACCTTATATATTCATCTACATCTAATTGGATGTTAACCAAGAGGCAAGGAGACCACATCCCAAGTGTAATTGGCCCTAAGAGCAACAAGCTCATTATTCATAGCAACAACCCAATTGGGGTTTATGATAGCCTTGTGAAAGTAATAGGGCTTAGGAATGACAAAAATAAAGGTAATGAAGTGTTGGTAATGAGGTAGGTAGTGGTCAAGAAATATGTAATTGGAAATGGGGTAGAAGGAAATTCATGAGGAGGAAAGGACAATTGGAGAAATGTGATTGGTAGTCCAAATGGGAGGTTTAGTGGGTCGACCCAAGTGACGGACTTCCACAAAAGGTGGAGGATGGAGATCATGGTTAACCATGATGGTAGTCAGTTTAGAGGGGGAGGTAGGAGGGTCAGGTGGTAGAAAAGGATAAAAGCCAGAAGTAGGGATAACTGGATCATCAATAGGCAAGGATGATGATGAATATGATTCTTTAAGTGGCATGTAGGAGATAACGAGTTGGCAGAGGACAATTAAAGACCCAAAGAGGCAAAAGGGAAAATAGTTTCCTGAAAAATTTTCTAGTGGTAGGGTCATAAAGTTTGTAACCCTTATAGTAAGAAAGGTAACCCATAAAGACATAGGAAATTGCTCAAGGGCTAAACTTGTCATGCACACTTACATGGTGGCATAACATACGTAACTAAAAACATGCAAATGATTAAACAAATGGGGCATGTTGAAAAGATGCTCATAAAGGGTGATCCCATAGAGAGGAGAAAAAGGGAGACGAGTAATGAGGTATGTGGCAGTTAAAATACACTCACCCCAAAAATGTGGGGGGAGATGAAACTAAAAGACTAAGGCATGGATGACATCCAACAAATGGTGATGTTTGCATTCAACTATCCTATTTTGTTGAGGGGTATGAACATAAGAACTCTTATGAATGATGCCTTTGACATAAGAAAATATGAACATTCAAAGGAAAAAAATTCAGTGTCATTATTATAATAAATGCACTTGACAGGGACTTTAAATTGAGTGTGCACCAATGATAAAAAAAAATTGAATTTGGAAAAAACTTGACTCTTATAGTTAAGAAGGAAAGTCTAAGTGACATGTGAGGAACCAACCATAATGGTCAGAAAATAAAAAGCACCATCATAAGTGGGATATTTGTAAGGTCCCTAAACATCTATATGAATGAGCTTAAAAATGATGGTGGTCGCATTTTAATGAAAAAATGGTATGTGACTGTTTTAAAAAGGGCAAATGTCGTAAGAAAATAAATTGGGGCAAGAGATGGTTTTATTGTGTGCAAAATGAGATTTTAAAGAGGAATGACCCAAATGATGATGCCAAAGTAATAGTCATTATTGAAAACCAAATTACAAGCATAAAGTCGCTCGGGGGTACAAAAATGTTTTTAAACTAAGTTTAAAAAATTGAAAAAAGCAAAACAAAAATCATTGGAAAGACTAAAGCATAAAAAATAAAGTTCTCCTTCAACCTTCTTGAGCTTGATCAATGCCCCAATCATACAATTTTGGAAGACACAAAAATTATTGAAAAAGAAAGCCAAACAATTATTATCTTGGGTTAGTTTACAAATGAATAATAAATTATGTTTAAAATAAGGGGCAAATAAAACATTATTTAGGTAAAGTTGTTAGGTATAATGGCTAACCAAGAAGGGGGGTTGAATTGGTTATCACAACTTATGTCTATCAATAGGGTTTTTAAACACTCACAATGAAGGCAAACAAAGCATAACATATGAATTTGAACAGATAAATAAAGCATACATGAATAGCAAAGATATACATAGATTTTCCATAGTGTTTCGACCCTTTTCACTTACTTTCACCTACTTTCACCCTCTTCTTCTTCCAACCTAACTAGTTGAAGTCCTTTTTACTCACAAAGTAGGAGAAAATGTTTTCTTAACTTTCCAACTCCTCCTCAATGAGTTATACAAGTCACCGATTACAAGAAAGTGTTGATTCAACCTTTTACAAATGCAAATTCCAAAATAATATGAATTGTATGAGAGATTTTGCTTATCAAAGAGCTTATTCAAGGTATTGAACAAATATCTAAGCTTTAATCATGAAATCCCCTAATATCATGAAGTTAAGGTTTTAGATTTACAGCAATATTTATGTGCATATAATGTATAGAGTTTAATTAGCACATAAACATGTGTATACAAGTATAAGTGATTGCAAAGAAATGATGATGTGGATCTTAGGCAGGCTAGAGCGAGCTCAGATTATAGGTGATATGTTAAAGTTGTTTTTTTTTTTTGGGGGGGGGGGGGGGGAGGGGTGGTGTTTTGGGGTTTTCTATGATAAAAGTAAATGTTTAGATGGAGGATGGGAGAAAAACAAAAATATGAAGAACAAAAACAAAAGATAGATGCTAATAAGCTCCAAGATGTAAAGGCAATGCCACTAGTCAAAGAGGTGCTCCACCACCAATCTTTAGCAAGAATTGGATAAAAGATGCAAAAGTTTAATTACATAACTTAGAGGTTTCTATTCTTTAGAAAACAAGTATGCTTACAATTGAAACAATGCTCCCTTTAAATAGGAAGGTAAACCTAATCTTAGAAAGATTTTGGTAAATCAAGAATCCTTGAAATCTAATTCTAGAAAGATCCTAATAAATCAAGAATCCTTAAAATTAAAAAAAGTCTTAACAAATCTAGATTCTAACAAATAAAGAAATTCTAGATAAATTAGAGATATGACAAGTGTGAAAACTCCAGATAAATTAGAAACCTAGATAATTAAAGAAAATCAAATAAAGGAAATAATCTTAGACAATAAAGGAAACCTAAGGAAGTAAGGACTTAATAATAAGAAACCTCCCATATTAAAGATTGTAGAAATGCTATGGAATATTCTTAGGTTACTTTTCAACTTTGGCCTTCTTGGATCCACTGGATTATGTTGTGGCCCAAGCAAGTATGAATTGACAAACTTAACATATAGGCTAGGCTAATAGCTTGGGCTGACGTAGTTGCTCCCATAGCAAGTGATTTTAAGAGAGTATCACCGAATATCACCACAAATTAAAGAATATTACAAAAGCTAATATAGATTGCAATGTATGAGCCAAACTTTAATACTTTTCACGATTTCACAAGTATCTCATTAAAAGCTCTAAATCAATCGTTAACAATGGATTTAAATGGTATTTGAACATTAGAAGCTCTTTAGGGTTTCTTCTCAAACTTGACATCATTGTAGTTATCTTCCTATTAGAATGTGAAGAGATTTCCATCAATCAATAGTAAAATATTTGATTAATGCTCTCAATTGACTATTCTGACAATTAGTCCCTTTTTAAATCTTCCCTTTGGAGAATTGACAACTTAAAGAAAAAGATAGAAGTCGTGCAAGAACACACTGAATGGGGGCTAGGGCTTCTTAGTTAAAAGTCCTAATTAATCAAGTGCTTTGATCTAGTAAGTTGAATGATGTCGTTTTTGAGTAAACTGGTTGTTAGTGTTCAGAGAAATTCTACATGCAAGTGTACATGTCGAACAAGTAATATAATGATAAGAGCGGCCAATTTCACCTAATTACTAAATACAAATGTTGATTATTTATGCTCACAAAATTAATTCTACTCATATGATGGCAAAATTTTCAAACTTATTCACTATCTTATGTCTAGGTATAGCAAATCTACTTAGCTCATTAACTCTCTGTGACTCTGCATATGAATTAAATGAACTAAATGCATTAAGATTTGTAAATATTTCAGTTTGCACCTAAAGCCACATAAATCATATGGTATAGTTCTATCCATATTAATTTATGGTTGCATATTACATGAAGCAACTGCATATTGTCGTTGTTCGAACTCAAATATGTAAATCAGATCATCAAAATGGTAGCTAATCACTTAAATGCATTAAGCTCTGTAATATGCAACTTCACATTCATAAAATATCTCACAAAGCCTAAATAATCAAATTCATACGTTATAATTCAGTTCCATCGTAGCCCTAACAAAATAAACTAAAACAACATATTTACATAAACAAGAACAATGCAAAAAATTAAACAACACATTTTGTAAATTAAAAACATTAAACTATCACCAAAAATGTCTTCAAATCACAAAATAAGTTGCACAAATCTGCACATAAGGGGATGAAATGAAGCTGTCTGGAAAACGGGAAGAAAACGAGTTGACACGTGCCATCACGTGCTTTCGCACGCACTGCCACATGTCAGTGACACGTGCTGTCGTCCGCCGTCGCCGTCCGCTGCCGGTCCTCACAGAAACTTCTAGAAACGTAGATCGGGACACCTAGGTTGCAGATTTATAGAAATATTGACTAGAATCTCCATAGAAATGCATAGATCTGACAAAGAAGCCTTAGACGGCATTCGCCATTCTTCGCTGGAAACCACCTTAGATCACCGCGAAACTGGTACAGAAACGGCAGAAATTGCAGTGTGAAGCTAGATCTGCTTTCAGATCGTCAGAAAACACTCAAAATTGGCCAGAAAATCGTCGAAATAAGTTTCTTGCCGGAAAAGGACACCGGCGATCTGCTGTCACACGACCGCCGCGTTCTAGGCCTAAGACACGCGCTATCGCGCGTCGTCTTTGAGCTCTGGCGAGATCCCCTTCCTCAGTTTGTCTGGCGAAAGCCTTTTCTCCCTCTTTCAGTTTTTCTCTTTCCGCACGATGAAAGCCCCTCCTGTTCTCTTTCCTTTCCTTCACTTCTTTTTGTCATTCTCTTTCTTGTTACATGACAATTCACGTTCACCTTCATACATAGGTCCCACGTGTTTCCTCTCTTTTCCTTCTTTCTTTGTCAAGGATCTCGCGTGATAAATGGTTCAACATTTTTCATGATTTATTGATTCTTTTTCTTTTTTTTCTTCTCTTTTGGATTTGCTGCATAAAATAACAAAATATATATAAATATAATTTAATATAAATATAATTTAATAAAAACTATATTAAACATTACCTAAAATATTATTAATAACTCTATAAAATATAGAGTTATCAGTTAAGCTTGGATTGGGTAAGTTTAGGTTTGCTTGCTTCAAATAAGCTCTATATCAGCTCTTAATTAAGCATGCTTTAAGCAGGCTTTGGATCAACTCTTAATCAAGCCTCAATTGGCCTACTTCAAGTGGACTTGGATCAATCCTTAAGTGGACTTCGAATGGCCTACTTCATGCAGGCTTAGATTAGTCCTTTAGTGGACTTCAAGTGGCCTACAAATAATAAAATCCAACATCATTTTTTCTTTATAAGAATTGTTATGCAATTAAAATTCTATTAATTTTTATTGCATAAAAATATTCCTTTTAAGCATATATGAAGTTGAATTATATAGGAATATAGGAACCTAGCTACTTTATAATATCATTGATTGGTATTATAATTTGCACACTTTTTACTTCTTTGTTGTTTAATTTTGCATATAAACATATGAAAACATTTATATATTATATGCAACCAAAATTTGTCACAACAAAACATATCTTTTTCCAACACAGGTGTGGGTTGGGTTTATAATGGCCAATGTGGGTAATAGGGTTTTGTGTTTGATCGGGCAAACAAACGAAAATGAATGTTGCACATGGAGAAAATGAGTCCAAAATGCATAAATCACATATGATGTGGTCACTAGCTCTTAAGTTAATAATCTAACTAGAAGTAAAAAGCCTAGAGGTAGGAGTCATGCCAATGAAGCTGGCCGTTGAGTTAGACAGGCTCATATGATTGAGCATGGTTACCAATTTGGTTTGATGCTTGGGAGTCAAAGTCAATCTAGATAGGCCCTTATAAATGTTGCCTAAAGCAGGGGGCATAGGGCCCAACAACCTCATGCTAGGCTTTGGTGGTGGTGTATAGCTATTGGGAAGAGAGAGTCCACTATGAGCCCCCATAGCATAAGCCTAATCTTGATACTGTGGGCCAAACCTAAGAAGGTTAGAATGAATTAGACCTTTAGTGTATGGTGAGTTATAGGTCCAAGCCCATTTGGTTTTCTCCTAGGCTCTCCCCTTTTTCTATTTATTTGGGCTTTTAACCCAGGGGTAGCCCACCAAAAGAAAATAGACCTCTTTAACATGTCCCTATTTCTTGCAATGAGAGCAAACTTTAGCTTGTATGGATTGGACTTCAAAATATGGGTCATGGTTGGACCGAGTGGACCCATGAGCCAAGGAGGAATTTGGCCCATAGACTTGATTTGACCTAGACCCATGGGTTGAACTTGACCTAGACTAGCCGTAGACAGAATCGTGCCAGCCTGAATATGCTCCATCATTAATGCTATAATGTAGTCTAACGAAACTAATGGTGTTGTCGGAGTGCCTACCATTATGTTGGTGGAGTTCTTGCTTGGACATGGCAGATGTCTGCTTTAATGGCAACAATGTCTCTTGGAAAGAATCTTGCATTTGCTTATTCTGGAACTTGTTAGGGAGCCCTATGAAGAACTTCATCAACTAGTCTTCGTGGGCCCTTGCCCAAAGCCAAGTTGTTCACCTTGTAGGTGCAGTGGCCGCAATCATATTGAATTAGTGGCTACTATGTCTCCAAATCACCCTAAAGGTCTTTCAATCAAATGAAGAATTCCATCAACTTAGTGTTTGAACAACTATTGGTGAGCTTTAGATTGGCGATTACCTGTTGCATACCATATTTCTAAGTGTCGAAGACCTTGTTGAAGGATTCTCGAAGAATTTCCTAAATGACAATCACCAATTTTGGCCAAGAAACTAGATTCTCTAGCGAGGGTTCCATTGAATTCACTAGCCATGTCTTCAGGGCTTGGTCTTAGCACTCCACCACGTTGTTGTCATTAACAAGTCACAGGAGCTTTTTGGTGAGGAAGCTGTGTTTGTTACAAGTAAGGAAGATGGTCCTCAGTTGATTGGCCTAAAGGTGATAACTAGACTCACTAGTGAGATGACGGGAAATAATGCTCCCAAATTGCAATTTAGTTGTTGACAAGTGATAGGGATTATGAGTTGTAGCTGTTGAAGTGTTTACAAATGGATTGACAATAGAATTAACCATAAGGGCAACATATTGTGGTGGTTGGAAGAGTGTAGGGGTTTAAGGTGGCAATTGGGTAAATCAAAAAGGGCAAAGGGTATTTTAGTAAAGAGAAAATATAAGTGGCAGTAATGCAAGTGGTGGCTGGAGAATCTCAAGTGGCAACTAGGGTTTAGGTGACAATTGTGCAAATCCAAAAGGGGCAAAGGGTATTTTGGGAAAGAAAAAAAATGAGATGTGGCTAGGGTTTGAAGGGTAGGATTGGAATAATGATAGAAAGGGGCATGGTGAAGAAAAAAAAAAGGGAAACAACAAAGGAACGATGTTCCTTAAGGCTAGAATTTGAAGGTAGGTTGGGGATAAAGAAAAATATGGGTGTTGTGAGAAAAAAATGGAAGAAAACAGTAATGGTGTTCTTTACACTCAAATTGAAGGTGGGGGCTGAAAGAATGAAGTGAAAGCGATTGGACCAATCTGGTATGTGATATCATGTCAAAAATGAAGACGCCTATGAGTGGGAATTATTATATATTGATATTGCAATGCTCTAAGCTATAAAATGTGAGGTTTTTATACAAACCTATAATAAAGCTTTACATGAAAAATCTAATAATACAATACTGGACAATATTTACATTGATTGTAATATACAAATCAAGTCTAATATAACATTACATAAATTCCATTCTGTAACAAATATAAATATTATTGAGAGAATCCTTGCACAAATATGTGGCATGCTATATACACCAATGACAAGCGCCTAAAAGCTTAGAAAAATTTAAAAAGCACTCTTTAATGAAAAGCGTTCAAAAGACAGCACAAATGACGCCAGAGATGGTTGGACGTAGGTGCAGGCTTTTTCCTCGCTTTTCAGGAGGTGTGGAGTCTAGATGTCGCTCCAGTACCAGCGGGAGCCGGTGAGCAGGTCCAACAAATTTTGTCAGATAGAGTGGCCAACCGTGGCTTTCTAGGGCGGACACTTGATCCCGTCTCTCACGTCGTTAACAAAGGGCAGTTAATTGATTGAGGGAGTACAGAGCTTTGATTTCAGGCTAGACTGATGGCTGCATCAGCCCATAGAGAATAATTGCAGAAGAAAAAAGCAACATGCCGAACTATATCATCTCTCATTAAGAACAGATGCCACGAGAATGAAAGGGAACAAACTAGCTGCGAGAGGATCGTATAAAATGACAAGATGGATCTTCTTATTGTATTCTCACTCATTTTCAATTAATGTGTTTCCAAGTACGAGGAAATCTTCTTAAACTCATCCAAATTTATCTCAATTGAGTGTAAATATTGCTTGAAATAAAAAAAATCTTAGTTCAACGTTAAATGTGTGCCTAGTGTCTATGTTAAAAAAAAGACATTGAATGTGTGCTTGATTGTATGGAGCTGATGGGATCTTTTAATCCCAAATTTACCAAGAGTGGGAGTTAAAATAATTAATTTTTTTATTAAATTAGAGATGGTGTGAAATTGTTTGAGATGGGGACATATCTTCCACAATTTACTGATTAGCTAATGTAGTAACCTGTACAAACAAAAAATGCATCTGAGTTCCACACCCTTTCAACCCTTAGAAAAAGACTTTCACTGCCCAATCGAACACCCTTGGGCTTTTCTCTCTCTCTCTCTCTCTCTCTCTCTCTCCACCTCTCCCGCCTCCCCAACCAAAAGGAAATTCCCTCCCTTAACCCTCCTTCCCCCTCCAACCGTGTGAGGCTAAAACTCGATCCTCGAATCTCCTCTGTGCCCCGATGGCGGCCGATCCGAATCCGCAGCAATTGGCTCTTCTTCTGGGACAGGATCCTTCCCACTTCGAAACCCTAATCTCCCACCTTATGTCCTCCACCAACGAGCAGCGCGCCCGGGCGGAGTCCCTGTTCAACCTCTGTAAGCAATCCCACCCGGACGCCCTCTCCCTCCAGCTTGCCCGCCTCCTCCAGTCCTCCCCACGCCCCGAGTCACGTACCATGTCCGCCATCCTCCTCCGCCGCCAACTTACCGATCTCTGGCCCCGCCTCGCCGATTCCACTCGTACCTCCCTTAAGTCCGTTCTCCTCTCCTCCCTCCAGACCCAGGATATTAAGTCCATCTCTAAAAAGCTCTGTGACGCTATTTCCGAACTCGCCTCTGTTCTCTTGCCCGATGACGCCTGGCCCGAGCTTCTTCCCTTCATGTTCCAGTGCGTCACTTCGGATAACGTCAAGCTTCAGGAATTGGCTTTGCTCATTTTTGCTCAATTGGCGCATTATATCGGGGAAACCCTGACCCCACACCTGACCACACTCCACGGTGTGTTTTTGAATTGCTTGGGCTCGCCGCTGAGTTCAGAGGTCAGGATTGCGGCACTAGGCGCGGCCATTAATTTCGTGCAGTGCCTGTCGAGCCCTTCGGATAGGGACAGGTTCCAGGACTTGTTGACGTTGATGATGAGGACTTTGACCGAGGCCTTGAACTGCGGTCAGGAGGCGACCGCGCAGGAAGCATTGGAGTTGCTGATCGAGTTGGCCGGGACGGAACCTAGTTTTTTGCGTAGGCAGCTAGTGGATGTTGTCGGATCGATGTTGCAGATCGCAGAAGCTGAGACTTTGGAGGAAAGCACGAGGCATTTGGCGATTGAGTTCGTGATAACTTTGGCAGAGGCGAGGGAGCGAGCCCCGGGGATGATGAGGAAGTTGCCACAGTTTATACGGAGGCTGTTTGGGGTGCTGATGAATATGCTCCTGGATGTGGACGATGACCCTTCCTGGCATAATGCGGAGAGCGAGGAAGAAGACGCAAGTGAAACCAGTAATTACGCCTTTGGTCAAGAATGTTTGGACAGGCTATCTATTTCGTTGGGGGGGAATACCATTGTGCCGGTTGCCTCGGAGATTTTTCAGCCTTTCCTCGCTGCTGCGGAATGGCAAAAGCATCATGCCGCCCTCATTGCGCTCGCACAGATAGCGGAGGGTTGCTCGAAGGTATAGAGCCCTAGTAATGAGTTTGATGGTTCTTGTTATTCTATCTGCAATATCTTTTGCAGAATAACTGTTCACTTAAAATCTGTGATTAGCATTTAATGTTTCTTTACAAATTGTCCTTATTAGACAACGTCCTGGCGTTTGTTATCGCGTTTTTTCTGCTTCCGTTGTAGCTTCACTGCGTTTGGTTATGCTATGTTGAGCAAAAGACTCGATTTGCTCTTAGCGTGGTGATCTGAAGCCTTGTCTTTGGTGACGCAGGTAATGATAAAAAACTTGGAGCAAGTACTATCAATGGTTTTGAAGTCATTTCAACATCCGCACCCCCGTGTAAGATGGGCAGCGATCAATGCCATCGGTCAATTATCGACAGACCTGGGCCCAGAGCTGCAAGTACTTTATCATGGTCAAGTGCTGCCCGCATTAGCTGGAGCTATGGATGATTTTCACAATCCCCGGGTTCAGGTTTATGATATAACGACCATACCCTGTTCTCGGTTGTTGAGTTCTTCTTCTTCCCCTTTTTTTTTTTTCAAAAATAATTTCCTTTTTTCCCCTGCGAGTGAAGATGTGTATAGTCTTTACTGTTTTTGTTTTTCTCTTCTTTTTTTTCTGTATCGTTTCACTATATATTTGTTTTCGGATTAAAAGGATTGTCGTTCATGTTTTGGTAATTTAAAGTGGAGGAGGATGGTTTACTCTATGTTTAAATTTGATAATTGGGTTAGTCATCCCTGAACTAACTAGTTAGGTACTTCTTTTTTCAGACAAAGAACACTTTTTCGATTTGGCTTCTTGTACTTGTTACCCTCCTTCTAATACCAAGGATTTGAGTTTGTGACTTTTAGGTTTCCCCAATGTGATTGGCTGAATGACTAGCATAGGATATTTTAGTTTATTGTTAGTTCTAAATATTGTGAGGTACAATCACGTTACCGTTAATTGCTTAATGAATTAGAAAGTGAAACTTGATGCTTATGCATATGCTAGTTGGTATCCATGGGAGAAACTCAATAGCTTTTGTTTGTTGGTTTAATGTCAATATGTAATGAATGAAAGCTGCTTCCATTCCTCTGATCTCTATTCAGACTAGCTTTTTAAGTTCAACACTTAATTCTTTTTTGGCATGATTTACCACCTTACAGTCCAGTTGACAATTTAAGTTAAAAAATTGTACATTTAAACAATGTGTACAGTGGATTGTGGAAAAGAAGCCAACCTAGAAAACAGAATTTTTATTGACTCTCAAATGCCTGCTTCCTGATGTTTATTACTGATTTTAAGTTTCTTTTGGCCCCTTGGTTGTGTGTATCTGCATCTTCCTATACTAGTTACTTTCATTTATTAAGAGGTAATGATTGGTTGCTTATTAATATCTTGTCAAGTCTATGAGGATTATTATTGTGTTGTTCATATTTTTGTTCTGGTTGTTACAGGCACACGCTGCTTCAGCAGTGCTGAATTTTAGTGAGAACTGCACCCCAGATATATTAACACCATATTTAGATGTTATTGTGACCAAACTTCTTGTCCTCCTCCAGGTATACGATCATCGTCATCATCAACCTACACTAGTTATGCGTTTATGCATCTATAACTGACAATGCGTATATGGAAATCTGACCATATTTATGGAAGATGTTCTGGAACCTCTGATTTTGTTTTCTCGTCTCTTCACCCCCCCCACCCAAATTATTGTTCAATTAGAAAAATGTTTGTTTACCAGGGCAAAAAGTGAGATACGCCAGGTAGACTTTGAAAAATAAAAGAAAAAGAAAAAGAAAAAGAAAAAGAAAAAGAAAAAAAAAAAATCAAAGAGAAAAAGTGGGTTGCTGGGAAAACAACTTAAATTGTAGAAACATACAGAAGCATTGCTAAATCACAGAAAAGACAGTTAGTGGACTTTGAAGAGGATTATTACTGTTATCATTATTGTTATTCTGCTAAGCATAAGTTATGGGACTTGCTTAAATGTAAGATATTAAACTGGCGCTAGTTCATTCCCTGAGGATGCTTAAGCTGCTAAATGAACTGGCTCTTTGTTCATCATCATTTGAGTGAGAAGTGAACTACAGATTCTGTGGTACAGTTTACCATAATGTGTATTCTGTTCTATGTAAAGAAACTGCGATACTTCGGAGGATTATATCCACTACGTAGAAATATCAGGGTTCTTCTATAAGACTCACAGACTGGCAAGTTGTTTGGGATGGCCCACCTGCGGAGTAGGTTTAAGTTTTATGTTATACAGCTTTAATCCTTAAACGCTTACCGCTAAGCTGATACTACTAGAACTGATTTGTTCCTCAGAAAGAACTTTCAAAATGACAATGTTTTCTTGAATGTATACTGTTGTTGAGTTCATAAACTAAAATGATGATGCAAAATGGCCGTTCTGTTGGAACTTGCCTTGATGAAGAGGCTTTTGTATATAATTATATAATGGAAACTATAAAGAAGTGGGAGAGAGATGGGGGATCATACACTGCTTAATCATTTAAGTTCATTTTTATCATCAAAGCACTGGTTATTGGAAATTAAGGGTTTTTTTTATTTTTTTATTTTTTTATTTTTAATAAGAGGTCTTTGATGTTTATGTTCTTAGTTTAGAATGATGGAAAGAAAATAAGGACAAATAAAAGGTTTGTGTGTCAGAAAAATGATGAAGAGGAAGACTTTAGAGGGTGAGTGATAAGCTCATTCAAAGTATGCATTCTATTTTCTTGGTAGCCATATATCCATTAGTTCAAACTGTCCGTTCTAAGCTTTTTCTATTCCTTGCTATGGCAATATAACTCAGACTAGGCCTTTTCATTTTTCTTATGAGAATTCATTTTTTCTTTTGTTGGGCGAGTCACTGTTTTTCCATTTTATTGAGCTGTTACCTTTCTTTTTTTGGGGGGGGGGGGGGGGGGTGTTATTTTTCCACTTTCTAGAATGGGAAACAAATGGTGCAAGAGGGTGCTTTGACAGCTTTAGCATCTGTTGCAGATTCATCACAGGTACTTTAGGAACCTAGAATTTACATAGCTGGTATCCATTTCATTTTTATGATTCATCAATTTGACATGGTATCACTGTTGTAACAGGAGCAATTTCAAAAGTATTATGATGCTGTGATGCCTTACTTGAAAGCTATTTTGGTGAATGCAAAGGATAAGGCCAATCGCATGCTTCGTGCCAAATCTATGGAGTGCATTAGTTTGGTTGGAATGGCTGTTGGGAAAGATAAGTTTAGGCATGATGCTAAGCAGGTGACAATTTAACATATTTTTTAACCTTTGATTCTCAGATTGGTAATGCTACCATAGACATGACTTAGGGTTGTGACCTTTTCTGTCTTTCTGATTAATGCCATCCTCCTCCTAGAAATCTTCAGATATGTTCTTTGCTGATTGTTTTCTCTTACAAGGTTATGGATGTCTTGATGTCATTGCAAGGATCTCAAATGGAATCGGATGATCCAACAACAAGCTATATGTTACAAGTATGTTCTCACCATTTGAGGGAATAATGTGGAAATAAACAAAAGTTATCATGACCTTTTTATCTTATTGATAAACTGTTTGTTAAATCCTGGTGGAAAAATTAAATTCTTAGTTATTTTTCAGGCCTGGGCCAGACTTTGCAAGTGCCTTGGGCAAGATTTTCTTCCTTACATGAATGTTGTGATGCCTCCATTACTTCAGTCGGCTCAACTTAAGCCAGATGTCATAATTACATCTGCGGATTCAGATGCTGATATCGATGAAGATGATGAAAGGTTTGCCTTTTAGTTCAAGTGTCATTCAAAATTTTGAAACATGCATGATTAACCTTATCTCCATTGTAAGAACACAATTTGGATGAGAAAAAAGAAAGTATGCAGATAAATATGAGAACCTCAAAACAGACTATATGCTAAGGGATGAGAAATCATATGGACATAAATCTCACAAAAATGTTCTGCAAGATAGAGGTGCTGTTACTAGTTAATGAAAATAATTGGGTCACATGAAGTGAATTGCATCATGAACACACGTACATATGGACATCTATCTGAACTGCATGCCATTCGTTAGATTTTGGACTTTGTTTCCTGCACTTTGTTTTGGATAAACCATCTAAGTTGAATAACTCGACTTACTCTCAAAAATAAAATAAAATAAAATTTAGAGAAGAAGGAAAAACAAGGGGGAAAAAAGAAAAGAAAAGAGATAACCCCAAGGAGAGGTGATTTTTTGGTGTAGATCCTAATGTTTTTACAAATATCTGCTGTGTTTCTTATTGCAGCATTGAAACAATTACTCTTGGGGATAAAAGGATAGGAATTAAGACTAGTGTCCTGGAGGAAAAAGCCACAGCTTGTAACATGCTATGTTGCTATGCTGATGAGTTGAAGGAAGGATTTTTTCCATGGATTGATCAGGTTCATCTTGATTCAAGTCCTTAGAGGACAATTTGTATCTATTGAATTTTTGTCCTGGATCTATTTGGGCTTTTCTTTTGACGGATTCATTAAATGTTGTATTTATTGTGAACATAGGTTGCTCCCATATTGGTTCCTCTTCTTAAATTTTATTTCCATGAAGAAGTCCGGAAAGCAGCTGTTTCAGGTGTGGACATGAACGTTTTCCTATTTCTTCTTCCTAGTGTGGATTGTTGAAGAAGTTTCTGAAGATTCTAGATGTTGATTTTTATCTTTGTCTATAGCCATGCCGGAGCTCTTGCGTTCAGCTAAATTAGCTGCAGAAAAGGGGCCAGCCAGCGGTTGCAATGAGTCCTATATAAAGCAGTTGTCTGATTACATCATACCAGCATTAGCGGAAGCTTTACACAAGGTTAAACCTTAGTTTTGGTTATTATTCTAATTTTGTTTGTCATTCTGTTATACTTTTCCAGTATCAGTTTGTTTAAACTCCAGACGTAGCATATTTGCTTGTATATTTATTGTGTTTGTTGCTGGCTTACAGGAGCCAGAGGTAGAAATTTGTGCAAGCATGATGGATGCGTTGAATGAATGCATACAGGTTTGTATGTTCCTTAATAAAGTTGGAGTACATGTTCTTTGGACAACCAACCCCCCCCCCCCCCCCCACACACACACAAAAAAGGAATTTTCTTCTTTCTCTTATGTCTCTAGTTATTTCGTGTCCTGGAGAAAGTTCCAGTGCATGAATGATGCATTCCATGGACATCAAGTCAAGTATTTCTCTTATCTTAAAATAATCTTTCAATGTTGTTGCCATTATTGATATCTATTATGGACCTCCATTCTTTCAGTTTCTTATGCCAAGTTTACTTTCTTCTCTAGTGTCGTAGGTATTGAGCTCTGATGTTGTTCTTTCCTTTCCTTTTAAGTCTTGGGGATAAAGCAAGACATTCATAAAATGTTTCTTTGGTACTTAAGTTGTCCTCTTCCTCCCATGGTTGTGGAAATCTTGCTTGTGGCTGGTACCTTTAAAAGGTATTTTCTTCTTGATAAAAGATGGATGAGCCTGGTGGTCATTGGCTTAGTGCATAAGTGGCTCGCTGTGTAAGCAATGGAGTTCAGATTCCTGTTACAGCTCCATAGTGTGATGAAAAATTGGTACTTAGAGGTTCTACAGGATGACTTATAGTTATGGGAGAAATTCGAAACGTATATGAAGAATGTCGAGAGGAATGTCCTCAATGTTTATTGTAGCTGTACATAAACCATGCCAGTACAATGATCATCCAGATGTGATGCTCTTTGTTTAACTACTTCGCAAAGACCCAGATATTCAGTAGTTAGACTATCTGTGTTCCCATGAATATCATTAGAGATTAAGCAAAAATATAAAGGTTTGAATTCTATATATTGAAAATACTTGCTGTACTTGCTAATTAAATAGCAATGATTTAGAGATTAAGCAAAAATATAGAGGTTTGATTATCTCCCTGTGGCCATTGTTATGTAAGCATTCACTGTTATGTATGCTGTGATTTTGATTTTGTACTTGATATATCTATCACTAAATTTATGTTTCTTCGTACTGTTCAAAAGTAGCGTTATGATCATCACCACCATTTCTGCACCTGCAAAATTGGACTCCTTGGTCCAGAAAATCAGCTGACCCAGTCTATTAATAGAACTCCAATTCCAATCTTGACGTGAATTCTGTAAGAACATATCAACTTTAGTTTGCACTAGATTTGTAGAATGGCCAGTGTACTCTCCCCTATCTATTTGTGGTACATGATTAATAGATGAGCAAATGAGAAGTAATTTTTTCCCCCAAGAATATTTGTATAGCTGCTTTTCATTTTTGTCATTCACTAACTGTGCAGACATGTTATCTATATCTTGTCGAATTTTTTAGACTTGATTCACTTTTATCTTTAGTGTTTGTTTCTGGTTTGAGGGTTGGTTTGGTGGTTTTTTGCTGAATTTAAGCCCTTTTCTATTTCCCAAGAAATGGATAGTAATATTTGTTGTTCTTCAGAATTTTCATGGCCTTACCTCATGGTGCATTATAATTTGAATTCCTAACTATGTGTTAATTGAGGTTTATTTCTCTTAGATTTCTGGACCCCTTTTAGATGTAAGCCAAGTGAGGTGCATTGTGGATGAGATTAAACAAGTAATCACTGCCAGCTCTTCACGAAAACAACAAAGTGCAGAGCGGACCAAAGCAGAGGACTTTGATGCAGAAGAGGGGGAACTGCTTAAGGAAGAAAATGAACAAGAAGAAGAAGTTTTTAATCAAGTATGTTAACCAAACATATATGCAATGCATCTGGGTTTATCAGTTCTGCACTATTTATTGATGTGGATACTATCTTTATTTGCATTGTCTTTCTTTTTCCTTGATCAAGGTTGGTGATTGCTTGGGAACTTTGCTTAAAACTTTCAAGGCATCTTTCTTGCCTTTCTTTGATGAGCTTGCGACCTATATAACACCTATGTTGGTAAGTTCTTCGAGTCTCTTTTATATTTGTGCTTTTAAGTTAATCTTCTTGTAGGTAAGTCCCTCCCCATCTTAGTTTAAGGAACCTTTTTTTTTTAATTTTTTTTTTTGGTTCCTTTGTTTGTTTGTTGAAGGTTGCACTTGTTTCTATGTAAATATTGTTTGATGAAAAGCATTATCAGCTAAAGACATTTCTTTTTAAAAAACAATATTGACTTTGCAGTTTACAGCTGTCATCCTGGAAAACAATATCAACTAATTGGTTTGCCTTGATTCGTTAGTGAAGTTGGCTTTGTCGGGCTTTAGTTGCTGACAGTAGGAGTGATATCTAGGCTGTGCCTTGGCATAGGTACTAACAAAAAGTGAAGGTTTGAAAAGAGGAGCTGTTGACAGAATGTTTTATGGGTTGAAAACTGTAAACTATTTTACAGAAAAGGAGGGGGTGTTCTACTGTTGATCAAAAGTCTTTTATGGTTGGCCGAGTTTAAATAAACCAAATATTGGAAAGTGATGAAGACACATTGCAGGAGATATTTTACGTTAAAATTAAGCGACTCTAAATGCTGATGTGAGCTTTTGGTTTTTATCTATTCTAACGCTTGGAGGATTAGTGGCCTTTTTTACCTTGGGTCTAAAGCAGTAACTTTGATTCCATGATTTTAACTTCAGTTTTTTGATGAATGTTGTTGGCCGAGGGTGCTGTTGAGAACTTGGTCCCTACAGGTGGGCTTGCACCTTTATTTCTGTGCTAATACCCATCTGGCCCCTTAGTGGGGTATGTTTGTAACTTGGCTAGCCAGGGGGTTTGGCAGCCTCTTATCAAACTGAAGTCGAGAAACTATATTTATTTTCATGCTACCAGATGCCATTCATAGAGCGTTTTATATTTTGTAAGCACTAAAGGACAGGAAAAAAGAAAACTGCTAAATTGTGCTTGTGAAGTTGCCTTCATTTTTTAGTCTTTATTTTGAAAGAGACTCCTTTTGAAACTCATGCCACTTTAAGAGAGGCAATTGGGTTTTGATCTTGTGATTGAATTTGTTGGTCAACCAGGGTAAGGATAAAACAGCTGAAGAGAGGAGGATTGCTGTTTGTATATTTGATGACGTTGTGGAGCATTGTCGTGAAGCAGCACTAAAGTGGGCATTTACTTTTCTGTTCTATTGAAATGGTTGTTGGCGTCAGGTTCCTTCTTTGTATTTATTCAATATCGTGTTTTGAACAGATATTATGATTCTTACCTTCCTTTCCTATTGGAAGCCTGCAATGATCAGAGTCCAGATGTTCGTCAGGTTTGTTGCTTCTGTTGTAACTTTTGTGATTATGCTGTTTTAGTAGTCATGATCCAGTTCCAATGAACCTCCATTTCTTTTCAGGCAGCTGTTTATGGGATTGGTGTTTGTGCAGAATTTGGTGGATCTGTCTTCAAACCTCTTGTTGGAGGTACATTCCTTTACTCATGCATGACTGGTTTTCATAGGAGTTATTGCCTTAATACTATTGTCTCGTGAATTTGCAGAGGCTCTTACAAGGTTGAATGTTGTAATTGGGCACCCTAATGCACTGCATTCAGAGAATGTAATGGCATATGACAATGCTGTTTCAGCTCTTGGGAAGATATGCCAATTCCATCGTGAAAGTATAGATGCTACACAGGTACATGGCAATTTGTTGTGGATTTGCCATTAGACCCTTTTTTGCCTTATTTTTCCCTTGATTGGAGGTGCTTGTTTTAGTGTTAAAACCTGTCAGCAAGTTATTATTCAGGGTTCAGACAAATAATTTTGTTGCATGGGATTGTTTTTAAAGCATACTTTTAGATTGTCATTTTTGTATGGTCTGTCATCTCACGAGGAGGGAATGAATCATTGTAAATGTCCTCACTCAACGTGAATGATCATACTCATTGACCATGCTAGTTTTATATGAAGGAAATAGGACTCCAAGAAAGCCTCTAATCCTCTAATGCCATTTAATTTCTTCACCTCTAAATTAATCTATTGCGTTGCTGGTGTAAGTTCCACCAAACCCTAAAGAAGTTAGCAGAAAGCTTCTCCACCCATTTCATTATTTCTCCAGGAGTTCTAGCTGACTCAATATTAGTAGGTTGTGCATCTGGTTGGCTGAAGCAACTTTTTATTTGTTTTGTTCGCTTGACTAGATTGAACATAAGTTCTATTACAGTAAATGGTTCTGACTAAAGGTCAATACCTGACATAAACATAGCTCATTCCATCATTTCCGAAAGCAATATTGAATTTAGGCTCTTTCCTGTTTGATGAACATATGTTCGGAAGCAAATCAGAGATTTGATTGCTTCCTCTATTGAATTTGTTCTCTATATTCATTGCTTCCATTAATGATAATGACCTCATCTCAAATCAATATAAGTTTTCTTTCCCTTTCCTCTGCTTTCCTTCTTTTGTAATAAGTAGACACAGACTAGATGGTGGATGAAATGGCTCTGCTATCTTTTTCTCAAGTATTATTGTTGGCAGGTGGTTCCTGCCTGGTTAAGTTGCTTGCCTATAAAAGGTGATTTGATTGAGGCCAAGGTTGTGCATGACCAGCTTTGTTCAATGGTTGAAAGGTAGAGATCTGGAATTGTTGGAATGACATGTTGATCTATTTGGCTTTTGGTTTTTATCTTAGTGTTTTCTGATCTCAGAGCGATTCATTTTCTTAGTGCTCTGGTGTACTGAAAAAAGACAATTGCATCTTCACAGGTCAGATAGAGAACTTTTAGGGCCAAACAATCAATATCTTCCTAAAATAGTGGCAGTATTTGCTGAGGTACTGTCTTCCTTTCTTCTGATGCCCATTTACTAAAATTCTTTGCAACAAGATTTAGGTGAAGTTTCTTATGTCCTTTTTCTTTTTTCGTATACTTATTGGGAGGTTCTTGGTGTAGATTTTATGTGCAGGTAAAGATCTGGCAACAGAGCAAACTGCCAGTCGGATGATTAATCTGTTGAGGCAACTTCAACAAACTTTACCACCCTCTACCCTGGCATTGACCTGGTCATCCTTGCAGCCTCAGCAGCAGCTTGCACTTCAGTCAATCCTGTCATCTTAGTTGCTTTTGTATTTGTTGAAGTGTCGTCATTCCTTATTGGGAGCTGCTCTGAGTCATCCTTGATTCTTTTACTGGATTGGTTGGGAATGTCATTGTTGAGCGGGGAAGCTGCTACGTCAATTCAGATCCATTGCGATCTCCACGTCTGTGCATGTAGAAGAAGCTGCAGCTAGTTGGTGTGTTTGAAGTACCCATTCTTTTCCAGATTGCATTCCAGGATTTGTTTCACGTGGTATGTCACCAAGGCGATGTTTTTGGTTAGCTTAAAGTTAAAAAGGTGATGAATAGAGAATTTTTGGTATAGAATATATATACTAGGAGTGATATTTTGAGTCCAAAGGAACCAAGAAAAAGATAACACAGATTATGTAAAGATACCAGGCGTAGGGCTTTGTGTTTGGATCTGAGGTTGAGAAGTGTCATTGAAGCAACGTTTGCAGTTTTGGTGATTTGGAATTTTGTTGATCGTGAAGAAGGTCGGTGTAGTATTGTATCGTTTTTGATATCTTTACTTTTTTTTTTTTTTTGCAGTTTTCTATTGTAAATGAGAAAATTGCAGATGGTTTTCATTTGAGGAAAAGGGTTGTGACACTGTTGTTGTACTTCAGTGAGTCATTAGCAATAATAGGCTACAGAATACTGCATGCTTGAAATAATCAATGAGATATAGCGAGAGTGATGCTCTATGGCAGAGGTATAGATTTTTTGTCAACAATACTGTAGTTATGCAGGTAATGAATTAATAAATAAGCGAAGGATGTGGAGAATGTTTATTATATTATCCAGTGCGAAGCACTGGCCATTTCCATGAGAAAGCGGTCTCGATCCCGTGTGGAGAGACTACTCATTGAGGAGTTGAATTCTATGGTCTCGAAAATTTACGGAAAAGAAATGGTGTCAGTTTTCTCTTACCCAAGCGCGAAAAGATGTTCGGAATCTAGGTGACACGTGTAATTTGATTTGAAAAATGCCCGTTAGCTGGAAGACTCTTTCCTGTTTCAGGTAATTTAGGCTCTTTCCTGTTTCAGGTAGAAAGGTGATCTTCGGCAGTGTATAACTTTATCCAAATTCTTTAAGCTTCCCGTTTATTCTTTCTTGTTCTTGTTAATTTTTCCGTTGTAACTAGGGCATATTCTGCTGCGAGGTAAATTTCTTTTGTATCCTTGTCGTTAGGGGAAAGGACAAATTGATCCAAACCTTCAGCGAGATTTTTTGGGAGCCGAAAGGCCTTCCGCCAAAAAGCGCCTTGGACCATAGGATTTAGTTGAATGATGCGAACTGGATGGTTAAAAGCTAGCCTTACTAGTACCCATATGGCCAGAAGGATATCATTGAAGAAATGGTCCATGAACTCCTAGAGGAAGGTATAATCCGCCCAAGTTCAAGTCCTTTTTCATCACTTATTTTGTTAGTTAAAAAACAAGATGGAAGTTGACGGCTGTATGTGGACTATTAAGCCTTAAAATAGCAGAGCGTAGATGAGTTGCATAAGGTGACAATTTTTACTAAACTTGATTTAAGATTAAGTTACTAAACTCGCAGTGGACATTATGATTTTTTAGTAATGCCCTTTAGCCTTCATAATGTGCCATCCACTTTGTAAGCCCTTATGAACATGGTGTTTAAGAAGCAACTAAGAAGGTTCATCCTAGTTGTTTTTGACATTATTTTGATTTAAGGATTGAGATTTGCATCTTTTTCATGTTGCCATAATTTTTTTTCCTATATTAGAGGAGCATCGGTTATTTGTTAAGAAGAAAAGAAAGAAAAAAAAAAAAGGCTCTTTTGGCATAACGAGGGTTCACTACTTGGGCCAAATTACTTGTGAGGAGGGGCTCTTGGTGGATTCAGCTAAGGTGAAAGACATGTTATCTTGGCCTAGACCAAGTCATTTGAAGGGCCTACACAATTTCTTAAGCTTAACCAAGTATTGTTGAAAATTTGTTCAAGATTATAGGAAAATGGCAACTCCATTGATGAATATATTGAAAAAGGGGAATTTTGTACAGTTAGATGAGGCCAAAGAAGCTTTTGAGAGTCTTAAGAGAGCTATGACTAGGGCACCTGTCTTGGCACTGCTAGATTTTGAAAAGAAATTCATTGTGGAGATTGATGCTTCAAGGACTGGCATAGGAGTTGTAATTCTTTAAGGAAAGTGCCCCATTGCATATTTTAGCAAGAATCTACATGGGGGGAAATGCCCAACTTTCAACATATGAGAAAGAGTTCTTGGTAATAGTTATGACTATTCAACGTTGATGGGGATATTTGGTTGGAAGACATTTCATTATCAAGACTAATCATTGAAGCCTTTGATATCTTTTGGATTAGAATCCCTATTCAACAAAGGTACGGAGCCAAGCTTTTTAGGTTTGTTTTCACATTGAATATAAGCTTGGAGGGGAAAATTTGTTGTGGATTCACTCTCTCGATGTGATATGGATGGTTCTTTTTGTGCTATTAGTCAACCCCTTCCTTTATGGGTGGATTCTATTAAGTCAAAGATTTAAGAGAATGTAGAGTTGTAAGAAATGATGAATAATATTAATAAAGGAGAAGCAAGTGAATTTTAGGAGCTCCATAATGGACTTTTCTTTTTAAGGAATAGATCTACTTGAAGATTTACACATAATTAACACCCACAATTATTTAGGAGATGCACATAGAAAACACATGACGGGGTCCATAAGCTTATGGAGAGGATCAGGTGGGTCTTTTACTATAACAAAATGGATTAGAAACTTCAAGATTGGACACGTCAATGCCCAACTTGTCAAGCCAACAAATGGGAAAACAATCATCCTACATGCTTATTAGAATCATTTCCCATTTCCATGGGTACCTAGATTAGTATATTTATCCATGGATTTCATGGATGGGCTCCCATTGGTTAAGGGCAAGAATTTTTGTTTTAGTAGTTGTGGATTGACTGTCTAAGATGACCCATTTCACTATTAGTCATCCTTACATAATAGCCTTAATAAATAGCCTACGTTTTCTTTGACAATTTTCTTAAATTGTATAGGATGCCAACTCCAATTGATAGGAATCGAGTCTTTCAATGTTCTTAACTTTTGTATTGCTTACCACCCATAGATACATGACCAAACAGAGGTTGTAAATTAATCCTTAGAAATGTACCTATAATGCTTTACTAGTGACCATCCTAAAGAACGGATCCATTGGCTTTCCAAGGTTGAGTATTGCTATAATACTAGCAAAAATTCCTTTATTAACCACCTCCATCACTGTTAACTTATGTATGGGGCTCTGCTAGGGTGACAAAAGTTGATAGAAATTGATCAATAGAGGTTGGATGATAACTAAAGTCAGATTACGCCTTTAGGAGATGCAACAAAGGATGAAGCTTAACTATGATAGAAACTAGACAGAGGCTTTATCTGACGTGGGGGAGTATGCATACCTTTGATTGCAGCCCTATTGGAATCTTTCTATGACTCCAAGGAGAGATATTAAACTAGTCTGTAATATTACGGACCTTATGAAATTCTCCAAAAGGTGGGCCCTATAGCATGTAAGTTACAACTTTCTCCATCATCAAAGATTCACCCTACATTTCCTATCTCGTTTCTCAAAAAGCACAAAATATCGAAGTGCAAAAAGACCTTCCCCTTTACATAGAAGAGATAGACTCGCTGCTCCAGTTCTGTCAGCAGTTTTGCGTAGTCGTATCCAGCTGACACCACCTAGGAGTCCCGCGAGGAAATATACCTCTGATTTCCGACCTTGGACCTTGGGGTCAAGGTCCTTTCCAAGGGATCAAGAATGTAATGTGATTTGAAAAATTGCCCCTTAGCTGGAAGACTATTAGGCAGAAAGTGACCAATGGCAGCATATAACTTTCTACAAATTCTAGAAGCTTCCTATTTGTTCTATTGTTTTTCATCTGTTCTTTCGTTTTTCCGTTGTAACTAGGGGCATATTCTGCTGTAAGCTAAATTCCTTTTCTTTCCGTACCATTAGGGGGAAGGGCAAATTGAGAATATCTCAACTTGTATAAATAACACATTGAATCAATAAGTGGGCATAAAACATTTATCCAGAAAAATTTAGTGAGAGTGTGTGATAGAAGTTGTGAGAAATGGGTTTCCTCTTGATTTTCGTTTCACAAACATAGGGAAGAAACAGTTCACCCACAACTTGTGGGAGAAAGATAACCCAAAATCGACCAATCATTCGGTCTATCTCCCGATCCCATTCCATAAGGTTGTAAAAGTTAAAATGGACCTTCAGCTTTAGAAAAGAAGTCTTTAATTTGTTCTCTCTCCTCTCTCTCTTACTCGCTCTTATGTTTATTACGAGTAAGAATTGTCTAATTTGTTAATGCTGTTAAGTAGATGGTATGGGATAGAATTACTTTCCTCTATTTTGCTATTATAGTACATAGTTAGATTGTTTCACTTTCACAGTTTGTTACGATGTTGCTTTTTTATCATTTTGCGAAGTGCAAATTTACTTTTATAGTCATTTTGACTCAATTGAGCTGGATTTAACTTAATTTAATTTAATTTTTTTAACGTATATGCATTTTTCCTTTCTCTTCCATTCTATGAATGGCTGAATATATAAACTTAAATAAGTTATCGTTACTTGAGACATTGGTAACTTTTGATTCGAAAGATGGTAAATTCAGGAGTATCATAAAGTGTGATGAAAGGAAAGGAAAAGAGAGTCAATAAGCC
The DNA here is from genome assembly GCA_028551475.1 of Casuarina equisetifolia. Taxonomy (NCBI): domain Eukaryota; kingdom Viridiplantae; phylum Streptophyta; class Magnoliopsida; order Fagales; family Casuarinaceae; genus Casuarina; species Casuarina equisetifolia. The sequence goes on from CM052361.1 coordinate 14,180,687, forward strand.
AATAAAATTTAATATTATATATTCTTTTATGTTGATATACACTATACACAATATTGTTTTTATATATACAAGTCTGAATTTAATCTAATTAATATGGTAATAACCTATAAAAGGAATATATAGGAAATATTCTTAGAATTTATGGGGATATTCCTTTTAAGTAACCCAAAGATTGTGTTATAATTGACACTTTCTTATTACCATTTCTATTTAAACAAGATATTTAAATAAGTCAAATACTCTAAATTTGGAAAGAAGGTGTGAATACTAACAATCACAAAATACTTTGATAAACAAGCCTATAGGTTGCTCTTTGGTTGAGGTATGATGTATTGTAATAATTCATTGTTAAAATTTCTCTCTTATGTAAGGGTAGTCATCTTTGATATGTTTTGTTTGCCTATAAAAATTCAAATTCTTGTTATTTTCTCTACCATCTCATTATTATAAAACAACAAAATAAGTTGCTTGATGTAGACTCCATAGGCTATAAGTAATCCCCTAATTTATACTATCTTCTTGTGGTGATCTATACTAAATTACAAATAAGTATTTTCATGAGAATACAAAAAAGTATTCTTATTGAAGATAAAATAGTAGAGAAAACCAAATGAAAACTAGCTAGAACAAATGAATAGAGAAAATAAAGTTCCCTTTTAGCCTTGCCTATCATTATTGGAGTCCTTGTCAAATGGTTTAGAAATATGCAAAATCATCAAAAAGAATTTCAACATAATTATTATCATGAGTTAATTTACTAATTGATATGTGGAGCATATAATATGTGTTTAAGGCTTAATATGAGTGACTTTTACAGGGATAAAAAGAATCTAATATGTTTAAATCAAAAGTGATGTGATCACTTACTTTGGAGTTAATAATCTACATGAAAGAAATATTCTAAATGTATGTATTTAGATTGACTTATACATGTAAAGTGCAGTATTGGATTAGTTGAGCTAATTTGATTAAGGGGACCGATGAGCCTTTTCTTTTGGTTTGCTATCAAATAGAGTCCAAAAGATTCTATATAAGGGCTTGCACGAGTAGTAGGCATGTGGACCAACAAGCCTTCAATAAGATAAGAAAGCTGAAGTGGACTACCATAGTATCGAAGGGATCTTCCATATGGGCTGGAAACATGGGATTGATCAAAGTAGATGGATTTTGTTGTCCAGTTGCATATGTAATGGGATTGTGGGCTATGGGCCTATGTCTTTGTTAGTTTCCCTTTGTTTCTTTTGTGCTTAGGCTTCCAATTTGAGATGCAACTTGTAGAAAGCATGCTTCTTTTATATGGCTTGCTTCCTACAATCTGAACAAAAAAGCTTTATGGAAAATACACAAAAACAAAAAATATGGGTTGTGTTTAGGCAAGATTTCTAAGAATACTACTAGTTTTACTAAGAAAAAAATGCTAATGCAAATTTTGAATCCACAACTCTAATTTTTGATGACTAATTTTGGAAGCAAAAGTGTAAGTCCTAGAGAATGTAAACTCATAGTGATACAATGTCACAAGATGTGATAAAAGGAAAGGAAAAGAGAGAAAGCCAATGAGTTGAGTGAATTCAATATTATTGATTCTATATTGTTGATACATTAGACAATGCTATATATATACTTATGGGACAACTATACTGCCTATATTCTATGCACGAGATATTTGTAGAATATATAGGATATATTCCTCTAGGTAAATCACCACCTAACCGAGGAATCATGTTGTAATTGACACCTTCCAATTAATAAAGAGAAGCACAATTGATAATCTTTTTTCTCATCTCTTTTTTCTTTTGTTTTTGTCCAACTTTTTAATGAAAAATTACAAAGATTAAAATAGTGTGAAGAAAAAGTTTAAGGCTTCAATGAAAATCATTTATAATAATTATATTTTTATTTTTTATTTTTTACTGTTACTCCAATGAACTTTTGTTGTATTTGCAAGATAGACAATCGTTTGGTAAGTTTTTCTTGACAAGAAATCACGATAAAGTTAGAAAAGCAGAATATTTTTGGAATGATAAATTGGTTCATCCAAGAAAAAATGTTTTTTCTTTTCTCTTTGCTCTTTATTTATGTTTCTTTTTTGTTAATATCACTTGCTAAAACAATCTTTTCTTCAGCATCCACTCATTCAAGTAGTTATAGAAGCCCCGGGAATAATTGTAGCATTACAGCACCATTAGGATGTGCTTCGGAGCAATATGGTTCATATTCAAAGACATTGAAATTTCAAGAATATACATGCTAAAATTTTCTTTTTATTAATGATGTGGATGCTTTCAAGGCCTAATATTACAAGTTCCATTATCAAAAAGTTGAGAGCCCACGATATGATCAAATAGTCTAAGAAGCCTAAGCTTGAAGGACATCCCAAAAATTCTCTAGGAATTTTGATTTTTTTTTTATTTCTTTTATTATTCTTTTGTTTTTGTTTTAATTGTTAGTCCTCAATTCCTAGGGTTTGTTTATTGTCCAAGATTATTTCATTTGCTCTTGTTTTCCTTAAGTGTCCGGACTCTTAAATTATTTGGATTTCCATAATTATTGGGATCTCTGATTTTTTTGAAATTTCCTTAATTTTGAGGATTCAAGATTTGTTAGAATTATTTTAGGGTTAGGTTTAGCTACCTATTTAAAAGGAGCATCATTTAAGTTATAAGGAGACATGTTTTCTTGGAGAGAATTAGAAAACCCTAGTTGATTTCAACTTTGGGCAACCTCTCCAAGACGTAAAGGCAATGCCATTAGTCAAGGAGGTGCTCCACCACCAATTTCTAGCAAAAATTGAAAAAAGGAAGTCCAAAGTTAAAAACAACCGGGGTTTTCTAATTCTCTATAGAAAAATAAGTTTTCTTATAATTTAAATATACTCCCTTTAAATAGGTAGCTAAAGTTAACCCTAAAAGGATTATGATAAATTAGGAATTCTTAAAATTATGAAAATTGACAAATTAAGGATCCCAACAATTATGAAAATCTAGATAATTTAGGAATATCGACATTTAAGGAAAACAACTGGAAATGAAATAATCTTGGACAACAAATAAAACCTTAGGAATTTAGGACTAACAATTTAAAAAAAAAAGCTTGAAAGAATAATAAAGGAAATCCAAAACAAATTAGAATTTCTAGAGAATTTCTGGGATGCCTTTCAAGCTTAGGCTTTTTGGACTATTAGATCATATTGTGGAACTTCAACTCTTTGATAAGGGAACTTGTAATATTGGGCCTTGAGAGCATCCACATTAATCTTCCTTTCTTAAAGAAGACATGTCCTCAAATCTTGATTGTTCATCTAGGCTTATCATTTTGATGGATCCATAATCTAAGTTCTTACACATGAATAAAGCTTTAACTCTAGTAGCCTACCTAAGTGTGTTGGCTCATAAATCAATGGCAGATTACCATGCTACTTAGATGGAAGTTTGTAACTTGACTTACAATATGATCCAAACAAAGAGTTGAAGTTATGGAATGTTTTAGTAGCCCTTTCATCTATATTGGTGAAAAATCTTGTTGGTTGTTAACTTGCCATCTTCTCATGATTTAACAATACAAACCATCAATTTAAACCATTGTTCACATTGAATGTCCACCATAATTCTTCCTTACTTGGTTGAAGCTTTCTAGTTCATTTGTTGGAATATGTTCTTGGAGAATTATGAAAGTAGCCTTGTCCTATAACATCTTAAGCTTCAAGAGATTTGAACTTCTTGGATTTGTTTCCTTCTTAGGCAGTGCACTAAGCTTTGGAAGATCCAAGCTTTTTGGATTTGGATTCATGGTCATTGGTGCCTTAATCTCCATAAGATCCAAACTTTTGGGGTCCACCTCTTTTTCTGCCAAACCACAAGCTTTGGTAGATTAAATTGTTTTGTTTTTGTTTCCATCATACCTCTTTCTTGGATTTGAACTATCTCTATATCTTTCTTTGGTGATCCTTTTCTCCTATACCACCTTTCTATTCAACATATCATAGTCTTGTTTGTAGTGATTTTGGTGGTGCTTCTGTTGGTACTTGGAATTTGTTAAAGCATGATCTTATTTTTGGTTGCATCATGGATCTTGACTTTGGCATTTTTTTTGGGCACTTAGAAGTTGAAGAACCTAATGGACTTGGTCTTTCATCTTGTGCACATTTGTGAGCATCCTACTTGCTACCTCACATGGAGAAAAACATGAAGAATAATGTAAAGTGCATTTCCTATATTGAAACATTGCTTACTCACCATTCTAGTCTTTAGTACCACTTAATGTGGATCTGGTTGTGGGTTGGAGTGAGCTTGGATTAAAGGTGATATGTAAAAATCAATTTTTTGGTGTTTTTGGGTTTTCTGTGAGAAAAGTTAGTGTTTGGGTAGGGAGGAAGGGAGAAAAACGAAATAAGATAGATTAAAGAAAAAGATAAATGTTAAGTACCTACTTTAGGATGTAAAGGCAATGCCATTAGTTAAGGAAGTACTCTACCACTAATTTTTGGCAAAAATTGGATAAATGATGCAAGTTGAACAAAACAACTTAGGGTTTTTATCTCTGCAGAAAAAAAGTTTGCTTACAACTTAAATAATATTCTCTTTAAATAGGTAGCTAAAGCTAACTCTAAAAAGATTTTGACAAATCAAGAATCTATATAATTAAGGAAATCTCAAACAAATCATCGATCCCAATAATTATGGAAATACAAATGAACTAATCATGGGCAATAAATGAAAACCTAGGAATTAAGGACTAACAATTAAGAAAAAAAAGAATAATAAAGGAATCCAAAACAAATCAAAATTTGTTAGGTTTTATGGCTTAACAAGAAGGGGGGTTGAATTGTTATTCTAACAATCGGATGCTTTTGTATGATATAAAAAATTTAATCAATTTATTTAACAGTTTATGAATTAATAAGCAATCAAACAAATAGAATTATTCAAACAAGTAAAGAGCAAGAGAATCAACACCTAATTTACCACGGTGGTTCGGCACTCAATCCTTGAGTCCTACGTCCACCCTCTTCTCCTTCAATCCAACCGATTGAAGTCACCTTTACTCAACCTGATTAGGAGAATACGTTCTCCTTAATCCAAATAATTCCTTCTCAAAGGAATTCTTAAGTCCAAATACAAGTTATGATAAAAAAATCATGTACAGTAGCAAATCCCCAAATAATATGTTAGTTTATAGGATATTACTATTCAGAGGAGCTATTCAAGCATATATATCAATATACAGAGCTCCTATCACGAAATCCCCAATTTGAATAAATTAGGGTTTCGGATTTACCTCAAGATTTATGTGCAGTAAATGTTTATAAATGAAATCAGCACATAAATAATGTTGTACAAGCTATGATTGAATATATAATCGAAGATCAAACCAAATAATCAAATATCACCGAACCTTTGTGAGTCATTGAGAGATGAGCGAACTTCAATCAAATAGTAAGTGAGCTTAAGAGACTTTCTTCACAAAGAGAACACTTCAAATAGATGTCAATCATCAAGAGAAAATCTTCATGCACACGTCTCCTTTTAAATAGGAAGCAGATCAAGGACCTTTTTGGATCACACCTGAACCATAGCTTTCTTTCCATTAGGAATAGTAGCCTATCCATCAAATCACCTTCATATCAACCTTCAGAGCCATAATCTAACCGTTCTGATAGCCAATCTTCTCCAGAATCCTCCCATTGAGGTTTTGGCGCGTTAGAGAAGCAAAGATGACATCGGAGATGAATAACAACGGCTAGGGCAGAATCATCGAGAGACTTCTTATGTGCATTTTTCTATTAAGTGAGACGACGTCGTGGCAGGGCGCATCTCTAATGGTCAAGACAACATCGTAGTGCGAGAGGACTTACTTAAGCAGGGTCGGGCTGACATAAGCTCGGGCCGCATCATAGAGTCTCGGTCCAACGACAAAGGGTCTAGTCCAATGACAAAAGATCCAACAGATAAACTCGGTCCAACATCAAGAAGGTCCAAAGTTTAATTATGTAAACATGGTCCAAAACTATGATCTTTTACAAAGTTCATATTTTGGTGTAATACATATCTTAGCTTTGAACTAATATCAAGATAGAGTCAATGCCCCTTATGTTCCTACAAATACATTAAACCAAGTATCATATTCCTAAATAAAATATATTCAAATATATTTTATTTCTTAAAGAAATATTCAAATACACAAATGTATTTCATAAGAACTTTAAGAATATGTTTTATGAAGGAATGTAGGAACCCATTTTTTTTTATAATATCATTAAGTGATGTTATAATTTGTACACCTTTTACTTCTTATAATTTTTCTTTTTGCACATATAAAACATATTTCAAGAATTGATATTTACCAAAATATTTTTAGTCATAACAAAACTCTATTTTCCAACAAAATTCCTATATAATTTTTAAGATGCCCTTTAAGCTTGGGCTTTTTAGACTATTGAATCATACTATGGACTTTTAACTCTTTGATAGGGGATTGGACCTTAAGAGCATTCATATCAATTAACTTAATATTAACAATGGATATCGTCATCAATATTCATTATAAAATTTGCTTTGGTTAGTCATCATTGCAATAACTTATATTAGCATGTAAAAGAGCTATCCTTTTCCTTAATTTCGCAATTGTAGTGTAATTTTTTTTATTAATTAGGTAAGCACCATTTTATAGGGGATCTAATAGCTCCAACTAAGCTACTAGTAATGTAATTTCTATTCATAAGATTTTGACACATATGTTGCATGGTTGAATCATCAACTTGATCCAATATATTTCTATGTAATGGACTTCATTCCTAGTGATCTCATTAAACCTTATGTTAACATGTAGGCCTATGGAGCTTTGGCTGGTGAGAAACAAAGTTTATTACAAGTTGGTATCAATTAATCAAATTGACCATAAATCATTCTATGCAAAAGAAGAACATGGTACTTAAGCTTGATGGAGGTAGCTTACAAATCATGATAATCCAACAATTGTGTTGGACATATGTGTGTATGATTGATGTTATATTTTTCAATTGGGCAAATTATATTTTCCATATGGTGTAAATTATTTAGGAAGTTACTTTTTTGTGTATAGCAAATTTATATTCCTTTAATTCTTTGTATGATTCCATTAAGGTTGCTCCTAATGTTATAAAAGAACACCCTATGTACCATTCTTCTCAAGAAAGCAATACATAAAAGCCTTTTGTAACTTTATTTCTTTCTTCCCTTTCACATTGTGACAAGGTATCAAAAGCTAGTCCTTTCTAAGATTTCACTCTTAATTTTCTCCCATTTTTATCATTTTTTTCCCCACCATGTCAGCCTTTCCCACTTTTGATGTTCCTTCCTTTGCCAAGGATGTTCCCATCATTAAGGACCTCACTGGCCTTTCGGAGTCCTTTAATAACTTCCTTCCTGAACATTAGCCTTTAGCCTCCTTGCCATAACTGTGGGGATTTTTGTAGCTTTGTAGCCCCCTTTTCCTTTTAGCCTAAACCCATTGTTTAGGCTTCTCCTAACCTGGCTTTACCCTTTTTTAGACAATTTAGTCCTAATCCCTCTATTCAGTGGGTTCCTTATGCAGCCTAACCCAATTCGTTGCCTCCTGTGTTGAAAATCATGTGTTTATATATTTTGTTAAGAAAAATTTATTTATGAATATATGATTTTGTGTGCATATATTAAATATCAAAAGAAGTAAAAGGTGTGAAAATTATAATAATAATTAATGATATTATTAAGTAGCCAGTTTCCTACATTCCATTAGGACTAGTTAAAATATTTTCATGTGATTTAATGGATAAAAATATAAGTAATTATATTAAAGAGAAAATGATACTTTGTTAAATATATTTGTAGGTACATGGAGGACCAAAGAATATATTATGAAAGAAAAATTCATAATAAGGTTCTATGTGGCCGAGCTTACTCTTTGTTGGACTGAGCCTAGATAATTCATGCTGGACTGAGCTTACTTTCTGTTGGATTGAGTATAAATGACTCTGATGGACCGAGCTTACTTCTCTAATGGACTAAGCCTGAACTGATGGTCTAAGCTCGAGCTGATCTAAGCCCGAACTGATCCACGATGTAAAGACGTGAAACACTGTCGTTTCACTTAAACCTAAAGAGACATGGCTCTTAATCAAAGAGACCAACAGATTAAAGCCCTAGCCTCCTTGCTGAGTTGTTCTCTTTCGCTTCTCTTTGTCATTGGCTCTCCAACAGGAAGAAGAACAAAGTGATGGATGTATCAAAACAGTTCTCTACTGCGACAATCATCATCTCTACAGTTGTGTTATGTCGCTTCTATCAAGTCTTAACGGTAAAATATCAAACAGGTTTGAACTGAAACCCTAACGTGCACAAGATTTGATAATTTGCTATATAAGGAGCTTTAGGTGAATGTTTGATGGTTGCTGAATGACATACTGCTAATTCGATTAAAAGAGATTAGAGCTTTGAATCATTTACTCATACTGCGGTGTTCTTCAATCGTTGGAGAAAGAAAGAATCTTCGATGATATTCCTTCAAATCTATTATTATCTTGTGAATATCTACTACTAGATTGATCTTTATATGTGCTAGATTACTTCAAAACATTATTTGCACATAAAGATCTTTGTAAATATGAAACCCTAGCTTTGTGAAATTTAGGGATTTTGTGTATCAGAGCTTAAATTGATTCTATATATGTTTAATTAGCTCTTTGATAAGTTTAATTCCTCACTCACATTATATATTTGAGGATTAGCTTGATGTACTAAGGTTTGAATAACCTAAGCTTTGTAATTAAGAATAAATAACTCATTGTTAAGGAGTTGTAAAGTGTAGGAGAAGATTTCTCCTAACTTGAAGTAAAGTAGACTTTAACTTGGTTTAAGTTGAAGGAGAAGAGGGTGGAAGTAGGTGCAAAGTGCTGAACCATCATGTAATTCTTTGAGCTTGCTTATCTTGTTTTATTTCTTGATTATATGCTTTGATATCACTGTGCTAATTAACAACCTTGCATAAATAGAAAAAAGAAATCTAAAATACAAGTTAAAACTTAAGTATCCAATTCAACTCCCCCTTCTTGGATAGCCATAAAACCTTACATCCTAGATTAACTTGATAGCTCCATTTCTTTGGTTTGGCTCATTCTTTGTGGGCCTAAAGCACTCCACTGAGCCAAATTGATTTTGTACTCACCTTCGGTTTTGGGTCAGGTTGGATCCACTTGAGTTATTTGAGTTAATTGGGGCTAGGGTAAAATCCTTACTTGAATTTTTTCCCCTTTTCTCTTGGAATTGCTGGCCACTTTAAATTAAGCAACCTGTTCGGTGAAATTTATATGCAAGTGAACATGTCGAACAAGTAATATAATGATAAGAAAAGTATCGTCCCACGAAGATTGGTGAATACTAAACTAATTAAGTACTAATGATGAATTAATCCTAAAATTTATCTAGCAAACCAAATTGATAGATAATAGATTAACTAAGTAAGTCTAAGAAAACTAAATGCAAGAAATATGTTAGAGCATCCGATTTCACCATAATTACTAGGTATTAATATTGATTATTTATGCTTGCAAGAAAGACAATATCTATGTGATGACGGAACTTCCTAATTTATTTACTATCTTATGTCTAGGTATAGCAAACCTACTTAGTTCATTAATTCACTATATCTCTATATGTGAATTGAAACAAACCAAATGCATTAGGATCTATGAACATTCCCAGTTTACACCGAAAGCCACACAAATAATATGGTATATGCCTATCCATATTTAATCTATGGTTGCATATTACAAGAAGCAACTGCATGCTATTTCCTGTCGGTCTCTAACATGCAAATCAAGTCATCTAAGTGGTAGCTAATCACCTAAAAGCATTAAACTCCGTAATATGTAACTTCACATAAATAAAATATCTTGCAAAACATAATAATCATAAGATTCATACCATCATAATTAGGTTACATCGTAGCTCTAACAAAGATAAACTAAAACATAAAGAAATAATGAGGAAGAATGGTAATAAGAAATAAAGAAGGCATCTTGAATCCAAGAACAAGAAGTCTGTCACCCTTGTTGTCTTCTCTTCAAGAAAACCTTGAATTCTTGGCCTCTTTCTTGAATTGTGCTCAATTTCCTCCTCCCCTCCTTTTGCCTCTTCTCTTTTCTTAAATAGGGTTTAGGTTTAGACCTACTCTCATCCTAGTAGAATTGGGTTTTAGAGATCTAAAACAATTGGGTTTTGAACTCTTAATTTAATTAGGTTTTGAACTCCTAATTTAATTAGGCTTTGAACTCTTAATATGATTAGGTTTTCTAATTATTTAGAAAACCCAATAACAATAAAATCTAATAACAATCATTTAAAGCCCAAACCCATCTTGACTCTCTTGATCTTGATATTACGATTTTGCCACACAATAAGCATCAGGCTCTCCATGTTCATCCTTTTTCTCCTTGTCTCCTTGTGCTACATAAACAAGATAAATTTAGGTAAATAAAGAGGAGTTCAAATGTTTTCTCACAATTATTAAAGTTATTTATTGCCTAAAATAGGTAAAATAACTCTATAAAAATAAAGTTATCACAACCCACTCTATTTTATAGCATCGAACAACCCTAAATGATGCCTCATCACCTTTCCTTTGACCAGCATTGACTTGTTCGCCACTTGGGCTTGCAATATCCATTGAGCATTTGTCACCAAAGACAAGGAGGGGTCCATTTAAAAGAATGTCTAGGACTTGGAATTTTGTTTAGAAATTGCAACATGGAGATAGCATATTGTGACACTAACTATGCCACATGCCCTATAAGCCATTGATTAACAACAAGTTTCTACATTAAATTAGGTGATTCTTTCTTATCTTGGAAAAATAAAGAAACAATCAACTATTTCTCTATCATTTGAGATTCATAATATTAAGCCATAACAAAGACTACTTATTAAGTCATTTGGTTAAGAAGACTGCTACCTGATCTTGGGGTTTGGATAAAGTGTCCTACCTTGCTATTTTATGACAATGATGTAGCCTTAAAACTTGCAGTGAGTCCTATCATTCATGAAATGACAAAGCATATTGAAGTAGATAGTCACTTCACAAGAGACAAGATACAAGAGAGAGTTATAGAGACAAAAAAGATAAGGACCACAGAATAACTAGTGGACATTTTCACCAAAGCTCTTTGTCAATAACAACACACATGTTTATTAAGTAAGCTTGGTGTGTTTGATGTTTATAAACCACCAAAACCATTAGCTTAAGGGGAAGTGTTGGAGATACGTGTGTATAATTGATGTTATATTTCTCAATTGGGCAAATTATATTTTCCATGTGGCATAAATTATTTTGGAAGTTCATTTTTGTGTAAAACAAGTTTATATTCCCTTTATTCTTTTTATGATTCCATTAGGGTTACTCCTCATGTTATAAAAGAACACCACACATACCACTCTTTTCAAGAAAGCAATACACAAAAACCTTTCCCAACTTTATGTCTTTCTTCCCTTTCACTTTGTGACAAATTGGAAGCAAGTTAATCCAACACTTCTCCTCTATGGAGAAGACAAAGAGCAAGTCATAGATCTAGATGAGCAAAGCCTTTTCTAATCCTACCCACTGGCTCTTTTTTAGTATATACTTTTCTAATCTTCCGTCATGGGACCTACTGCCATTTAACATTCTATGAATGTTTAAATGGATGGCATGTAACGTAAGAGTGTTATAATCAATTATTTCGATGTTAACAACAGATTTTAAAGCTGATGGGCCAATCAGAAGCAACAAATCCATAGGCCCTTTGTGACCATTGCAAAAGCTATAAAGGCAGGTTTTTTGGTTTTCAATCAATACTTTGGTCACAGCAAAGGTCTTTATTTTTATGGTGACTCTTGCTGTTCTCTACTGCTATGGTGGTCTCATTTTCTAGCCTGGTATTAGGATCTTTTGTTAGTTCTTGGTTCCGCCCTTAGGCCGTCCACTTACTCTCGACATTCTTGTATTTGACTCCAAGGTTAATTTAAGTTTTAATTCTCTAAAAGCAATCACTAGCTTTGCTTTTAAAGTACGGTGTTAAAAAGTGATGAAAGGCTAGACACTGGATAGCAAACCAAGTTTATCTATGAGTCGAAGTGAATCGGTAATCGATCAATTAGGTATGTAGCACTCCTAAGGAAAGCATGCGGAGAGCATTTGATCCAACCAATGTATGTTTATGTACATACATAAATATTAAGAACTATTAACAAAGTTTCATATTGTTTAAATATTACTTGAAAATTTTTCATAGAGGGAGAAAGACCCTTATTTTTAATCAACTTTTGTGTGAGGAAAGACATGTTAAGAATGGTGTGATGAAGTCTTACATTGATTAAATATCATTTGAAAATTCTCTATATATGGAAGAACAATCTTTCTATCATTTAGTTAATTTTTTGATAGACATAACTAATATGGTATTTGAAACCAAATTCAAGTGTGTTACCCTTTTGCTTCTGACTAAAGATCCTTGTGAAAAGTGTTTAAAACGATATGAGAATGTTTATGTTATCTAAATCTTACTTGAAAATTCTCTACAAATATAGAAAAATCTTTCTACTCTCAACTTGTACGTGAAATGAGTACGCTAACCAAATAAGAAAATATAAGATGTGATAATTTATGTTTCAGTTTCAAATTTTATATTTTTCTTATCCAAGATCTACTTCGTGCAATGGTTAGCAAGCTTGGGACCCATCTCCCTTAGGATTCTTGGTGTTGACCTTGAAATTTTGTGTCGCACATGGCCTTGCTCTTCACGGGAATCTTTGCTCACGACCTGCCTCCAGGAAGCGTAAGCACTGCCACATGGAAGTCTTATGAGCACCGAAAAACAATTTGCAGCATTTTGGTAAACATCTCTCTGTTTCTATAATTAATCCATGGCGTCCTACGATACAACTTTTGTTCTGAACCATCTCCCTTCTCTCCCGCATACCAATTCATCTGGGAATCTGATCATGTTCCTCAACACGACCGTTTGAGTCGATGGCATGAAACCTGTTGGGACTCACAGCACGCACTTCGTCTTTTTGAAGATACAGAACTTGGACGCTCACTCCAACAAGCATTTGACAATGCCTCTTCTTCATTATCTTCTGATTATTCCCATCCCAGAAAACAGAAGAGCCGTTGGTCACTCCGTAGAAGCTGTGGTCTGTTCTTAAGTCAACCGGTATGAGAAGGTTGAGACAGAAGAAGCACCACTCGCATATTTGCAGTAAACTACTGAATTTGAAATAGGCAAGAAATTTTCAAGAAGGGAATGAATATTAACAAGATTTGGTAAAAGTTGTTTAATATGCAGACAACAATGACGTTGTCTAGAAGTATCATAGTGACTGTCTTTTCTATTCCTCTCATTTCATGGGCATTACTTAAAGTTCCTTCAATCAGATTACTCTCGTTACGTGATTACCCAATAGCAATATCATAAAGTTTGCGTATTATTAATTTGGCATGATTATAAATAAGATAAGGCAAAGCAGAAGCCAGCGTGCACGATAAGATATTCTTGTCTGCCATATCATATAAGAGTGACCAGTTCTTCCCTAATTCAATCCTTGCTTCACGCCCGTAGTTTTTGGGGTCAGTTAGAGGGTTATCTGTGTGCCTCCACGTGGCAAGGGTTCATGCCTTCACGACTTTTTGTCGAATGCTCGGACCGAAGGCAAAGGGAAAAAGCAACTGTCAGACCCTGGAACAGTGTACTCCCAAGTTTTGTCCTTCCAGACAACCTTGTACCCGTACAGCAGGTCTTAGAATTGAGCCAAAGAGTAAGTACGTACAGCAAAAGAGGGTAGTTTAGTCACTTGAAATGCTAAATCAAGGGTGTATGAGGGAAGAAAGGAGTCATTGACTGATATTCCGTCTCCATTGTTAATGATTCCATCGAAAGATGCCAAGTAGAAACAAAAATTCAATGTCGCTGTAGTGCGTATCAGACCAACCAAGAAGATTAGAACAGCTTGTCTAAATATAAACTTCCTTGCACCCAAACAAGAACATGTAGAAGAGCTCTCCACTTCCTTTTAGAGCCAAAACAGCTCCTCTTCTTTAAATCTATATCCTTGAGCCTCACTCTCAACCAGCTTTTCTTGTGGGAATTTCAAATGGAGATTCAGTTCCAGCAGCAAAAGCAGCATAAGAATGCAAGCGTTCCAATAAGGAAGGAAAGCAGGTTCAAGGGAAGAAACAGAAGTAGTAACACAAACAAATTTATCGGGGTGAGACAAAGGCCTTCCGGGAGATGGGTAGCAGAGATTAAGGACACGACGCAGAAGATAAGGATGTGGCTTGGCACATTCGAGACTGCTGAAGAGGCTGCACGAGCTTATGATGAAGCGGCTTGCCTTCTTCGTGGGTCCAACACTCGCACCAACTTCATTACCCATGTGTCCTTGGATTCTCCTCTCGCTTGTAGGATTCGGACTCTTCTCGACAACAAAAAAGCCGTCAAAGAAAAACAGGTCATAAGGTCCACCATTTCCACAATTACTGATAGTTCTAGCCCTATGAAGAGTGCTGTCACTACCAACCACGATACTAGTTCATGCACTAGTCGTATTTCCACTTCCAGAAACAGAAGCACCGGCAATAAATCTGTCTACAGTGACGATTGTCCGGATACTGAGTTGTTTGGTAACGCATATAAACCAGATTTAAGCAGCTGCAGCGAGGAATTTGAGGTGGGTTCCTCTCAGTATGATGCTTCGTTGAGTTTTGGACCTGGGTTTGATCGGTTTTTCTTTACACAAGAAGCGCTGGATTTACCAAAGAATATAACTTCGCATGAAGCGGCCGAATTGGAGATCTCAGACTTTGAAAGGATGAAAGTCGAAAGACAGATATCAGCTTCCCTTTATGCAATGAATGGAGTGCACGAGTATATGGAAACTGTTCGCGATCCTGCTGAAGCCATATGGGATCTACCACCCCTATGTTCATTGTTCTGCTAAATGAGATGGTATTAATTACCTTGAATTTTGTTTTCTCCACTTCTCAGCCTTTCCTTATGTTTCCTTTTACTTTAACCCAAAAGCTCGCATACGGCCGAGCATGGGTTGCAAGATTACAACAACCAAAGCATTTTAGATATAAAAATGAAAACTTTTACCTGTCTAAACGCCAATTGACGTTGAATTAGCCGTAAATTAATTGTTGAAGTATCTTCTTGTTGAGGCCCATTTATCTGATGACTTCCCAACGGGCCAAAATCCCCTGGAAAAAAGAAAAAGAAAAAACAAAAGAGTTAGTGTTTCCCAAATGTCCTCACAAAAAATGAAAGAGGGAAAAGCCAGACATGATCTAGAAGGGCCTCCTCAAACATCACTGTCTATGAAGTTCAGATAATCACATCGATGCATTATCACCTTTTAATTTTCTTTGTTAAATATCTCCTTCATGTTGGTTTAAATATTCCCTTAATCCTCAGTGTCTTAAACATCTCTGATTGATAGATATTCAATTGCATCTCAAATAGGAAATCCGTGGGCCGTGCAGCAACAACCAGAAGATGGAGTCTTTGCCAAATCAAAACATCTTTGGTATAACGTGCATTCTTCCTCTAAATAATAATAAATATTATGTCACCATTGCAGTTGCTATCAACACTCTTTGACCCGTAGGTTGCCTTTTGGTCATTAGCACTGGGCATGCCTACAGAACCCTCTCGTTATCATTGCTTAAGACATTAATTATCCATCTTATGTGTCTGTCATCCGACATATGCTTGAAACACCGCCCAGTGGCGGACCCTCATTGAAGATCAAGAGGGTAGGGGTCATTGTCTCCACTGAAATTTCAGTTAAAATATTTCTCAACTTGCTTGCACTAATAGGTAGCCCCATTTGAAATTCCACGAGAAAGGAGGGAATTATCTCAAAAGTTGAAGTTTTTCTAAAGTTTTCAAAGTCACCCAACCAACAGGACAACATTTAAACGCAATGTTATTTTCATGTGCAGGTCACTTAAGATTCTTTAAGAAGTTTGAAAAGACTACGAAGTTTTCCATTTTAACGACTGTAAATCATTTATGTCGTTCGGAATCTTTCCGTTAGAACGGTTGATGAAAAGGCTTCAATTATGATTTACATTTGATTTACTTACTCTTATAGGTTAACTTGCTTTCTAACTTCTCCTGATTATATTTGTATTTCATGATTGTATTCATATTATTTATTTTCTTATATAGCTAATTATCATGTAAGGTAAATTAATGTAATGGACTTAGACAAAATCCATTTGGCACTTAACTAACCGCACAAAGCTAAGTTGGCCTTTTAGGATCACCACGATGAGAATGTTTTGGAAGAGAATGAGAGTTTTGGGAAAAGAGGAAGAATGGTATAATTTTAACACAAGAATACTAGATCGACTAGACTTGCTCTTGAGCAGACTAATCATTCATTGTCCTGTATTTTCAGTCCAAAACATAGAAGTTAGACTTGTACTTGATCAGACTATATTATTAATCCAGAACACTAAGTTTAGGTTTACACATATAGGCCTATATATTGAATTCACTCAATGCCTATATATTTGAATTTACTCAATGCATTGGCTTTCTTTGTTCTCCTTTCCTTTTATTACTTCATGTGACAATAGCTTTCCACAACATCTTTAAGCATCCTTATGATATCAAAACTTCCAAATTATACTCTTTAAGTTGAATCTTAGTTGTTAGATAGCATTCTCAAAAAAATAGTTTTTTAATGCAATGATTCCTTAGCCATTATTTTTGGTTAGGAAATAATGAAGAAGCAAGGCTTGGGTAGAGTGTTTGTGAAGGATGATAGCTTTATTTACTTTGTGACCATATACAATAAGTCCTATTTATACTACAAGGACCTGGTTGTAAAAGAAAAATATATAAAGTAAGGAAAGAAATGTTTTCCCATACAAAATATATAATTTCACAAATGAATAATATTGCAACTTCCCAAATGGTAAGAATCACACAACCAACTTTGAAAGAATATCATGATTGATAACTCTATTTTCATAGCGTTATTTTACTTATTTTTAGGCAATAAATAATATAATACTTATGAGAAAATACTTGAATTCCTCTTTATTTACTTGAATTTATCTTATTTTTGTGGCATATAGAGGCATGGAGAAAAATGATAAGCATAAAGAACCTGATGTCTATTATATGGCAAAATATGGTCAAAATATTAAGATTAAGGGTTTAGGTTTAGACCTATCTCTTAACATAACAATCATAAGATTCATACTATCATAATTAGGTTACATCATTACTCTAACAAAAGTAAACTAAAGCATAAAGAAATAATGAGGAAGAATAATAATAAGAAATAAAGAAGGTATCTTGAATCCAAAAACAAGAAGTCTGTTACCCTTTTTGTTCATTTTCAAGAAAATCTTAAATTTTTGGCCTCTCTCTTGAGTTGTGAAGTTGCATATTACTGTGTTTAATGTTTTTAAGTGATTATCTACCATTTAAATGATTTAATTTGTATGTTTGAGACTAACAGGAGATGATATGCAGTTGCTTCTAGTAATGTGTAACCATAAATTAAATATGGATAGACATATACCATATTATTTGTATGGTTTTTGGTGTAAACTAGGAATATTCATAGATACTAAAACATTTGGTTTATTTCAATTCACATATAGAAATATAGTGTATTAATGAACTAAGTAGGTTCACTATGCCTAGAAATAGGATATGAATAAATTAGGAGATTCCACCATCACATAAATATTATCCCTTTTGCAAACATAAATAATTAATATTAATACCTAATAGTTATGGTGAAATCATATGCTCTAACATATTTCGTGTATTTAGTTTTCTTAAATTTATTTTGTTAATCTATCATTTATCATTTAGATTTGTTAGATAAATTCTAAGAGTTATTCACCATTAGTAATTAGTTAATCTAGTAATCATCAATCTCTGTGGGACAATATCTTTCTTATTATTATATTACTTATTTGACATGTTCACTTGTATCTAAAATTCACTAAACAATGATAAAACCAATTATAGAGTTCTCTAAGGATTGGGCTTACACCTTACCTTTGTACTTATTTGAAATATGATTATTATGCCAAATCTTGTTGGAATTAATAAAATTTATCTTGGTTCTATCCTTGTTTCTTTTGAAAAAAAAAATTATAGATCAATAGTATCTACCACATTTTTTAATTTGCATCACATGAACTATTAGTTTAATGTTTTAGCTTTATACAATGATTTTTCGTTTGATTGCATTTCTTTTTCATTGGAGATAAAGGGAATAACTTATACAAAAAATATTTTTATTTTTCAAATCCGTTCTTTCATGGACTTATTTATTCCATTTTATACACCTCTATCAAGGGGAGAAATAGTAGATTTTCAAATATTTCTAGTAAACATCTTTTAAATATGGATCTATTTAACTCAAAGGAGAATATCTTGCAATAGTCTAAATTTTGATTCAAGCTCATATTTGATTCACGCTCCATGAGAAAATCATCCTAAATTAATTAGGATAGCCAATTTAATTCCAAAAGTCCATTGCTACAATAACCAAGAATAAATATAAGGGTCAGTTTTCATATGTTGAGTCCCAAGAGTCCGTTGGTACATTGCTTGGCCGTGATAGTTTCAAAATAGAATATGTCATGGATGAGTAACAACTTCAACTGAAGGTAAAAGCTTAGCAAAGATCGATAAGCTTAGCTTAGAAAAATCCCCTTTTCTACAGGTGATAGCATAAAGATCCATACACCCTTAAATGGCTAACAAAGGGCTTCCTACTAGTCCAAACTTCATATGGATTAGCTTTGTAGCTTTGTTTAGAGCTAAGCTTAGCAACAACTTCCCATTCTCCTCTGCACTAGCTTTGAACTGCAGCCAAGCTTGGAAGATTTCTTTTAGAAAATCAACCTAGTAAAACTTGGAAGAATCAGCAATGAACAAGACAAAATATTTGTTACCTTCTTAGTGAGCATTTTCATAGGTCCTACATGCACCTGCGTGTATAAGTTTAAGCGATTCTATGCCTTTTTCTTTTCCCTTTGTAGGGAATGGCTCTCTAAAGCTTTTTCCAAAATGGTATCCTTCACATCTACCATTAGGAGTGCTTCTTTGTTTGGTTCTATGCAACATGTCGACCACTTAGAGTCACAACATGCTTTGTAGTGTCTTGCCTTGTCTACCATCTATTCTCCTCATGGCTAGAGAATTGCAATCCTATGGCCTTGGTACAACAAGCCCCACCACGTGGATTGGTCCCCATTTAGCCAACTTAGTATTCTACATGGCTTCCATGTCAGCTAATAGTAACATTCCCCTTACCATGAGACAAACCTTGTTTACAAGGTTCATCTCCACGTAATGCTCAGAGATTCCATTAACATCAGCCCAGGTGGCATCTGCTAATGAGGCCCCGTGCTAATGGACTAATACCTAGGGAATGCAGTGTTTGAAGTGTGATGAGAATAGCTTAAGGGAAGGGCAAATGGGTTAGATCATTCAGAATCAAGTCGTGGTAGTTCAGTTTGGACCACTACCGATGGCCCCACATGCTGTTTGATTAGAGAGACATGGAAATAGGATGGGTTCAAGATCTTGTTGGAAGTTTATGTTGGAAAATAAGGGTTTTGTTATGACAAAAATATATTTGTGAATATAATTCTTGAAATATGTTTTTCATAGGTGCAAAAGAAAATCATAGGAAGTAAAAAGTGTACAAATTATAATATAAATTAATGATATTATAAAGTAACTAGGTTCCTACATTCCTTCAAAAAAATATCTTTTTAAAGTGCTTTTTGAAAAATATATTTATGAATGAAGTCAAAAATATATTAGAACATTTTTTTTAAGAAAAATGATACTTGGATTTATGCACTTGTAGGAACATAAGGAGCCTTGATTCTAGCTTGATTTTAATTCAAGCTAAGTTATATATTACACCAAAATGTGAACTTACTAAAAGCTCATATTATTGGACCGCGCTTACATTATTGGACTATGTTCATATTGCTGGACCTTGCTGATAGTATTGGACCGTAATTACCTATATTGTTGGACCTTGCTGATGATATTGGATTGTAATTATATGTTGGACTTCACATGCTACTAGACCAGGTCGAATCCAAGACTCATCCATGACACGGCCCACATTTGATGTGGAAGCCTTACCCGCTTCTCACTTGATCATTTGATGCTACAACATCTTCCAACTTATCAGAGGTGCATTTAATCACTTATGCTACGACGTCGTCCAACTTATTAGAGGTGCGCATAAGAAAGGCTTTCAATTATGTGCCTTAGCCATTGCCCTTTGAAGATAAATAAGCCTCCGGTGACACCTTTGTTCTCTCTAGTGCCAAATCCTTAACGAGAGGATCTTGGAGGAGACTGAATGTCAAAACGGTTGGGTTGAAGCTCTGAGAAGTGATATGAGGTTGAATTGATAGATGGTTTACTATTCCTAACGGGAAGAAGGCTACGGCTCAGGTTTGATCTAAAAAGCCCTAAATTTGTTCTCTATTTAAAGGAATGAAAGTGTGAAGAGATTGATTAATGATCTACAACCATTTGAAGTATTCTCTTTACAATGAAACAATCTTTTGAGCTCACTCATTACTTGATTCAAGTTCGCTCATCTCTCAATGACTCACAAGGGTTCGATGATGTTTGGTTATTCGGCTTATCCTTTGATTATCTAAATGATTGTATCGTGTATAACATTATTTTATACTGATTACATTTGAAAATATTTATTGCACATAAATATTGGGAAAAATCTTAAACCCTAATTTATTGAAATTGGGGATTTCGTGATAGGAGCTTTGAACTTTGTTATTTATACTTGAATAGCTCCTCTAATTACCAATATCCCTTAAATTACCATATTATTTAGGGATTTTCATTTGTACATGATCTTTTGATCATAATTTCTAATTGTGCTTGAGAATTCCTTAAGGGGGAATTATTTGGATTAGGAAGAACATTTTCTTCTAATCTGGTTGAGTAAAGGAGACTTTAATCGGTTGGATTGAAGGAGAAAATGGTGGACTTAAGACTCAACAATTGAGTGCCAAACCACTGTGGTAAATCTGGTGTTTGCTCCCTTGCTCTCTATTGATTTAAATATCTCTTAATATTTGCTACTTATTACTCTATTAATTATTTAATACTAACCAATCAGCTTATTTGATATATATATATGTGTGAAAATATTCTAGAATTTTTACTGCTAACAATAGCATAATATTGTTGGTTTAACAATTCAACCCCCCCTCTTGTTAAGCCATAAAACCTAACAATTTCAGTTTATAACCCATCGGGCTGATGTGTCAGAGAATCTCATATAGGCTGAAAAAAACAAGTTGAGAGCTTAAGGGAATGCTAAATAGCTAAAGAAGTTTGGTGGAAGGGTGAAGCTTGAGATAAACTTGATTACAAACTTGGAAGCTGACTACACAATGTTTGCCATAATATGCTTCCTTAATTTTGGCTTAGCCCATGTTGAATGTGAAATTTTAGACTAGACAATATTTTATCTTAAGTGAGGAGGAACTTGTTGACAAGCTTTGTGCAGGCAATCCCTAGTACATAGTTAGGAAGGTTCACAGGATGATGCTTATAAAGAACCTCATAAGAAGCAAGGCTAGTGGTAGAGTGGATACTACTATTGTGGTTATATTCTACCCACACTAACCATCGGGCCTAATCCCTAGGCTCATCCTTTACAAAGTAACGGAAATACATCTTTTACTCATTCATTTGTGACTTCCATCTATTTGTCAATTTCCATATGGTAAGCGGTGGAAAAATGGAATTGAGTTCCTTAGAGTTGGAAAAGCTTGGTCTAGAATGAGTTGATGAAAAAATGGTCTTGATCATAGGTGATCGACTTGGAAAGACCACAAAGCTTAAGAACATGATTAAAGAAAAGTTTGGCTATTGTGACTATTGTGAATGGGTGGGAGAGAGCCACAAAATGGGAAAACTTCAAAAAGTGATCAACAACCACCATGATAGAATTCTTGTCCAACAAATCCATGGAGAGATTGTGCTATATGCGATTTTAAATGGGCAGGGTTAAAGGAGGCTAGGTGGTGCTATGCTCTCCCATTTATTTTGTTGGCACAACAGACTTCATACTGCCTCACAAACTCAATGATAGAGGACTGTAGTTTCTTCCAAAAGAAGATCAGGCAAATGCATTGCATGTCTTGTGCACACCTTCATGAAATGCCTTGTTCTATTTGCAAAGGATAGTAGGAATGTTAGCTTAGAGTTAGAAGCTAGAAAGATGCATCCTTTGGAGAAGCTAACACCATTGTAGAAAGCTTAGGGTCCCATTACTTCTCTGGATTCACGAGGTTCTACCTTGTGGAAATGCTTTTTAATGGAACTTTAGCCTTAGCCGGTTGTGACCAAGAAGCCACTAGTTTTGCTTGGTGGGTTGGGAATGCCCGACTTATCAATTTATCCAGTAAATTATTGGGAGCCCATGTAGCTCATGTCGGATTAATCATATTCTGGGCTAGAGCAATGAACTTATTTGAAATAGCTTATTTTGTACTAGAAAAACCCATGTATGAACAAGGATTAATTTTACTTCCCCACCTAGCTACTCTAGGTTGGGGGGTAGGGGTTGGATGCAACATCTTTATACATCGCATTAAGCCACCTAGGAATTAGTGTTGAAATGGCAAGACAAATTGATTTTGGTGTAGCTATTTTTAGATTGTCAAGAAGTAAAGGTGTTGGCAAATACAGTGGGACACCAAGTGATGATGGGGTGGGCTCTTGAAGCCATAAGCATCCTTCCTAATGTTGAAGGTGGCCTTAGGCCTAACTAAAAGGTGCCCTTTCCTAAGCCCTACGTCATAGTTAGGACTAGAAGGCCCAACCATGTTCAGGCCCTTGTGGTGTTGGGTTGAGTCTTGTCAAAGGGTGACCCATCTTTGTTAGGAACAATATCATTAGGCTTACCAAATCTTGGTATATGGATGGCATCATGGGTGTCGTTTCCCTCCTCTCACTTATTGTGTAAGAGAGCATCGGCGTCGGCATTTAGTTTCTCAAGTAGGTATTCCACAATGAAACCGTATCTAATAAGCTTTGACAACTAGCATTGTTTGGTCAAGTTCGTCAACTACTACTCCCAAATGTAGAGAAGGCTACGGTGGTCAAAGTAGCATCTATTAATGCTTATATTCTCTGTTAAGAATATTTTTTTATAGCTTCATAACATTAGAAAACCAATTCAACCCCACCCCCTTCTTAGTTAGCCATCATTGGATGACACTAACTATAGACATTGGAAACAATTAATGCAAGTGTTCATTACAGGTTAAGATCTAGAAGCATGGCAAGTCATTAGAAGGGATGCTACAATGCTTGAAATTAATGATTGGAACAAAAATGAATCTAAGACCATGAGGCTGAATGCTAAAGCCATGAATATGATATATATAGTGGGTTGAGAACTCATGAGTTCAACAAAGTGTCCTCTTGCTTCATCGGTAAATAAATTTGGGATAAGTTAAAAGTCATTTATGAAGATACTAAAAAAGTCAAGTCTTCCAAAGTTACTATGCTTATACATGATTATGAATTATTTACCATGAAAGAATCTAAAGTTATTAGTGAAATGTTTGGTAGATTTAATGAATTTGTTTTTGAACCTAAACTACTAGGCAAGACATATACAAATGAAGAAATGGTTAGAAAAATATTAGTATCTTTACCTAAAAGTTAGGACCTTAAAAAGATGGCCATAGAAGAAGCACATGATTTAGATAAACTGACCTTAAATGACTTGCTAGGATCATTAAAAACTCATGAAATGCAATTAATGAGAAGAGAAATAAAAAAGATAATAGGAGACTTACTCTAAAAGTGAATGTAAAAAGGAATGAGGAATCAAATTTTGAAAATGATGAAATTGCTATGCTAGTTAGGAGATTTAGAAAATTCTTTAAGAAAGCAAAAGGTAGAAATGTAGGACAATCTAGGAAGAAAGAAACATATGATCCTAGGGATAATTTATGTTTTGAATGTAGAAAACCAAGACATGTTAAGGCTGATTGTCACTTAAAAAGAAGAGGAAATGCTATGATTACTACTTAAGATGATGAAAAATCATCTTTGGATGAGAAGGAACAAGAAAAAGTGGCACATCTTTGTCTAATGGCAACAACAACTATTAAGGAAGAAGATTCTGAGGTAAGTGATACCGAACCTCTAAATGATGCTAATTATGATATAGAAATTGCATTTTTTGGTCTAGTTGAGCATACACATAAGATGAATAATAAATTTAAAAAAATGAAAGAAAAGTACAAGTATATAAAAGTTAAAATTAGATGTGATAAGAATGTTTTGACAAAATCTGCATCTTAATTAGATAAAAACAATGGCATATGTAATATTGTTTGCACAAAATCTGATGCAATTAGTCTAAATATGAGAATATGTGAACTGGAAAATGTAAAACAACAAATTAAGCTGAAGCTGGATGATACCACTTCATTGCTAAAGAAATTTACAAAAGGGAGTCATATTTTAAAGAAAAGTATTGCCTCTCTACAAGGTATATATGATAAGGTTGGCTTATGATATAAATATGTAACTTCCATTACGAATTTTACAACATTTTTTGATAAGGTTCAATTTGTACAAAAAACAAAGACAACTATAAATTTTGTAAATACTATGGTCATACTGCTCAAACATATCCTATTAGGCTTAGAAAACCATATAAGATGAAAAGAGTATAAATGCCTAAAGTTCTAGTAATGTTTATACAACTAACTTTCATAGATCCAAAGGAAAAAAGGGTACCAAACACTTCAACAAGTAATTTCATCTTTCCAGGCTTTAATTGCCAAAGTGAGCAAGGAAGATTACAAAAGATTATGGATTTTGGATAGCGGATGCTCCCATCATATGAGTGGGATGATGGAACTCTTCTCAACACTTAAGCTAAAAACTAGAGGTATGGTCTCTTTTGGAGATAACTGCAAAGGAATAATAAAAGGTAACCCAAAAACTCTTTTTATTTCAAAATTTCTATTTATAGATGAATTAAAATTCAACCTACTGAGCATAAGCCAACTCTGTGATAAAGACTTCAAAATAAAGTTTGGAAAGGAACATTGTCTTGTTGAATATATGGAGCATGATATAAAAGATTGTTGGAAAAAGAAAAGATAATATTTATATGTTGAATCTTAGTGAATTGTTTGTGGAACAAACGTGTTTAATTGTAAATAAGAATGATGATGCTTGGTTTTTGTTCGGTGAAATTCTAAATGCAAGTGAACATATCAAACAAGTAATATAATGATAAGAAAGATATCGTCCCACAGAGATTGGTGATTACTAGACCAACTAATTACTAATGATAAACAACTCCTAGAATTTATCTAACAAATTCAAATGATAGATGATAGATTAACTAACTAAATCTAAGAAAACTAAATACAAGAAATATGTTAGAGCATATGATTTCATCATAATTCCTAGGTATTAATATTGATTATTTATGCTTGCAAGATGGATAATATCTATGTGATAGCGGAACTTCCTAATTTATTTACTATCCTATGTCTAGATATAGCAAACCTACTTAGTTCATTAATTCACTATATCTCTATATGTGAATTGAAACAAACCAAATGTATTAGGATCTATGAACATTCCCAATTTACACCAAAAGTTACACAAATAATATGGTATATGTCTATCCATATTTAATTTGTGGTTACACATTACAAGAAGCAACTGCATATCATCTCCTTTCGGTCTTAAACATGTAAATCATATCATTCAAGTGGTAGCTAATCACTTAAAAGCATTAAACACAGTAATATGTAACTTCACATAAACAAAATATCTTGCAAAACATAATAATCATAAGATTCATACCATCATAATTAGGTTACATCGTAGCTCTAACAAAAATAAACTAAACAATAAAGAAATAATGAGGAAGAATAGTAATAAGAGATAAAGAAGTCATCTTGAATCTAAGAACAAGAAGTCTGTCACCCTTTTTGTCTTCTTTTCAAGAAAACCTTGAATTCTTAGCCTCTTTCTTGAGTTGTGCTCAATTTCCTCCACCCCCTTTCTTTTGCCTCTTCTCTTATCTTAAATAGGGTTTAGGTTTAGACCTACTCTTATCCTAGTAGAATTGGGTTTTAGAGATCTAAATTAATTAGGTTTTGAACTTCTAATTTAATTATTCTTTGAACTCCTAATATATTATTTAGAAAAGCCAATAACAATAAAATCTAATAACAATCATTTAAAGCCCGAACCCATCTTGACTCTCTTGATCTTGATATTATGATTTTGCCACATAATAAGCATCAGGCTCTCCATGTTCATCCCTTTTCTCCTTGCCTCCTTGTGCTATATAAATAAGATAAATTTAGGTGAATAAAGAGGAGTTCAAATGTTTTCCCACAATTAATAAAGTTATTTATTGCCTAAAATAGGTAAAATAACTCTATAAAAATAGAGTTATTAGTTTTAGCATAAAAAACTTAGGCATATAGGTCTAGGTTTAATAGAAAAGCTTTTTAAGAAAAATCTGGTCAAAGGACTTCCCATTCTAAATTTTGATAGAAATGAATTATGTGAAGCATGTGTCAAAGGTAAACATCAACAAAATAGCTTCAAATCAAAGGTTGCTTTATTTACTGTAAGACCATTAGAATTGGTCCACATGGATCTTTTTAGTCCTTTAAGAACAACCATTTTAAATGGCAAATACTATGTGTTAGTCATCAAAGATGACTACACTAGATATATACATGGATATACTTATTTGCCAAAAAGGATAAGGCTTTTGAAAAGTTTGCTAATTTTTATAAATGATTTAAAATGAAAAAGGACTCTTAATTGCAAAAATAAGAGCTAATCATGATGGGGAATTTGAAAACAATCTCTTTGGAAAGTTTTGTATTGAAAATGAAATCTCTCATAATATTTCAACACCAAGAACCCTATAACAAAATGGTGTTGTGCAAAGAAAAAATAGAACACTCCAAGAAATGGCTAGAACTATGATATGTGAATAATACAATCTTCCAAAACACTTTTGAAGAGAAGCTATAAGTATAGCTTCTTATATATCAAGTCGTGCATTCTTAAAACCAATTTGAAAAATACATCATTTGAATTACTTTTTGGAAGGAAACCGAATATCTCTTACTTTCATGTCTTTAGAAGTAAATGTTTTGTTTTGAATCATGGTAAGAAGTCACTTAACAAATTTGATTCTAAAAGTGATGAAGCTATTTTTCTTTGTTACTCCTATACCAACAAGGCATATAAAGTATTTAATAAGAGAACTCTAATGGTAGAAGAGTCAATATATGTTAAATTTGAAGATATATTGCCCATCTAGAAAACATCATTATCCCTAGTTCAAATGAACAAGGAAATAAAGAGAAAGATGTAGCTAGAGTTGAGAGGGAGTTAGAAACAAGAGACTTTTCCTTTCCAAGAGTTAGGGGAGAAGTAGACCAATAACATCATATATTAGGTCATCTTACAAATAAAGTTAGTACATAGTCACACTTTCAAAGCACTTCTGAACATCAAGCTTTCTTATCTTAAATAGAGCAAAAGAAAACCGATGAAGCTTATTCGGTGAAATTTATATGCAAGTGAACATGTCGAACAAGTAATATAATGATAAGTATGAGTATCGTCCCACAAAGACTGGTATTTATTAAACTAATTAAGTACTAAAAGTGAATAGACTCCAAAGCTTATCTAGCAAATCAAAATAGTAAAACATGGAGTAAACAATTGAATTTCACCTAAACTTGATTAACCAAAGATCCTAGAGCATCCGATTTCATCCATGCTAGCAAAATTAATTTTACTTATGTAATGGCAGAATCTCCTAACTTATTTACTATCCTATGTTTAGGTATAGTGAACAAATATATCAAGATACAAAGCTCCTATCACGAAATCCCCAATTTGGAGAAATTAGGGTTTTAGATTTTCCTCAAGATTTATGTGTAGAAAATGTTTCTAAGTGAAATCAACACATAAATAATGTTATACAAACAATGATTGATGATATTATCATAGATTAAACCAAATAGTCGAATATCACCGAAGGCTTATGAACCACCAAATGATGTATGATCTTGAATCAAATGGTAAGTAAGCTAAGTAGATTATCTTCACAAAGAGAATGCTTCAAATAGATGTCAATCATTAAAAGAAAACCTTCACTTGCACATCTCCTTTTATAAAAGTAGATCTAGGGTTTTCTTTTTGAATCAAACTTGAACCGTAGCCTTCTTCCCGTTGGGAATAGTAGGCTATCCATCAAATCAGTCTCATTTCAACCTTTTGATTCAAGATTGAGCTGTAGGCTATCTAAAGTTTCTATTCCTGTTAGAATTCTTACTATTTTAAAGTTCCTAATTTGTTGGGATCTTATGCTTGATTTGTTTAAGATCTTAATTTGGTTAGATTTTATTTTCCTTAAACCTACCAGACTTAGGTTTTGAGTATTCCTAATTGTTCTAGCATTAGGTTAAGTCATCTATTTAAAGACATTGTTATTTCAGTTGTAAGCAAAACTTTGAGATTGAAAAAGTCATTGAATTTCGTTTTCTTTAAGCTTTGCCTTTCAATTTCGTGCTCTTACTTTCTAGCCTTTTACATTCCATTTATTTTAATTCCTGCACTTAAATTACTATTTTATGTTTCAGTACTTTAATTTTCTAGTCTTTACCTTTCCAGCCCTTTATATTTCTAAATTTTCCTGTTATTAGTTCATTCCAATCTCTCTAAAATCCAAAGCTCATTGAATTGCCCATCACAAAATGCATTAAGTGGTAATCAGAGCCAAGGTTTTGGTGAGTGAGCTGTTCTAATAGATTTGTTCATCTCATCAATTTGTTGTTTGATAGCATCACCATGTCTCAAGAAAGAAATGGTTCTTCTCGTTCATCCTCACCCATTCCACCATGGCTAGTTGTTCATTTGGTGCAGAAGAGTGAATTTGAGAAGATGAAGGCTGAATTCCAAGAGCTCAAACTCTTAATTCAACAGTGCTTACCACCTCAAACAACTTAGGCACCCCATTCTACTCCACCACCACCACAAACAATGCACCCAACTTACCAAACAACCTTGCCACCACCCCAAGTATCTATAGCATAGATACAAATGTCCTTTCCTCAACCACTACTCACCCAACCATCAACCTAAACCTTTTTACTGAGAAGACTAGCACCAGATGCCCCTCATTACCTACAGTTTAGACCATTCTAGCCTCAAACTTTACAACCACCCTATGCAACCCTAACATATCAACCACCACAACCTCATGTTGATGCTGAATCTGATGTTAATTCTAGTGATGAAGATACTGGAAGCAAAAGAAGAGGGAGACCAAAGGAAGATGATCAAAGCCTTCGTACAGACTTTCTTGAATTTAATGGTAGTTTGAACCTAGATGATTCTCTTGATTGGGTTTGCACTATGGAGAGAATCTTTGAATACAAGAACTACAGCGAGTGGAAAAAATGATAGGTAGCTATTCTCAAACTTAAGGATTATGCTTCTTTGTGGTGGGACGATACAAGAAAGCTTAAGGAAAGAGATGGGCGAAGTAAAGTTAGAACTTGGGAGAAGCTCAAGAGGCTTTTGACTAGGTGATTTCTTCCTAGAGAATACAAATAAGAACTCTACCATAAGTTGCACACTTTCAAGCAAGAGAAAAGAAGTGTTGGAGAATACATAAGAGAATTTGAGAAGTTGATGATCCAATGTGATGTGATGTTCCTGAACCAATAAAGTAGTCCGAGCCTGATTTCTTGGAGGCTTAAATCCAGATATTGTTCAGATGGTCGATTTGCAACCTTATTGCTCTCTTGATGATGTGTACAAGTTGGCTATTAAGGTTGAGAAGTAAAGAGCTACCTTAAAAGCCAAGTATTTCAACAAAGGAGATTTTGTCTAGAAGCCTGCCTCAAGCAATACTAGATATAGTTCTTCTATTGGAAAATAAGGTTTTGTTTGTGACAAAATGTATTTATAAATATATTTTTTTTCATAAGTACAAAAGAAAATTATAGGAAGTAAAAGGCGTACAAATTATAATATCATTAATTAATATTATAAAGTAACCAAGTTCCTACATTTCTTAATATAATGTCACTATATAGTGACATTAAGAAAGGATTTATTTAATTTCATTATATAATGTCTTGAGAACAAGGCTTACCAAATTGAAATTAAATATGTCATACATTGTGATTAAGAAAAAATGATGCTTGCTTGTGCTTTGATGAAAGTTGAAGTATATGGCTCTATTTTTGGAAAAAACCTTAATTCTATCAAAAACTTGTATTATATCATTCTTGGATTAATATTAAGTTCTCGGCCTGGTTATACTTGGCCTGTTAGTGTTCTCGGTCCATGACCCGCTTATCTGTCAAGTAGATAAGCAAGCCCGGCTGGTGATGAAACTCACTGTTTCATTAACGCTTGCTCTCACTTATTCACTTGATACCCTAAAGAGTGTATTATCGATGACTGTCGAAATGAGAGAGTGAGAGAGATGGAGGGATTGTGCCATTAGTGACCGAATCCTCAACGGGAGGAGTTCTAATGAGACTGATTTCAGAACGGTCTAATCTAAGCTAGAGAAGGAAGATTTGAAGGCCGATCTACTGTTCCAATAAGAAGATAGCTTCATTATTGAGGTTTGAAATGTCCGAAACCCTAGCCCTTATTTTTCTATTTAATATGAGCTATTCTATAGAGAAGGGTTCGACACTTACAATATTCTGAAGTTCTCCTTGAGTAAAGATTCTATTATTGAGCTCATCCTTTGATCATTCAATCTTTGCGACTTTTGGGGAAGTTTAAGCCTATGGTGATATTGTGATTAAATATCTATTTGTTTGTTTATATCATTGATTGGATCTTGTATAACTTTGTTTATGTGCTGATTTCATTAAAAAATAATTATTGCACATAAAACCCAAATTTATTTCAATTTAGGATTTTCATTATAGGAGCTCAGAATTTTTATAATTACATTAGATCAGCTCCTATAGGTATAGAATCTTACAATTTGTCATATTATTTGGGATTTGTAATTGATTTATGATCTTCTGATTATATTGTATAACCTTGTACAAGAAATTCCTTGAAGAGGAATTGTTTGAGTTAGGAAGAACGTTTTATCCTAACTTGGTTAAGACTTTAATTGGTTTGATTGAACGAGAAGAGGGTGAATGTAGGACTCAAGGTGTGAGTGCCGAACCACCATGGTAAATTTGGTGCCAATATCTTTGCTTACTATTACTCTAACCTTCTTATAATATTTGTTGCCTTATTATTTGTTCTTAACCTATAAGAATATTTGAAACATATAAGTGTGATAATATTCTTGATAAAGTGTTGTTTGACTTGGAAGAAGAGCATCATATGTTTGAAATATGTCCACTTTATATTGAGATTATTTCTGTGTTTTGTCTAGCAAATTGAATTGTATTATTGTTAATATAATACTTTGTTTTTAAATTGTTGGGTATAACAATTCAACCCCCCTTCTTGTTAAGCCATAAAAACCAACAATTGGTATCGAAGCTAGGTTCTCTGAGTAAAAGGATCAACATCCTAGAGTAGATTCATATTATGGCTTCTAACAAAGGTTTAGCTGTTACGGGGTTTAATAAACCTCCTTTGTTTGATGGGATTAATTTTAGGCATTGGAAACAATTAATGTAACTCTTTGTAATAGGCCAAGATCTAGAAGCTTGGCAAGTAATCAATAAGGGTATTACATTACTCGTGACAGATGAGTGGACAAAAAAGGAAGCTAAAATAATGGGGTTAAATGCTAAGTCCATGAATATGATTTATAGTGGTCTTAGAGCACATGAGTTTAATAAAGTGTCCTCTTACCTCACTGGTAAAGAGATTCAGGATAAATTAGAAGTCATCTATGAGGGAACCAAAAAGGTAAAGTCCTCTAAAGTCACCATGCTTACACATGACTATGAATTGTTTGTTATGAAAGATTCTAAAACTATTAATGACATGTTTAGTAGATTCACCAAGATCAGCTCTAAACTTAAGTTGTCTTAGAGCACATGAGTTTAATAAAGTGTCCTCTTACCTCACTGGTAAAGAGATTCAGGAAAAACCTATACAAATGAGGAGATGGTAAGAAAGATGTTAGTATCCCTACCCGAAAGTTAGGATCCTAAGAAGATGGCCATAGAAGAAGCTCATGACCTAGATGTGCTGACCTTGGATGACTTGCTAAGTTCTCTTAAAACTCATGAAATGTAACTTATGAGAAGAGAAAAAGAGAAGGAAAACAAAAGATCACTTGCACTTAAAGTAGAAGTTAAAAAGGTTAAAGAGGAGGAATCAGAAAATGATGAAGTAGCTTTTATAGCTTGGGGATTTAGAAAATTTCTAAGAAAAGGATTAAATAAAAACATAGGGCAAACTAGGAGAAAAGAATCAAATGAACCTAGGGAGAATGTGTGTTATGAATGCAGAAAGCTGGGACACATCAACATTGAATGTCTAATGATCAAGAAAAGAAACAGCAAGAACAGAAAGAAAGCTATGGTTGCTGCCTGGGATGATGAGAACTCCTCATCTGATGAAGAAACTCAAGAGGAAGTTACACATCTATGTCTAACCACAACAGCAACACTTGAGGAAGATAATAGTAAGGTAAATGACTCTAAACTATTCCTTTAAATAAACACTAGGTTAGAAATTGCATTTTTTGATTTAATTAAGTATACAAATAGATTAAAAGATAAATAGAAAAAGTTAAAAGTAAAAAATAAATCTAAAAAACAAAAAATGTTGACTTCTATACATGCTAGAAAACCTGTTTTAACTAATGTACATAATAAACAAAATATAGCAACTGCTACATGTAGAGATGAAACTGAATAGAAAGATGCTTCAATTTCGGTGAATGATAACATTAGTATTCCTGCTAATGTATATATGAAGTATGATGCTTGCATGAGTGATATATATGAAAAATAAAATAAATCTGAATACATGAATATAGAAACAAAAACTTTCTGTAATATCAATGCATGTTCTGATGTTGAAATACATGTTGAAAATAACTCACATGTGTGTGTTGAAAATCTTAAAAGTAAAGTTCTTAAGCTAGAAAAAGAAAATGGTGATTTGAAATCAAAACTTGATGCAACTAATCTGCTGTTAAAGAAATTTACTGATGCGGGTGTAACTACGTCAGCCCAAGCTCTTAGCCTAGCTCATATGTTAAGTTTGACAATTCATACTTGCTCGGGTCACAACATCATCCAATGGGTCCAAGAAGGCCAAGGTTGAAGAAGCAGCCCAAGAATATTCCATAGCATCTCTACAAGCTTTAATATAGGGGGGTTTTAAAAATAATTGTTGAGTCCTTAATTTCTTAGGTTTAATTTATTGTTTGAGAATATTTTCTTTTATTTGGTTTTCCATAATTGTCTAGGTTCCTAATTTATCTGGGTTTCCATACTTGTTAGATTTCTAATTTGTTAGAATCCAGATTTGTTAAGACTTCCTTAATTATAGGGATTCTTGATTTGTCAGGATCCTTCTAAAATTAGGTTTAGCTGCCTATTTAAAGGGAGCATTGTTTCAGTTGTAAGCAGAGTTATTTTTTAGATAATAGAAACCCAAAGGTTGTGTGATCAACTTTTGCATCCTTTATCCAATTCTTGCCAGGGATTGGTGGTGGTCCTTGACTGGTAGCGTTGCCTTTATGTCTTGGAGATTGTTGGTGTCTATCTTTTGTTTTTGTTATTCTTATTTTCGTTTTTCCTCCCTTCCTCCCTACTAAACACTCACTTTTCCTATAGAAAACCTAAAAAGACCAAAAAAATGATTTTTACATATTTTCTTACCCCAAGCTTGCTCAAGCCCACCATAATGTTCGCATCAAGTGGTATCAGAGCCTAGGTTATTCTTTTAAGTGAGTTCTTCTCAAGATGTTCAATCCAAGTGGCAATTCTTCATCTAATCATAATGGTGATTCTTCCCCAATTAAACCATGGGAGGCTACAAATAGAATGTTATCAGTTGAGCTAGGCAAGGTAAAAGAGCAATTATCTGATGTCGTACAATTGAAAGGGCAATTGTCTAATGTCCTCCAGATGTTGCAAAACTTCTGCCTTGACGCCCAAGGCAACAAAGATGAATCTCATGCAGATTCTAGTAGTGATGAAAGCGAGAGGAGGAGGAGACTAGATGATGATCGAAGCTTATGTGTTGAAGTCCCAGAATTCAAAGGTACTCTCGACCCTAATGATTTTGTTAACTAGCTACATCGTATTGAAAGGGTATTTGAATTCAAAGGGTATCATGATCGGAAAAGGTATAAGGTTGTTGTTCTTCATCTCAAAGAATATGCTTCTTTTTGGTGGGAGAATGTTAAGAAATAGCGAGATCGAGATGGGAAGGAAAAGGTCCATTCATGGGAGAAACTAAAGAAGTTGCTCAAAAGGCGCTTCTTGCCTAATGATTACAAGCAAGATCTTTATTTAAAAATATATGCGCTCAGGCAAGATGAGAGGAGTGTGGAGGAGTATATAAGGGAATTTGAAACCCTTATGATGAGATGTGAGGTACCAGAGCCCAAAGAGACCATTATAGCCCGGTTCCTAAAGGGCTTAAAGCCTAAGATTTCTAACACTGTTGAATTGCAGTCCTATTACTCTTTTGATGATGTTTGCAAACTAGCTATCAAAGTGGAAAGGCAAAGAAGGACCCTCAAGAGTTCTGGATCTAAGCCTTTCAGCAGGGAGGGTTCTAGGTCTTACATCAGAGGGACCACTTTCTACAAGGATTCCTCATCCTACAATAAGCCTGAGCCTGGCAACAAGGAAAAGGTTAAAGAAGAGGTTGGGGAAGCCTAAAAGCCAACACTGAATTTTATAAAGCGAGATCCAAGGGAGAGAAAGTGCTTCAAGTGCCAAGGATTTGGCCATGTGCAGGCTAATTGTCTAAACAGAAGGGTGATGACCATTAGAGATATTGAACAGATTGAAGAAGGCTACTTTAAAGAGAAGTATGGTGATTATGAGCCCGTGGTTGATTTAGAGGAAGAGAATGAGATCGTTGAGCAAGCTAATTCTGGCAATATGCTTATTCTTCGCAGAGCCTTACATGCCCATGTTAGCCCTCTAGATGAGCAACGGGAGAACATCTTTCAAACTCGATGCACAATTAATGGAAAGGTGTGTTCTGTTATTGTCGATAGTGGGAGTTGTGCCAACGTAGCTTCTACGATTCTTGTGGAGAAGTTGAAATTACCTACCTCATATCACCCCCATCCATACAACCTCCAATGGTTGAGCCAAGGGAGTCATCTTCAAGTTTCAAGGCAAGTTTTACTTACTTTTTCCATTGGAAAGCATTATGTAGATCAGATTACTTGTGATGTTATACCTACGGATGCTTGCCATTTGTTGTTGGGGAGGCCGTTGCAGTATGATAGGGATGCTAAGCATGATGGTAAACAAAATACCTATTCCTTCAAAATTAGGGAAAAACTTATAACCTTAGCTCCACTTAGCCTTTCCCAAATACACCAAACACATGGGGTAGAAGATAGAAAAAAGAGCCTATTCCTTAGTCAAACCCAAGTAGAGAAAGCCATCCAAAAACACAGACCCATCCTTGTATTACATGTTGCTGAAGGGAAAAATAGTGAAGGAGTGAGTGAACCACATCCGCTTGTTCAACCACTCTTATTGGAGTTTGCTGATGTATTTCCCAATGACCTTCCACTTGGTTTACCACCAATTAGAGGGATAGAGCACCATATAGACCTACTTCCAGGAGCACCCTTACCCAATAAAGCAGCCTATAGATGCAATCCCGAGGAGGCTAGGGAGTTACAAAGGCAAGTAGATGAGTTGGTGGCCCGAGGATTTATATGGGAAAGTATGAGCTTATGTTCAGTTCCAGCCCTACTAGTGCCAAAGAAAGATGGATCATTTCGAATGTATGTGGATAGTAGAGCAATCAACAACATCACCATTAAATACAGGTATCCCATTCCAAGGCTTGATGATATGCTAGATGAATTACATGGAGCCACCATCTTCTCCAAGGTGGATTTAAGGAGTGGTTATCATTAAATCCGGATGAGAGAGGGAGATGAATGGGAGACAGCCTTCAAAACCATTTGGTCTTTCTAATGCCCTAAGTACCTTTATGCGTTTGATGAATGAGGTACTACGACCCTTTCTTGGTAAATTTGTTGTGGTTTATTTTGATGATATCCTTATTTATAGTAGCTGTGAGGGAGATCACTTAGATCGTTTGCAGCAAGTATTTGATGCATTGAGGAGGCAAAAGCTTTATGCCAAGTTACAGAAGTGTGAATTCTTTTCTCCTAGTGTTGTGTTTCTTGGATATATGGTTTCTAGGGATGGTATTATGGTTGATCAATCCAAGGTTGATGCTATTAAATCTTGGCCTCAACCTAGTTCCATTACTAAGGTAAGGAGTTTTCATGGCTTAGCTTCATTTTACCGTCGGTTTGTATTTAACTTCAGCACAATTATGGCTCCTATTACTGAATGTATGAAGAAGAATGTTTTTGAATGGAGTAAGGAAGCTGATGAAGCTTTAAGGGTGATCAAACAAAAGTTATGTGAAGCTTCAATTCTTGCTTTACCAGACTTTGATAAGGTCTTTGAAGTGGAGTGTGATGCTAGTGGCATTGGAATAGGTGTTGTCCTTATTTAAGCCAAGAGGCCCTTAGCTTATTTTAGCGATAAGCTTAATGAATGCAAAAGGAACTACTCCACTTATGATAAGGAGTTTTATGCAATTGTGAGGGCTTTAGATCATTGGAGCCATTACTTAAGGCCTAAGCAATTTGTTTTGCATTCAGATCAACAGGCTTTGAAGTTCTTGAATGGCCAGCATAAACTCAACTCGAGGCATGCAAAATGGGTAGAATTTCTCCAATTCTTCTCATTTGTTTCACGTTATAAACTAGGTGTAGCTAATGTTGTTGCAGATGCATTATCTAGAAGATACTCCCTGCTTGCTACTCTAGATGCTAGAGTACTTGGTTTTCAACTTATGAAAGAACACTATCTTGAGGATGCAGAAATGCCCTTACTCATGGCTAAAAGTGCAAAGGGTACTAATGGAGATTATATGGTTCATGAGGACTTTCTTTTCAAAGGGAATCAGTTGTGTGTCCCAAAGGGGTCCTTTCGCGAATTGCTTGTAAAGGAAACACATGGAGGAGGATTGGCTGGTCATTTCGGGGTCACCAAGACTTTGGAGATTCTGAAGGAACACTTTTATTGGCCAAAGATGCTGAGAGATGTCCAAGCTATCATCTCAAGATGTGGTACATGTCAAAGGGCAAAAAGTCATTTCAAGCTAGGGCCTTATGTCCCTTTGCCAGTGCCAGACCAACCTTGGGAAGATTTAAGCATGGATTTCATTGTCACACTGCCAAGAACTCAACGAGGCAAGGATTCAATCATGATGGTAGTCGACGGTTTTCAAAAATGGCACACTTCATTGCATGCCATAAGACTGAAGATGCCTCTAATGTTGTTGATTTGTTCTTCAAGGAGATTGTGAGATTGCATGGAATCCCAAGGACTATTGTGTCTGATCGGGATACCAAGTTTTTGAGTCATTTTTGGAGAACTCTATGGGTAAAACTTGGCACCATGCTCTTATTCAGCATTTGTTATCATCCTCAAACTGATGGCCAAACTGAAGTGACCAATCGCACGTTGGGAACTCTCTTACGCACTATGGTCAACCAAAGTTTGAAGAATTGGGACATGAAGCTTGCCCATGCAGAGTTCGCTTACAATCGAGCTCCAAGTTCTACAACCGGCCATTCACCATTTGAGGTAGTGTATGGCATCAATCCCATTACTCCTATTGACCTAACCTTTTTGCCTCTTGATACCCAAGTTAGTTTGGACGCAAATGAGAAGGCCAAAGCCATGAAAAGGCTTCATGAGAGTGTTCGTTCTCAAATTGAAAAGGCTAATGAAGCATACAAAGGAAGGCCAATAAGCATCGGAAGCCTTCTTAATTTCATCCAGGAGACTTAGTTTGGGTGCATCTGCGAAAGGAGTGATTTCCATCCAAGAGAAAGAACAATTTAGCCCCTCAAGCTGATGGCCCTTTCGAAGTGATTTCTAGAGTTAGGGGCAATGCATACAAAATTGATTTACCAAGTGAATATGGAAGAGTTTCTACCACATTCAATGTTGGTGACTTATCCCCTTATTTGGAAGACGTTGATCTTGAGGATTTCAAGGCAAATCCTAATCAACCTGGGGAGATTGATGCGGGTGCAACTATGTCAGCCCAAGCTTTTAGCCCAGCCCATATGTTAAGTTTGACAATTCATACTTGCTTGGGTCACAACATCATCCAATGGGTCCAAGAAGGCCAAGGTTGAAGAAGCAGCCCAAGAATATTCCATAGCATCTTTACAAGCTTTAATATGGGAGGTTTCAAAAATAATTGTTCAGTCCTTAATTTCTTAGGTTTAATTTATTGTTTGAGAATATTTTCTTTTATTTAGTTTTCCATAATTGTCTAGGTTCCTGATTTATCTGGGTTTCCATACTTGTTAGATTGCTAATTTGTTTAGAATTCTTTATTTGTCAGAATCCAGATTTGTTAAGACTTCTTTGATTATAGGGATTCTTGATTTGTCAGGATCCTTCTAGAATTAGGTTTAGCTGCCTATTTAAAGGGAGCATTGTTTCAGTTGTAAGTAGAGTTGTTTTCCATATAATAGAAACTCCAAAGTTGTGTGACCAACTTTTGCATCCTTTATCCAATTCTTGCTAGGGATTGGTGGTGGTCCTTGACTGGTGGTGTTGCCTTTACATCTTGGAGATTGTTGGCGTCTATCTTTTGTTTTTATTATTCTTATTTTTGTTTTTCCTCCCTTCCTCCCTACCAAACACTCACTTCCTACAGAAAACCCAAAAAGACCAAAAAAATGATTTTTACATATTTTCTTACCCCGAGCTCGCTCAAGCCCACCATAACGTTCGCATCATTTACGAAGGGTAGTGGCATGTTAGATAAGATTTTAAACTCTCAAAAAGGTATATATGATAAAGCGGCACTAGGATATAAATTGAATGACAAATCAAAATCATTTACTCATTTTTTTAAAGAAAAAGAATGTTCAATTCTACTGCATAATGATAAATGTTCTTTTTGCAATTATATTGGTCATAGTTTTAATAAATGTCCCATAAGACCTAGAAAGGGTTACAAAGTAAAGAAAATTAGGCTACCTAAGAATGACAAAATTCTAAGTCAAACTAACATTCATGGACCCAAAATAAAAAGGGTACCAAGCACTTCAATGATCAAATTTGTTTTTGCAGGCTATGAGTGCACAACTGAGAAACAAAAAGCTCAAAAACATGTGGATTCTAGACAGTAGATGCTCTTGACATATGACTGGGATGAAGGAGCTATTCCCAACACTTGAATTGAAAAATGGAGGTACGGTGTCTTTTGGAGATAACTCCAAAGGAAGAATAAAAGGAATGGGAACAATAGGTAACCCTAATACCCCATTTATATATGAAGTTTTACTTGTAGATGAACTAAAATTTATTCTACTTAGCATAAGTCAGCTATGTGATAAAGGATTCAAAATAAAATTTGGAAAAGACAACATCTA
The DNA here is from genome assembly GCA_028551475.1 of Casuarina equisetifolia. Lineage (NCBI taxonomy): Eukaryota > Viridiplantae > Streptophyta > Magnoliopsida > Fagales > Casuarinaceae > Casuarina > Casuarina equisetifolia. Next base: position 14,220,445 of record CM052361.1, read on the forward strand.
TGTGCTTGATTTAAGTAAATTGAATGTTGAACAAACATGCTTGGTTGTGAATAAAAATGTTAATGCTTGGTTGTGGCATAAAAGGCTAGGACATGCGGGTCTAGGGTTGATAGAAAAATTGTGTATGTATAATCTAGTAAAAGATCTTCCATCTTATAATTTAACAATGATAGAATATGTGAAGTGTGCATTAAGGGTAAATATACACAAAGTAACTTCAAATCGAAGCTTGTGGTGAGTACATCTTGACCATTAGAGATACTACACATGGACCTTTTCGGTCATATGAGAACAGCAACATTAAATGGTAAATATTATGTCTTAGTCATTATAAATGATTATTCTATATTCACATGGACATACATGCTTGCTACAAAAGATGAGGCATTTGAGAAGTTTGCTGAATTTTGTAAAATGATTCAAAATGAAAAAGGTCTTTCAATTATAAAAATAAGAACTGATCACGATGGTGAATTTGAAAACCAACTTTTTGAAAAATTTTATTTAGAAAATGGTATTTCACACAACTTTTCAGCTCTTAGAACACCACAACAAAATGATGTTGTTGAAAGGAAGAATAGAACTCTTCAAGAAATGGCTAGGACCAGGATGTGTAAATATAATCTTCCTAAACATTTTTGGGGAGAAGCTATAAAGATAGCCTGTTATATTTCAAATCATGCTCTAATAAGACCAATTTTGAAAAAGACACCTTTTGAATTATTCTTTGAAAGAAAACCAACATTTCATATTTTCATGTTTTTGGCAGCAAATGTTTTGTTTTCAATCATGGAAAAGAATCACTTGGAAAATTTGATTCCAAAAGTGATGAAGCAATATTTCTTAGATATTCTCATACAAGTAAGGCATATAAAGTATTCAATAAACGAACTTTAGTTGTAGAAGAGTCAATCCATATTAAGTTTGAGAATGATTGTCACAATATTCTAGAAACTGAAGAGAATAATGGAACTAAGAGTGTTCCAAATAGGGTTGAAGTTGAGGGGGAGTCTAAAACTAGGGAACCTTCCTTTCCTAAAGTAAGAAATGAAGTAGATCAAGATCACATTATAGGAATTCCCAATGTTAGAGTAAGCAGAAGGTCTAGGGTTCACAACACATGTGAACATCAAGCCTTTCTATCTCAAGTAGAGCCAAAGAAAGTAGATGAGGTTCTTGAAGATGAAAATTGGTTCCTTGCTATGCAAGAAGAATTAAACCAGTTTGAAAGAAGCAAGGTTTGGAATCTAGTTCTTAGACCAAATGATCATCTGGTTATAGGCACAAAATGGGTATTTAAGAATAAACTAAATGAAAATGGTACTATTACTAGAAATAAGGCTAGATTGGTGGCATAAGGATATAGTCAAGAAGAAGGAATTGACTATGATGAAACATTTGCACAAGTAGCTAGGTTAGAAGCAATTAGAATCTTACTTGCCTTTGCTTGCTGTATGAACTTTACCTTATTTCAAATGGATGTCAAGAGTGTATTTTTGGATGGTATTATAAAGGAAGTGGTATATGTTGAACAACCACCTGGATTTGAAGATTTGATTTATTCAAATCATGTTTTTAAACTGTCAAAAACTTTATATGGTTTGAAACAAGCTCCATGGGCATGGTATGATAAACTAAGTTCTTTCTTGATTGATGATGGTTTTAGAAAAGGGAAAATAGACAACACTCTATTTATAAAGAATAAAAAAAAGAAATTTTAATTGTTCAAATATATGTTGATGATATTATGTTTGGTTCTACAAATTCTACACTATGTGAAGAATTTGCTGCATGTATGCAAAGTGAATTTGAAATGAGCATAATGGGTAAGTTAACATACTTTCTCGGATTGCAAATCAAACAAACAAACAAAGAAACTTTTATAAGTCAAACAAAATACACAAATGAATTGCTCAAGAAATACAAGATGTATGACTCTAAAAGAATGAACACACCTATGAGCACCTCTTTATCATTATCTAATGATGAAGATGGAATTAGCGTAGATTCTAAATCATATCATGGAATGATTGGATCGTTGTTGTACTTGACTACATCTAGACTTGATATTATGTTTAGTGTGTGCCTATGTGCCAGGTATCAATCAAACCCAAAAGATCAGCACCTAATTACTGTAAAAAGAATTTTTAGATGCCTTAGAGACATAGTTTCATTAGGAATCTAGTATCCTAGAGATACAACTTTAAACTTAAATGCCTTTAGTGATTCAGATTATGCTGGCTACAAATTAAATAGAAAAAGTACGAGTGGTGGATGTCACTATCTTGGAAACATGTTTATTTCTTGGCGCTCTAAGAAACAAAATTGTGTAGCTTTGTCCTCCACTAAAGCCGAATACATAGTTGCTACTAGTAGTTATGCTCAAATCTTGTGGATGAAACAACAATTAGAAGATTGTGGTATATTGTCAAAGAAAGTTCCATTAAAATGTGATAACACTAGTGCCATTAATCTCACCAAGAATCCCATATAGCATTCTAAAACTAAACATGTAGAAATTAGACATCATTTCATTCGAGATCAAGTTCAAAAAGGAGATATTGTACTTGAATTTGTGAGCACTAATCAACAAATTGTTGATATCCTAACCAAACCTTTATCTAAGGAAAGGTTTTATGCTCTTAGAAGAGAACTTGGAATATTAGTCCTTGAAAATATTTGAATTCTCTATTACTACCATTTCTATGCTCTTTTACTGTTACACAAATTGCTCGGTTTGAGGGGAAGCGGCTCTAATTCCACTCCAACAAGATCCGGTTAGTATCCTAATCTTATCCTTGCCGGCTTACTTGCTGCTCATTTTTATATTCTATCCTGATTACCTGCATGTTCATATTTTCACTTATGACAAAAAGGGGGAGAGAATAGTGCACATGTATGAAGTCTCATTTCTAACTGTATAAGTGCAGAATGTGGGATATCTCTCTAACACCCCTGCTTGAAAACTTACATGTTCTATGATGTTCGAAATCTATTAGATACATGCATAGGACTTGCTTGCTAATTCTGATCATATGAGTAGTAAATATTGTGAATCTAATTGTGTGATGATCAACTTTTGCAATGCCCAGTTATATTCTCATGAAAAACATGATTAATATTTGGTGACATGTGCCATACTATTGAAATATTTTGTCATCATCAAAAAGGGGGAGATTGTTGAAAAATAAGGATTTTGTTTGTGACAAAATGTATTTATGAATATATTTGTTTTTCATAAATGCAAAAGAAAATTATAAGAAGTAAAAGGGGTACAAATTATAATATCAATTAATGATATTATAAAGTAACTGAGTTCCTACATTTCTTAATATAATGTCGCTATATAGTGACATTAAGAAAGGATTTATTTAATTTCATTATATAATGTCTTGAGAACAAGGCTTACCAAATTGAAATTAAATATGTCATACATTGTGCTTAAGAAAAAACGATGCTTGCTTGTGCTTCGATGAAGGTTGAAGTATATGGCTTTATTTTTGGAACAAACCTTAGTTCTATCAAGAACTTATACTATATCATTCTTGGATTGATATTATGTTCTTGGCCTGGTTATACTCGACCTGGCAGTGTTCTCGATCCATGACCCGCTTATCTGTCAAGTAGATAAGCAAGCCCGGCTAATGATGAAACTCACCGTTTCATTAACGCTCACTCTCACTTATTCACCTGATGCCCTAAAGAGTGTATTATCGACAACTGTTGAAATGAGAGAATGAGAGAGATGGAGGAACGGTGCCACTAGTGACCAAATCCTTAATGGGAGGATTTTTTATGAGACTGGTGTCAGAACGGTCTCATCTAAGCTGGTGAAGGAAGATTTGAAGGTCGATCTATTGTTCCAATAGGAAGATAGCTTCATTATTGAGGTTTGAAATGTCTAAAACCCTAGCCCTAATTTTTCTATTTAAGAGGTGCTATTCTACGGAGAAGGGTTCAACACTTACAATATTCTGAAGTTCTCCTTGAGTAAAGATTATATTATTGAGCTCATCCTTTAATCATTCAATCTTCGTGACTTTCGGTGAAGTTCAAGCCTACGGTGATATTGTGATTAAATACCTATTTGTTTGTTTATATCATCGATTGGATCTTGTATAACTCTATTTATGTGTTGATTTCATTAAAAAAATAATTATTGCACATAAACATTGAAAGGAGTCTGAAACCTTAATTTATTTCAATTTAGGGTTTTCATGATAAGAGCTCAGAATTTTTATAATTACATCAGATCAGCTCCTATAGGTTACAGAATCCCACAATTTGTCATATTATTTAGGATTTGTAATTGATTTATGATCTTTTGATCATATTGTATAACCTTGTACAAGAAATTCCTTGAAGAGGAATTGTTTGAGTTAGGGAGAACATTTTCTCCTAACTTGGTTGAGTAAAGGAGACTTTAATCAGTTTGATTGAAGAAGAAAATGGTGGACATAGGACTAAAGGTGTGAGTGCCGAACCATTGTGGTAAATTTGGTGTCAATATCTTTGCTTATCATTGCTCTAACTTTCTTATAATATTTGTTCTTAACCTATAAGAATATTTGAAACTTATAAGTGTGATAACATTCTTGATAAAGTGTTGTTTGACTTGGAAGAAGAGCATCATATGTTTGAAATCTATCAACTTTATATTGAGATTATTTTTGTGTTTTGTCTAGCAAATTAAATTGTATTATTGTTAATATAATACTTTTTTTTAAATTGCTAGGTATAACACTTTAACCCCCTTCTTGTTAAGCCATAAAACCTAACATCTTTTAGTTAGGTTCCCAAAGAATTGGACAAGCCCAAAAACATGGAGGCCAAACATAGTGAGAGTTCTCATGCCACTACTTCCAAAAGTCAACAGCCCCTAGTTAAATGTTACAAGTGCCAAAGAGTTGGCCACTTTCAAGCTAATTGCCCTAATCGAAGGATAATGACGATGAAAGAATGGGAGGAAATTGGAGACGTGTACCAAGTGGAGGAGCCACTAAAAGAAACAAAAAAAGGAAGATTGCATAGACAACCAGATTCTGGTGAGCTTCTGGTCATTCGTTGCACTCTTTTTTCAAAGCTTGGCTCTCAAGATGAACAAAGAGAAAACATCTTCCAAACAAGGTGTACCATTGGGGGCAAGGTATGCTCTATGATCATTGACAGTGGAAGTTGTACTAATGTGGCATCCACAACACTAGTTGAAAAGTTGAGGCTGTCAACCTCTCCTTATCCACAGCCCTACAAGTTTTAATGGCTAAGTCAAGGCAATGATCTTCAAGCAAAGAGGCAAGTTTTAGTTTCTTTTTCCATTAGGTAGAATTATACTAATGAAGCCCTTTGTGATATTATTCCTATGGAAACGTGTCACTTGTTACTTGGAAGACCATGGCAGTTTGATAGGTTTACAAAGCATAATGGTAGAAGCAATACTTATGCCGTGAAGAAGAATGGCAAGCTTATCACCTTTATACCTTTAAGCCCATCCCAAATCCATAAAACCTCAGCCCAGAGAGAAAATACCCAAGAAAACCTATTCCTCACCCAAACCAAACTTGAAAAAGCCATCCTTCAACAGAAACCTAATATGCCCTACTTATGGTAGAGAGAAAATTGGTAACTGAAGAGAGTATTCTCCACCTAAAGGTTCCACCACTCTTATTTGACTATAAAGATGTCTTCCCCACTAACCTACCACCTAGCCTTCCACCCATCAGAGGCATTGAGCATCATATTAACCTTGTTCCAGGGGCTTCTCTACCTAACAAGCCTACCTACCATTGTAATCCTAAAGAAAGTAAGGAGTTACAAAGGTAAGTAGATGAGCTAATGAGAAGAGGGTATGTTAGAGAAAGCATGAGTCCCTGTTTTGTTCTAGCACTGCTAGTCCCCAAGAAAGATGGTAGTTTTTGGGTGTGTGTTGATAGTCAAGCCATCAATAACATCACAATCAAGTATAGGTATCATATTCCTAGACTTGATGATATGCTTGATGAAATTCATGGAGCTGTAGTCTTTTCCAAGATTGATTTAAGGAGCGGATACCACCAAATTCGTATATGGGAGGGTGATGAATGGAAAACTACCTTCAAGACAGAAGGAGGCTTATATGAATGGTTAATAATGCCTTTTGGATTGTTGAATGCTCCCAGTACTTTCATGAGACTGATAAATGAGGTACTTAGACCATATCTTGGTAAATTCGTAGTTGTTTATTTTGATGATATTCTAGTTTATAGCCAACATATTGATAATCATGTAGAACATCTGAAAAAGATGTTTGATTTGTTGAGGGAACAAAAATTGTATGCAAAAATGGAGAAATGTGAGTTCATGAGTCCAAGTGTAGTGTTTCTTGGACATGTGGTTTCTCAACATGGCATTGTAATTGATCAGTCCAAAGTGGAGGCAATCAAGTCTTGGCCAATTCCAAAAACACCAACTGAGATTAGAAGCTTTCATGGCTTGGCTTCGTTCTACAAAAGATTTGCTCCTCATTTTAGCACTATCATGGCTCCAATCACTTAGTGTATGAAAAAGGGACAATTTGAATGGATTGAATCCACAAGCAAGGTAATCAAACATAAACTTTGTGGAGCTCCTATTCTTGCTTTACTAGATTTTGATAAACTATTTGAAGTTGAGTGTAATGCGAGTGGTGTAGGAATTAGGGTTGTATTGGTTCAGTCCAAGAAATTGTTGAAAATCATGTGTTTATATGTTTTGTTGAGAAAACTTTTATTTATGAATATATGAGTTTGTGTGCATATATTAAATGCCAAAGGAAGTAAAAGATATGCAAATTATAATATCAATTAATGATATTATAAAGTAGCTGGTTTCCTACATTCCATTGTCAAACATTACATATGAAGTTAAAATGAATTATTTTATATGTGATTTAATTAGTGAAATAATTCATATTAGTGCTTATAATAAGATAATGTGATACTTGGAAATTGTGTGCTTATAGGTACATTTGAAGGATAAAGGTATACTATTTGTTCAAGTTAAATATGAGAGAAAATATATCATTATTGGACCGACCATATATATTGGACTGATGTTGGACCGACCATATATATATTGGACTGATGCTGGACCGACCATATATATGTTGGACTGATGCTGGACCGATTAAATAAAAAAACTGGATGGCCCATGAAGTTGAAGCTCGCGAAACTTAACCCGAGCACATATCACTAACTGGATGGCCTGTGAAGCTGAAGCTCGTAGAACTCAACCCGAGTGCATATCACTTAAGTGAAACGTGGCCATTTCACTTTGATAAGAGGTTAAGCTCTTACAACAAATAGATTGAAGCCCTAGCACCTGATCAAAGCCATCCTCCTCTTCTTTCTCTCTCTCGACTGTCAATTCTCCAACGAGAAGAAGAATGAAGCAATGGATTGTTAGAATGGCTTTTTGGTGCAAAAATCGTTATCTTTGCAGCTGTATTATGTCGCTTCTACCAAGCTACTACTCAACACCTATCACCACCCTCAGATAGATGGGCAAATGAAGGTTACCAGCTGAACATTGGGGACATTTTTTAGAACCTTGGTGAACAAAAATCTCAAGGATTGGGATATCAAGCTTGCACATGCAGTATTTGCCTACAATCGAGCTCCAAGTGCTACATTGGTCATTCGCCATTTGAGGTAGTCTATGGGCTCAATTCGCTTACTCTTATTGAGTTATCATCTTTACTTGTTGATGCCTAGATCAACTTTGATGCAAATGAGCAGGCCAAATTGATGAAAAAGTTCCATCAAGAAATTCGAGTCTAGATTGAAAAAGCAAATGAGTTTATAAAAAGAAAGCCAAACATCATAAAAAACCATCAATTTTTCAACCTGGGGATCTTGTATGGGTACACTTACGAAAGGAAAGGTAGCAGACAAAAAGAAAGAGCAAGCTCACACCACGAGCTAACGGACCATTCGAAGTAGTTGGGCGCATTGGAGACAATGCGTACAAATTGGACCTACCAACTGAACTTGGGGGAGTCTTGGCCACTTTGAATATGGGTGATTTCTCTCCATATGTGGATATCAATGACCCTTCGGATTTAAGGACAAATCCTTTCTAACCCGAGGAGAATGATGTGGGAAAGCCCAAAGGCCAAGGTAATGAGAAAGTCCAAGTTTTGTTGATTCATGTGACAAAAAATTTGGGCTACAATGTAATTCGTTGGATCTAAGCCCATATAAAAGAAGTCTGACTTATTTGGAGTTTTCATACTTGGCAAGATTCCTATTATTTGGAGTTTCCATTCTTGTTAGGATTCGTATTATCTAGAGTTTCCATTCTTGTCAGGATTCATACTATCTGGAGTTTCCATTCCTGTCAAGATTTGTATTATCTAAAGTTTCTATTCCTGTTAGAATTTTTACTATTTTAAGGTCTCTAATTTGTTGGGATTCTATGCATGATTTGTTTAGGATCTTAATTTGGTTAGTTTTTATTTTCCTTAAACCTACCAGACTTAGGTTTTGAGTATTCCTAATTGTTCTAGCATTAGGCTTAGTCGTCTATTTAAAGACATTGTTATTTCAGTTGTAAGCAGAACTTTGAGATTGAAGAAGTCATTGAATTGCATTTTCTTTAAGCTTTGCCTTTAAATTTTGCGCTCTTACTTTCCAGCCTTTTACGTTCTAGTTATTTTAATTCATGCACTTAAATTACTGTTTTTACATTTTAGTACTTTAATTTTCCAGTCTTTACCTTTCTAACCCTTTATATTTTTGAATTTTCCTATTATTAATTCGTTCCAATCTCTCTAAAATCCAAAGCTTACTCAATTGCCCATCACGAAATGCATCACTATGTCTAGATATAGTAAACCTACTCCATTTATTAATTCATTATATTTCTATGTGAATTGAAATAAATAAAATGCATTAGGATTTATGAACATTCTTAGTTTACAATAAATCTTTTGATCATCTTATCACCAAAAGTTACACAAACATAAGTATATATTTATCCATATTTAATTCATGGTTATATATTATAATAAGAAACTACATATTATTACCTCTCAGTCTCAAACATGTACATCAAATCATTCAAGTGGTGGCTGATCACTTAAAAGCATTAAGTATAATAATATATAACTCACATAAATAATATATTTTGCAAAGCATAGAAACTTATAAAATTCACATCATTACAATTAGGGTACATCATCACTCAAACAAAAGAAATTTAGAACATAATGAAATAATAAACCAAAACAATGATAGAAATTAAGTAAAACATCTTAAGTGAAAGACAATAAAGTTATTACCACATTGTCTTCTCTTCAAAAATTCTTTGCAGAACTCCTACAAATCAAACCAAAATTAGGAATTGCATAAAGTAAAGGTAAGCTACCACACCTCTCCTTTCCTTTTTTTTTTCTTTTCTTTTTCTCTCTTCCTTGGTCTTGGTTCTAACAACACAGTTTTCTCTCTCTCTCTTCTCCTTCTTTTTCCTTTCTTGTGTGGCACCCCCCCTTTCTTTTCACATTTGCTCCACTTTTTATATTGTTTTGGACAGCGTGCCCTACTTGCACTCTTCATAATTCACTCTTATCCCTTCTTCTTTTACCTTTTTTTTTTTCCTTTTAGTATGCACGTTGCCTTGTTTTTCTTCTTCATGTTTCCTTTGCTTGTCATGCTCTTTTAAGGTTTGTTGCATAAATAATAAAGATTTAATTAATTTTATGAACACTCAAATATTATCTCACAAATATTGTATTATTTTTATCCTAAAATAATCAAAATAACTTTATAAATATAGTTATAAAGACCCCTAAACTTAACATTTTGTTAGTCCTTGAGCAAAAATAATAGGCAACATATGTTTTAGACAAGACCCTTTTATAAATTCTCCCAAAATTGCTCAACTTAACAATTCAAAGAAAATAATAACTTTCATCCAAAACCACAATTGTTCATAAGATAAAATAAACTCTTAACTATGTTGACCACATGTGTGCGTGAGTCCTTATCTTTTCAACTATATGTACTCCAAATAAATCCACATTGGTATACAACTTCTCTAAAACTTTGAACAAATCTCATAGGTTTGCCTTTCATTTCTCTCTCCATTAATGTAAGCTACTATTCTAACTAAGAATCAATAAGACTTTCATTAGCTTATAATGTCAAGTTAGGCTAGAGGTAAGATAAAATTCATTTAAGCTTAATTCACTTATGAACACATTGCTTTCTAGGATCTAATTGAGCTTTTGTCACTTTCTATTTTATTGCTTCTTACAAATAATCTTTCTATCATTGTTTCTCTTTCTTTTCTTTCCAAAAATGCTCAATTTCACTTGGATTCTAATGCACACAAAAGCCACAATCATATTTGCAACAATAAAGTAAGTAACAAGACTAGAAATGTAACCATTACAATCTTATCTTGCTAATGATATCTAATTACTATGCTTAATAGCCTATTTTAGAACATGGATTGGCTTGAATTTGACAAGGAATGATAAGAGAATTCCATTCTTGGGCAAATGTTGCACTACCTTCGTTATTTCTTCTTCTTTATTTTTTTTCTTCCTTTTGTTTTATGAGATACTATGCCTTATACAAATCATTACAATTAATTTCTTCTCATGCGCCATCTCCCTCTCAACTTTTATTCAACTCAAATAAACTTGCATCCTAAAAATCAATTTGTTCATAGGTGTGGGATGATAGAATAATTTGTCAAAGGCTTAAGGGTATATATATATGGGTGTCATTAAAAAAAAATGGGATAAGAATCAAGGCTCAAGAAAGTGATTAGTGATAAATAAATAGGGTTAGCTTGAAAGGTTCAAATTTTCCAAAAGTGGCCTAAATCATTTTTTCAGTTAGATGCATCCAAGAATTTCATCTCAAGAGAAAGTCAAATAAATTCTAAGATTCGGGTGAGATCTAAGATAATTGTATACTTCACACGAATGTTCTCTAGAGATATACACAATTTCAAAAATAAGGAACTTTTAGTGCTTAATAGATGGATTAACATAATCAGAATCACACTTAACTCACATCACAATTGCAACTTTGAACAAAATCTACACCTCTCTAAGAATCACTAAGAATTCATAACAAGGGATTCAATCATGACATAAGAAAATTTTTAACATCAGATATAGCTTAAAATTTCTTTCCCCACCCTCAAACTTGAATGAAGCATTGTCCTCAATGCAAAAAGAAAGAAAGCAAAAATAAAGGAAAAATAGGAATGAGAAAACTCCCCTAATTGTAGGCTATATTCACATAAAGTTATAATGAGAATGTAATGACAAAACTTTCAATGAAAAGATGAACAAAAATGCTTAGGTTGCCTCCCAAGTAGCAATTACTTTATAATTGTGAGTCAAACTATTTTCAATGTTGCTATTCAAGGAGGAAAAAGATCAAGGGTAATCTTCTACATGTTGACTCCCTTAAAGTAGGGCTTCATACGCTAACCCTTCACCTTAAGCGTGCCTTAGGTGTCATTTGCAACTTCTATTGCTTCATATGGGAATACCTTTGTAACTATGAAAGGGCTAGACCATTGAGACCGCAATTTACCTAGAAACAATTTAAGATGAGAGTTATAAAGTAATACTTTTTGGCAAACCTTAAACTCTCTTCTTAATATGTGTTTGTCATGCCATCTATTTGTCCACTCCTTGTATATTTTGACATTTTCATAGGCCTTATCTCATAATTCTTCCAATTCATTCAACTGCAACAATTTGGTTTCACCTATAGATTGCATGTTGAAGTTTAAAAATTTTAATACCCAATATGCTTTATGATATAATTTTACTAATAGATGACAAGTCTTCCCAAACACTATCCTAAAATGAGACATTCCAATTGATGTTGTGAATGATGTTCTATAGGCCCAAAGTGGAGAATTTTTTAATTCCTTTTTATTTACTTAAATTTTTCTTGTTTATGTAGCATAATGAGGCATGAAAAAAAAATAATGAATATGGAGAACCTAATGCTTATTATGTGGCCAAATAGGGTCATATCAAGATCAAGAGAGTCAATATGGGCTTGGGCTTTGGATGATTGTTATTAGATTTTCCATTGTTGTTAGATTTTCTAAATAATTAAAAAACCTAGTCATGTTAGGAGTTCAAAGCCTAATTAATATAAGAGTTCAAAACTCAATTGCTTTGGGTCTCCAAAACCCACTTCTACTAGAATAGGAGATAAGTCTAAAACCTAAACCCTATTTAAGAGAATAAAAGAGGCAAAAGAAAGGTAAGGAGGAAATTAAGCACAACTCAAGAGAGAGGCCATGTATTTAAGGTTTTTTTTAAGAGAAGACAAAAAGGGTGACATATTTCTTGTTCTTGGATTCAAAATGCCTTGTTTAATTCCTATTATTGTTCTTCCTTATTATTTCATTATATTTTAGTTTACTTTTGTTAGAGCTACAATGTAACCTAATTATGATGGTATGAATCTTATGATAGTTATGTTTTACAAGATATTTTGTTTATATGAAGTCATATGTTATTATGTTTAATGCTTTTAAGTGATTAATTATCACTTTAATTATTTGATTTGTAGGTTTAAGACTAAAATGAGATGATATGTAATTATTTCTTGTAATGTGTAACCATAAATTAAATATGGATAGACATATTCCATATTATTTGTGTGACTTTTGGTATAAATTGGGAATGTTTATAGATCCTAATGCATTTAGTTTGTTTTAATTCACATATAAAGATATAATGAATTAAAGAGGTTTGTTATACCTAAACATAAGATAGTAAATAAATTAGGAAATTCTATCATCATATAGATACTATCCTTCTTGCAAGCATAAATAATCAACATTAGTACCTAATAGTTATGGTGAAATCGTACATTATAACATATTTTGTATATTTAGTTTTCTTAAAATTATACTTGCTAAATAAATTCTATAAGTTATTCATCGTTAGTAATTAGTTAGTTTTCTAATCATCAATCTCTGTGGGATAATATTTTTCTTATCATTATATTACTTGTTCGACATGCTCACTTACATTTAGGATTTCAGCGAAGAAGTTTTTGGCGCCATTGCTAGGGATTGGTTGTTTATTGATAATTAATATTAATATCGAATAATTCCTAGGTTTAATCTAGCTTTTATTTTCTTTTCAAAAACATCAATTTTTAAATTTTTGAAAAAAAAAAGAATCATTTTTTTTGGTTTTATTTTTATTTTGCTTTCTTATTACTATTCTTTTTCCTTTAGAAAAAAGAAGACAAAAAAAATTTCCTACTTAAGTTGCTATTGCTAAAAAAGTAAGCAATATAAGGATGAAGAAAAATGATGGTACACATAAACTTTTGAAAGACTATGCTGCATTAACAATTTGAAGTGTCACATCAAGCACTAAGAGGCCGGCAATTTAGGCCAACCACTTTGAGATCAAGCCAACACTTATCCAGATGCTTCAAAACTCATTGCAATTTAGTAGGCTACCAAATGAGGATTTAAATGCTCACATTGGGGCTTTTCTTGAAATATGTGATATGATTTGATATGATTAGATATGATGGAGTCATAAATGATGCTATCAAGTTAAGGCTATTTCCATTTTCTCTAAAAGAAAAAGCTAAAAATTGGCTTTTTTCTCTTCTTACAAGATCGATTACTACATGGGATGATTTAGCTTAGAAATTTCTTAATAAGTTCTTTTCTCTTGTGAAATTTTCAAAAATGTATAACAATATTACTACTTTTATGTAAATGGACAATGAATAATTGTATAAGGCTTGGGAAAGATTTAAAAAACTTTTGAGGAGATGTCCACATCATGAACTACCCATATGATGGGTCTAGTATAAAACTTTGTTTTATAATTAATGCAGCTGCAAGAAGGGTCTTGCACAACAAAATATCAAAAAAAGCATATGACCTTCTAGAAGAAACGACATTCAATAGTTATCAATGGCCTACTGAGAGGGTACCAATGCATCAAGCAAGTGGAATCCATCACCACAATGTACATACAATTGGAGGTGCTCAATCAATAAATAGATAACTTAAGTACTCTAGTTATTAGAATTCATAGTAGAACTTATGAATTTTGTGGTAGAGAACATGCGAGCATAGAATATATAAAGTAGGTAACCATAATGCTTAATATAATGAATATGCTAATTTTGTTGGGATTCTGAGCAAGTCATAAAATGATCCTTACTCCAACATGTACAATCCAAGATGACACAACCATAAAAAATTTTCATGGAATAACCTAAATGACATGAGACCACCACCAACATTTAAGCAAATAGAAAAGGAGAAGCCTAATTTAAAAGATATGGTCGCCAAGATGATACAAAGTAATAAAACAATATTTCAAAAACAAGAAGCTTCAATCAGAAATTTGGAGGTGCAGATGGATTAGTTTATTAATATGATCTCAGAGAGAGAGGATAATCTTTTACCTAAAGATATAGAGAAAAGCCCTTTCAAGCAAGCAGGAAAAGATGATGCTGAAAAGAAGATTGTCAATGATATAGATCGTGAGTAAAACTCTATTTAAGTCACTTCACAAACAGATGCTTGACCATGCAATTTTGCGAACCCCATGTCCATGTTACTTGCATCTCAAAAAGCTTGCTCAAGGTAAATTGTCTCATCACTCTCTCTAGTGGATAAATTGTCTTTGGATACAGCTCTCACCTTAAAGGATATCAGTGTCTTACTCGATAGCTATGAAAGTCTTTCTTTCTCACCACGTTATCTTTGAGGAGAACCTATTTCCTGTTTGCATCCCACCATGTGGCACTTCATTTAATTCACCTGAACCCGTTTCCAACTCCCCAGATAACACTCATATCCCCTACTCCCCTAAACCAAGCACTTGCATCCCTCGGGTTTTACCACTCGCCGCTCCTTGTGGATCACTTGCTTCCACATGACCTTTGATAACCAAGCTTTTAAATTATCGCTTTGTTCGTGAAAAAATTGCTCCAGAGTCTTTCGTCACCAAAAACATTCTGCATATGCAGAAGAAAAAGGACACGTTCTCCATCACAAAATCCCCACTTATTTGCCATTTTCCGCCTTCAAATCAGGCTTTAAACTATATATATAAATACGTCAGTTTCTGGTAATAACGCACTACGACTAGTTTCTGACAGCACATTTTGAGGTCGTCGATTTATCATTGATCACTCAGATACTGATCACTACCAGAGTTATGCAACGTATGCGTAAGGATAACCCACAACAAACAAGAAACCACAGAACTCAATTACAGTTTGAAAGCACATCAAATTCAATACAGGTACAGGTACCTCGTCGAAATAATGGAAACAAATCCTATAACACCAGACAACTGAGCTAGCAAATAACATAGAGAAAGCATACGCCTTTTGCCAACCCGGACAAACTTATGAACATCCACAGCTAGAAAGTAAAACAGGAGAGATTACTAAGGATAAGAGAACTTTTCAATGCCTCTCAAAGTCCACTTTCAGTAATCTTCTTCACCATCTTCCTCGTCAGCTCCTTCTGCGCCAACTTCTTCATAGTCTTTCTCCAGAGCAGCAAGATCCTCACGGGCTTCTGAAAACTCACCTTCCTCCATACCCTCGCCAACATACCAGTGGACAAATGCCCTCTTCGAATACATTAGGTCAAATTTATGGTCAATTCGAGAGAAAACTTCAGCCACAGCCGTATTGTTGCTAATCATACAAACTGCACGCTGCACCTTGGCAAGATCACCACCGGGTACAACTGTTGGGGGCTGGTAATTAATACCACACTTGAAACCAGTTGGGCACCTACATTTACATGTAGAATAATCATGTCATATCTTCCCTACCATACATTATATGATGTCCCATCAAAAACGTTAAATGTTCTAAGATGAACAAAAAAATGGGGATGGAGGGCATAATTTGCAAGTTTAGATGATGTGCAACATTTCTATTTAAGCCACTCAAAGCTTTTGTAAACTACTTGTATAATCTTTTCTCTCTTTAACAAATCTTTAATAAATGGAAATTCTTTCCCAATTCAAAGGAAATCAAGGACTGACCAGTCAACAAATTGAACTGTCCGCTTTGACTTAATGGTAGCAACAGCAGCATTCACATCCTTGGGCACAACATCCCCACGGTACATCAAGCAGCATGCCATGTACTTCCCATGCCTTGGATCACACTTGGCCATCATACTTGAGGGCTCAAACACTGCACTTGTAATCTCAGGAACCGACAACTGTTCATGGTAAGCCTTTGCAGCTGAAATTACTGGGGCATATGATGACAACATAAAATGAATACGAGGATATGGTACAAGGTTGGTTTGGAACTCTGTAATGTCCACATTAATGGCACCATCAAACCTCAACGAAGTGGTCAAAGAAGAGATGATTTGGGATATTATGCGGTTCAAGTTTGTATAAGTTGGCCTTTCAATGTCTAAGGATCTCCTGCAGATATCATATATAGCTTCGTTGTCCAGAAGCACAGCCACATCAGTGTGCTCAAGTAGAGAATGAGTGGACAGCACGCTGTTGTAAGGTTCCACCACAGCTGTAGATACCTATACATTTAACGAAAGACAAAATGGCTTTATCACAGCTTTGTGTACACAGCAAGATTTGTGCAGGTAGCATGACAGTCAACAGAAAATGAGAAATTAAAAAGAAAAAATGGTGTAACAATAACTCCCATAGTTGTCAGTCTTGAGAATAGCTAAGCCCCTAAAGTTCCATAAATAGTCTCTTACATATAAAACTCTTAAAAAATTCATATTACGCATTGCCAAAAACCTGAAATAGTCTTTCTTGAGAATGCCATATCCCTAAATTTTATTACTGAGTTCTCCCTTCACATTTTGAATAAGGACTTAAAAATAACAGAGAATCATGTTCTTCTTCAATTTAGGGAGAAAAATAAATTTTATAATATTTTTGGTTTATAATCTCTACAAGCTAAACTCACCTCCATTTGAATTTTCCTGTAATTTCTCATAAGATATTTAAGTACCTGGGGAGAAGGATAGATGGTGAAGCTTAGCTTCGACTTCTTCCCATAGTCTACTGACAAGCGTTCCAAAAGTAATGAGCCCAAACCAGAGCCAGTACCACCACCAACAGCATTAAATACTAAAAACCCTTGTAAACCAGTGCAATTATCAGCCAATTTTCTCACTCGATCAAGGCATAGTTCAACAATTTCCCTCCCGACTGCAGCATACAACATGGAATAACTGGTTTATAAACCACTAAAATAAGTATTCTCAAAGTTACATACTTGACAAAGCACTAGGAGATCTATTACCAGTATAATGTCCCCTGGCAAAATTGTTAGCAGCATCTTCCTTCCCAGAAATAAGTTGCTCAGGATGAAAAAGTTGTCTGTATGTTCCAGTCCGAATTTCATCAATCACTGTGGGTTCCAGATCAACAAATATAGCCCTGGGGACATGCTTGCCAGAACCCGTCTCACTGAAGAAGGTATTAAAAGCATCGTGTGCAACACCTACTGTTGTGTCACTGCATGAATACATAAATGAAATTCATTAGGTTAAGAAAGGAGCAAAAAATTAGAAACAAGACAGATCCGCTCAATCCTATATGGAACTCTCTCTTTGGACAGTTGAATTCTGAAATTAACAGCAAAAGAGACAAAATGGACTGCCAAGAGCTGCACTAAACAGAAATTATATAAAATTACTCTATGAAGATCGAAAAGTTCATCCCAACAAACAACCAACCCAAAGGGAAGCGTTCGACAACATCCGAGACAAAATCCTTCAGTTAGTGACAAAAAACCTAGTTCGTTAGAGAATTGTCAAGGATATTTAACTGATTGCCTTGCCCGGCCTAAACAACTGCCCGTGGACCATTTCTTGGGCAGTGGCAAGGAATTCACAGGTGATATCCAAGGGAAACGGACAACCAAAATGTGTGTTCTTGGCAGCATTGGTCATACTGATTTCGGAATATTCAACAACAAAGACTCAAAACAGGAATTCCTGTAGGACAAGAAAGGTTAGTCCTGGCATGGGTCTGTGCACATTCTTCACCACACCATGTTGACAGGTACAATGTAGTTGATGGTAACAGGTCCACTTCCATTCTTTCACCATGGCAGGCCACTTGCGTTTGAGGAACAAAAAAACATTTTCCAGATTAATACATTTAATGGGTGCATTGCCCCAACTATCAGAGAAAGGAACGAGAGAAATGAAAGGAAGAATAATAGCGGAACGGACAAACAAGAGAAAACAGTACCCACGTGATCTAGTGCTCCAAAAATTACTAGCTAATAGGAACAATCGGAATTCACCTGCTAACAGAAGCCACGGAGTTCGTAAAATAATTCCAAAATTTCCAAACGAGAGAGAGAGAGAGAGAGAGAGAGAGAGAGAGAGAGAGAGGTAAGTAAATCACACATATGGTGTAAAACAGAACGGCGGCAATGAGAAACAACAAAATATCATCATCCGTCAAAGAATTTACGCCAAACAACTACTTGACATCGAGGGCAATGACGGCATCGGGGGAATAAGCATCTCCGCAGAGGTACGAAAATAAATACATGGTGAAACAAATTCACACCCCAAAATATCAAGCAAAAACTCTGGAAAGCTTATATTCAAGGCCATATCAGCACAAACTAGTACTCAATTAAGTGAAACGGAATCTCGCCGCACATTTAAGCACGCCTAAGCCTAAGCAAGAAGTATCGAGCAAAGATCACGTAAAATTCTCTAAAACCTCGAAATAAACAAATATTGAGTTCTAATTTCCAGAGACGAATTATAGTCTTTTCTCTTTCTTCTCCTTATTTCACAAGAAAAGGAGAAATGGAAAAGCCAAATCAAACCGGAGAAACCTTTTAAAACAGCGAGAGATGTATAGACCTGGGCATCGTCCCGTCAGGTTGAATTCCATGCTCGAGGCAGTAGAGCTCCCAGCATGAGTTCCCGACTTGAATCCCTGCTTGTCCAATGTGTATGCTTATGATTTCCCTCATGTCTCGCGGCGCGTGGAAACCGGTGGCACGGAATCGGGAACAGAGGAGGAAGAAAAACGAGAAGGATGTGAGCTCTTCGCGGGATCAACTAGAAATGGAAGAATTATTGATAAAATAGAGAACGGGTAACAAACACCAGAACAAATGATTTATTTTTTCGTTTTCTTTTGGGATTTTGTGTGATCGAGAGCCGGCGATCATCGAAGCCCTCAAATATTTAGTGTTCAATTGGTAAAGGATTGGGGACGGCCTCTCTGTCAGGGACTTTGGGGCCCGCCATAGGGTTCAACATAGCTCGGCTGTCGTCGGATTCCTTGCACCCTCTGCTGTAATTTGCTGGTAGTACAAAATTTTCCCTCTTTGTTCACCTTTTCTTTTTTACGGACACTATTTTTGGCTTCCCCCCTCCCTAAATAGTAAGTGATTGTATTAATGATGATGAAATATTGAATAAAAGTGATTCATGTTTAAATATATATTTATTTTTCTTTATTAATTACTTAGTTATTTTTAAATCTCTCAATTATTTTCAAATATAAATGACGAGATTTACTTCCTGGACCCATTTGGTATGATTTTTTTTTTTCCCAAGCTATTGATGAGGTTTCTGTAAGAAGGTATTGGAATCAAGGGAAGAAGGTACCCAATAGTTGATGGGTGGACATGAAGACCAGGTTAGATCAATTAAATGTGAGGACCCCTTTTACCACCCCATTGGCGACTGTGAAGCAATAACTGTTGAAAGGCACAAATATGTTTAGTCGGAAAGAGAAAAGTTGAAGTAACCCTAAATTATCAAGGGAGCAAATGTATGATTTATATAATCTAGAGGCATTGCGGGTCTACATTTGGTGAGTGAATATATCTATTGCTTCATTCTTATTTATAAAAAAGAAAAAAGAAAAAAACCCTGTTTGGCATGCACCTAAATTCACACTTAGATGTCAATCTAACTTATTACCAATCTACCTTAAAGTTTAGGCATAATTTCAAACTTACTTGTTGATTTTACTCAAAAAATAAATAAATAAAAGTTAGAGAAAAATATTACTTCCAAATAAACCAAACAAAACTTTTTTTGCCTAAATATTAGTAAAAGGATCGTATTATTATACATACATATTTAACTCACATACATAAGTTTTGAATCAATGCAAAATGTTAAAATTATTGCATAGTTCTTCCCCCTCCCCCCAAAAAAAGAAAAAGAAAAAATTGTTGATAGTGTTGGAAAATAGGGTTTTGTTATGACTAAAAATATTTTGGCAAATATCAATTCTTGAAATATGTTTTTTTTGTTGTGCAAAAGAAAATTATGAAAAGTAAAAGGTGTACAAATTATAATATCAATTAATGATATTATAAAGTAACCAAGTTCCTACATTCTTTCATAAAACATATTCTTAAAGTTTTTGTAAAATATATTTGTGTATTATGCTAAAAATATATTTGAATATTTCATTAAAAAATAAAATATATTTGAATATATTTTATTTAGAAATATGATACTTGGTTTTATACACTTGTAGGAACATGAGAGGCATTGGTTCTACCTTGATATTAGTTCAAAGCTAAGATATGTATTACACCAAAATATAAACTTTGTGAAAGATCATATTTTTGGACCGTGTTTACATAATTGAACTTTGGACCCTGTTGATATGAGACCGTGTTTATCTGTTGGATCTTTTGTTACTGGACTGTTGTTCTATGACGCGGACTGAGCTCACATCGGCGCCCTACTAAAGGAAGCATTCTCGCACTCACTACGGTGTTGTCTCATCCATTAGAGGTGCACTCATTACGGTGTCGTCTCATTCATTAGAGAGATGCGCTTGCCACGACGTCGTCTCACTTAATAAAAAGACATACATAAGAGGGTTCTCAATCATTTTGCCCTAGTTGCTGTTTTTTAGTCTCTAGTGTCATCTCTGTTTCTCTTGAGCGTCGAATCCTCAACGGGAGGATTTTGAGGAGACTGGCTGTCAGAATGGTTGGATTAAAGCTCTGAGAAATGATATGAGGTCGATTTGATGGATGGGTCACTATTCCTAACGGGAAGAAAGCTATGGTTCATGTTTGATTTAAAAAGCCCTAGATATGCTTCCTATTTAAAAGAAGATGTATGCGTGAAGATAGAGATTGATGATCTACATCTATTTGAAGTGTTCTCTTTGTGAAGAAAATCTCTTAAGCTCACTTATTATTTGATTCAAGTTCGCTCACCTCTCGGTGACTCACAAGGGTTTAGTGATATTCGATTATTTGGTTTGATCTTCAATTATATATTCGATTATAGCTTGTATAACATTATTTATGTGCTGATTTCATTTAAAAACATTTACTGCACATAAATATTAAGGAAAACCTAAAACCCTAATTTACTCAAATTGGGGATTTCGTGATAGAAGCTTTGCATCTTGTTATATATACTTAAATAGTTCCTCTGATTAACAATATCTCATAAACTAACATATTATTTGGAGATTTGCTATTATACATAATTTTTTTTATCATAATTTGTATTCGAACTTGAGAATTTCTTTAAGAAGGAATTATTTGGATTAGGGAAAACATGTTCTCCTAATCTAGTTGAGTAAAGGAGACTTCAATCGGTTGGATTGAAAGAGAAGAGGGTGGACGTAGGACTCAAGGATTAAGTGTTGAACCACCGTGGTAAATTGGGTGTTGATTCTTTTGCTTTTTACTTATTTGAATAACTCTATTTTTTTGATTGCTTATTAATTCATAAATTGTTAAATTAATTGGTTTAATCTTTTTTATATCAAACAAAAGCATCCTATTGTTAGATTAACAATTCAACCCCCCCTTCTTGTTAAGCCATAAAACTTAATAGATAGCTATGTTTTTAAAAAGTACTCCAATCAAAGAGACTTCTATTTTAATACAAAGAATGAAGGATCAAAATAAAAATAAAATAAATGTTTATAGAGAAGTCTTAACTTAAAAGGTGCAAATGATAGCAACTCAAACCAATCTCTATCTTTACCAATTAGCATTCAAACTGTTACAAAAAGACTATAACAAGTTTTTTACTGAATGAAGGATTACTTGGAATGTTGACTAGTGTTGTTGATGTTGCACCATGATTGACAGTGGTTGAATTTTCATGGTCTAATACAATAAAAGCTAGGAAAAAATAGGCGAAAAGAAAGGAAAAGAAAAGAGAAAAGAAATAGTAAAGAGTGTGAATTTTTATATATTCTTTTGAAGCAAGATACATCTCTTATGCTATCCATTTACAATAAAATATAAGCACAACAAAATGGAGTTTCCCAAAGCTTAGAGAAACTCAACCCCACTGC
This sequence comes from Casuarina equisetifolia, assembly GCA_028551475.1. NCBI lineage: Eukaryota > Viridiplantae > Streptophyta > Magnoliopsida > Fagales > Casuarinaceae > Casuarina > Casuarina equisetifolia. Next base: position 14,242,769 of record CM052361.1, read on the forward strand.
TACAAATAGACATGCTTTTACATTTTGTACCTTCTACCTCTACCTAGAGTTAAGTCCTTTCAAGTTTAGGATTGTCAAGTACAATTCATCAATGAGCATCTATCATCTCATTATTGGAACGTCCTATATTGTATACAACCTAAACCATGGCTCAAGTGCAAAATCTCTCCAATGATGTTACTCATGAAGCACCACACTTCCCATCTTGGTGATTATCAAAAGGGGCATTGAAATGTCCCACATCTCATTGCAAATTGTTTTGGAGCCTATTTGCAATGAAGGACTTGCAATCCTTACAAACCAACTTCAAGTAAAAGATGCGATCTATAACACCTATTTTCCACACTTGGGGTAGGAAATGTTGGTAGTAAATCCCTAGAAAGTAAATCTGCTACTATCGACAATGTGAAATCATCTATTGACACATTTTTCTCCACCATTTTGTTAAGAAGTTCAAAACTCATTATTCTCAAGAAAACCACACATAAATGTGTTATATGTAAATACATTAGGCATACAAAACTTTCTTTCCATTTCCAAAAACAACTCATTGGCCTTCTCCAAATTCCTTTCTTTACAAAGGCCACGAATCATAATGGAATATGTTACAATAATTAGCATAGGGCCTTTATGGGACAATCTATGAAATATCTCCCCAGCAAATTTGAGATTCCTTGCCTTACACAATCCATCAATGAGGTAGCTATATGCGTTAATGCTTAGTTCAAATTTACCATTTTCTAATGTATCAAACAATTCCAATGCCTCTTATGACAATCATTCTTGCAAAGCCCATCCAAGAATATGTCAAATGTACCTGAATCTAGTTCTATTTTATAGACTTGCATTTCACTAAATAGCTTCTATGCATCCTCAACCTTGCCCACATGAAAAAGACCAATTAACAACGCATTAAAGGTTATAACTATGGGCCTGACTCCCTTTTGAATCATTTCTCTATAACAATTCATAGCTTCCTCCATCTTCTAATTCTTGCAATATCCATTAATCAGTACATTGTAGCTCATAGCATCAGGTTCTTGAAGTTTGCTTGCCATGGAATCAAACAACTGCCTTGCATCATCCAACTTGCATGCCTCAAATAGACCCATTAATAAAGTAGTATATGTTACAACCATTGGCCTAACTCCATATTCAGTCATTTTCCTATAAAAATTCATTGCTTCCTCTATCTTTTGATTCTTGCAATATCCACTAACCAACACATTAAAGCCTACATCATTGAGTTCATGCCCTTTACTTGCCATGGAATCAAACAGCTCCCTTGCATTGTTGAGTCTACCTACCAAGCATAACCCATTCATCAATGTGTTGTATGTAAAGTTGTTAGGATTCTCACCTCTTTGAATCATCAATTCTAATAGCTCATTGGATTCTTTCATCTTCCTCAACTTGTATAGCACATCGATCAACATAGTAAATGTTACCACATTAGGTCTGACACCTTGAACCACCATCTCATTAAAAAAATGCTTTACCTCCTCCAAGCTCCCCTTATGACACAAACCATGTATTAGACTAGTATAAACAACTACATTTGACAACATTCCATTACTCTTCATTTCCAAGAAAAGTTCTTTCGCATTGTTCATCAATCCATGCTTACAAAGCCCATCAATAATAATGCCATAACAAATTGCATTAGGCATGCTTTAAACCAAATCCACCTTTCACCAAATCTTTGTGTAACTGAAGTGCAACCATTATGTTACCTAATCGACATAACCCCTTCACTAAGATCTTAAAAGCAATAACACTAGGACTACAACCCAATTTATCCATTTTCTTGAACAACCCAAGCACCTCATCAACTTTATCCTTTTTATACAAAGCCTTAACCAATGATGTATAAGTTTTAGTATTTGGACTACTACCTCTCCTTGAAAGACTCCCTATAACTGCATAACCTTCAGAAACCCTACTCACATTACAAAAGCAATTAATCAAAATGTTTAGATGTTTTAAATTTGGACAACAACTTGGTAGAATTCATTCTTTTACAAAGTGAAATCACACTAGAGTATGACTACTCTTAGCAAGTGCACCAAATAAATGATTAAACAATGAGACTAACGGAGGTGGTTGCAAACAAAGCATGTGCTCGAAGAAGTGCAATGCTTCATCGAGGGTGACCTTATTGGACTTGCAACTAACTTTCGAGAATTTTTCAAGGAAGGTTTGTAAGGAAACAATGGGAAGAGAGTTCTTTGGTGCAATTTTGGGATTCAAAGAAGGGGTTTTGTAAGTGTTTGGACATTCTTGTGAAGATTTGGGTTTAGGAGTTAAGGGTTCACATGTGTCAGGCCTAGGGTGTGCCTAGGGTGTGCCTAAGGTCTACTAAATAGGGGATCTAATCCCAATTGATTTTGTTATGTTTTTAGATTTTTTTAATTAAGAAGATGGAGTAGTTTTAGGAATGTCTAAAGCCTAATCGATTTAGGACTCTGAAACCTAATTGTTTTGGAATCCAAAACTCAATCATACTAGGCTAAGAATTAAGCTATAAATAAATGGCAAGGGAGAGAGGTAAAAAAATGTTATTTGAAGAGATTGAAACCTTGGCTTGGCCTTTGTAATTAAGGATGTTTTAAGTTCTCAATCTTGATAATTTGCATATTGCTTTCTTCTTATACGTTGTTATTCTGTTTGAGTTTTCAATATAGTTAGTATTTTGTTTTCATTGGTGTTATTTTGGTTCTAAGAGCAAATCCCTAGTCCTAAGGTCATGACAAGTGGTATCAAAGCTATCATCCTAACTCATAGGGGGACCTACTTTAGTAAAAACCCACCAACAAACCATAATAGAAAGTACGATTCAAGACCTAGCAATGTGTTTTGCAGAATTCAGAGAGTCATGGACTACCCACTTTACTATCCCCATAAAGACATTACAAGAAAATGTGGTAGCTTTAGACAACAAAGTTGCCAAATTTCATAACGATATTTTCAAATTTCATGACAATGTTGCCCACATTCATGACAATGTAACCAAACTTCATGACAATGTTGCTAACTTTGATGATTATCTTATCAACCATGCAAAACTTACTCCCATTGGTGTATAATTTGCTTAATTTCAACAAAAATTCTGTCATCAACGTCCAAAGCTATCCATGATAGTGCAAACCTAACACCAAGGTGAAGCAAAGGAAAAATGTACATAAAAGGTTGAAACTTTGAAGCAACCATTGGAGAGGGAAGATGACGATGTAAGGGTCTTGGCCAAAGATAATTTTATAGTGGAAGACAACATCATTGTGCAAGGAAACATAATGGAGGTTAACAATTATATGCTTGATAGCATTGTAGTAGAAGATGACAAAATAAAAACTTTGACCAAATTAATGGATGAATCACTTATTTTGACACAAAAGAACTCAAAACAAGTCCAAGAGGTTGACACACCAAACTTTTTGCTATTATGTTCAAGTAAACATCACTACAACAAGGAAGAATGGCTTATTCGATCTTTATTTGGTCTTTAGATTTCTCCCATAAGATTAAACAATTGAATCTCGCAAAGAACCAAATAAGATTACAAGTGCTTTTGCCTTCTCTTGGATTGGAGAGCAATGACTACTTTGTTCTAGTATTGTAGACACCCTACTAAGCTTCACTTATAGGGGACGACCACCAAAAAAATTCTTAGCATTAATTCTTTATCAATCCTTGAGGACAAGGATTTCAAAAGAGGGGTGGAATGTTAGGCCTAGGGTATTCTAAATAAGGGATTAATCCCAATTAGTTTGTTATGTTTTTAGATTATTTTAATTAAGAAGATTAAGTAGTTTTGGAAATGTCCAAAGCCCAATCGATTTAGGACTATGAGATCTAATTGTTTTGGGAATCCAAAACCTAATCATATTGGGCTAAGAATTAGGCTATAAATAAGTAGCAAGGGGGAGAGAAAATGCTATTTGAAGATATTAAAACGTTGGCTTGGCTTTTATAATTGAGGAAGCTTTAAGTTCTCAATCTTGATAATTTACATATTGTTTTCTTCTTATATGTTGTTATTTTGTTTGAGTTTTCAATATAGTTTGGTATTTTGTTTTCATTGGTGTTATTTTGGTTCTAAGAGCACAATCCTAGTCCTATAGTCATGACAACGTGGGTTAGTGAAAAAGGATGAAAGGGGAACTCTTAACACAGCTCTTGAAGAAGATGATGATCGGACATAGAAAATGAAGAAGGGGAGAGTAGAATTCTGCCAACCATTAGAAGAAACTAGGAGGTGTCCTTCTAATCTCTCGTTGATGGTCGCCCAATTCTTTAAAGATGAGTCCAATGAGACAAATTGTGTGCAAAGGTTTCTCACCTTTTATGCAGGACAACCACTCGGCAACCAAAGAAATCTTGATTAGTTCACCATGGGTAAGATACACAGGTCCTTGGCTCGTGCTGGTAATATGAAAGGCCAGAAACTCAAGAAGGGCCAAGCAAGACAAGAAGAAGAAGCCTTGCTCACTTTCAAATGCAATAAAATCGTGGCTGGATTTGACAAGAAATTAGTAGTGCTTTGGGATCACAAGGAGCTCTGAGGGTGCATAAATATAATAAATGGCATATAATAATGATTTCCTTTCAAGAAATCAGTATTTTTGTGCTCATATGCGTTGCCTAAACCTATAAACCAAAGACAGACAACCAAAAAGAGAAGTGCCACTTTGTGGTTGAAAAGAAATGAACATTTTAGAAATCATTATGCATCATCTAACTTTGAAATCTTTCTCTTAATTCTTTCTTTTACTAAAATTGACTCTAATTGATGTATAACAAATAGGCAATTCATTATGGCATATACCTAAATGAAATCAATTCTCTCATCCATTCTGCTATTAAAAAAGTTTACTTTTCTCTTAAAAAGTTTATCTTAAATTACAAATATGATTTAGATAATATTAAAGAATCTAATATTACAAATATGACATTACTTTTAATAATAAGGTAAAACATTTTAAGAATCTAACTAAACCCAATACAATTTCTTTAAAAACCCAATACAAATTTCTAGTTATGGTTGAAGAAGGAGAGCAAGTGCTATCTTGAAATTCAACCATGCCAAAGAATACAATTTCATTTTAAAAATGGATGGAACAACAATCCAAATTGTATGAGCCAATTTAAACTAACCATCCAAAATAAGTTTGAACTTCAATGTTTGATGCATTTTAATTCTTCTTTATTAAAAATAAAAGTACTATCAAGTTAGGTTCAAGAAGATCAAAACCCATTTATAAGAAAAGTCATCCTAAATACCAATCCTAGAGACAAGCATAGTCTTCAAACTCAAATCATCCACAAACTATGAAAATGATAGTCATTGCATTAACTTCAAACAAGACATGTGAAGATCATTAGCATATAACATATTTTGAAACTAGACTTACTAGGAAGTTCACTAGAATTTGAATTTGCTTTCTTACCTTATATTGACATCATGAACATGTATAGGTCATTACAACTTGACAATGTGTATGTTGAGAATACTAATAACATATTATATTTAAGGTCTAATTAAGGACGTGTGTAGGGCCCACTTGGGCTTTTCTTTCTTATTCTTTAAGAGCATCATCGATGTTCTTTTTTATTATTATTATTGTAGATTTGGATGTATACCTTCACAGATTTCTCTAAACAAGTTGTTTTCAACGTTTTTAGCTCAAATCTATTATCAATCTCTTAACATGGTATCACGAGCAAAGGTTTTGATCTTTGTTCAAACTTCTACATTTATCTATCTAGCTACCTTTGTTTTCTATCACTGCCTCAACTGAGGCATTTTATCAATCATCTAGTGCCAAGTTATTAAATGTCCATATCCAGCTACCAAATTTCCATCCAAACCTTACCATATGGAAATCGATCACAACTTAAACCATTGTCAATGAAATCATTGGCACAAAAATCATTCTAGATCACATCATTGCTCATAGGTTCACGTTGAACATCCCAATGAAGACATTCTACTTTTCAACTAGGGCACCCCTATACTTGCATCCATATAATCAAACTAGTGTTCTCCTTGTGTCTAAAAAGCTTCTAGGGTATAGAACTATGCAAGCTAGAGCCTGTTGGAAAATAAGGATCTTGTTGTGACAAAATCTATTTGTGAATTGTTTTGTTTGAAAAATGTTTTTCATATGTGCAACAGGAAATCATAAGAAGTAAAAAGTGTACAAATTATAATATTAATCAATGATATTATAAAGTAGTTGGGTTCCTACATTCCTTCATAAAACATCTTCATAAAGTGTTCTTGAAAAATATCTTGTATGAATAATGTTAAAAATATATTTGAATATATTTTAAGAAAAATGATACTTGATTTTGTGCTTGTGAAGGAACAAATTAAAAGATCATTGTATAAGAAGTATTATCCAAGCTTGGTGATTAATTCAAGCAAAGCCGTATGATATATCAAACTTAAGTTAATTTGTGATCATTAGATCAACCTTAGCTAGTCAAACGCATGCTGGACTAAGCTTATTATATGTTGGACCATGATGGTTAAAAGTTGGCCTGTGATTATTAAAGGCTGACTTGTGATTGTTAAAAGTTAGCCCATGATCTGTTAAGGCCCGTAATTATCTTAAAAGCCCACACTTATCAAAACGATGTCATTCAACTTGAAGTTAAGACCACTTAAGAGAATTGATAGACTATTTGCCCTAATAGGCGTTTTTGAGTTCAAAACGATCTCCAAAGAAGCTTTGTTCTCTCTGTGGTGCCGAATCCTCAACAGGAGGATTTTGGAAGGAGATGGGCTGTTAGAATGGTTGGATTTGGTTTCTGAGAAATGATTGAGCTTGATTTGATAAGTTGCTTACTATTTCTAACAAGAAGAAGTGTATGATTCAGGTTTTATTTGAGAAACCCTAGATCTATCTTCTCTACTTAAAGAAAAGTTTGTTATTGAAGAGAGGTGTGTGAATATACAACTACTTGAAGCATTCTCTCTACAACGAAAAGATCTTTGAGCTTATTCGGTTAACTATTGAAGTTGTTCATCATTAAGTGACCCACAAGGCTTTCGGTGATTTCTATTTAATCACTATACTCTTTGATTTTATCATTGATTGTACCTTATATCTCTTTGTTTAAGTGTTAATTACATTCAAAATATATATTGCACATAAACATTGTAAGAAATCTAAAACCCTAATTTGTTCTAATTTAGGGGTTTTGTGATAAGAGCTTGAATATTCATTATTCATACTTGGATCATACTTAGATAATACTTGAATAGCTTTTTTTATTAGCAATATCCCACAAACTATTATATTATTTGGGGATTTGCTCTTGTACATGATCTTTTAATCATATCTTGTAAATGTACTTAAGAATTCCTTTGAGGAAGAATTGGTTGGATTAGGGAAACTGTTTTCTCCTAATTTGGTTTGAGTAAAGGAGATTTCAATTGTTTGGATTGAAGGAGAAGATGGTGGACATAGGGCTTAAGGACTGAGTGCCAAACCACCATGGTAAATCTGGTGTTTCTTTTCCCTTTACTTGCTCAGATTTGACTTGCTGATTATTGATAGCTATCTAGCCATTTATGTGATATTAGCTTGTTGCCTTACCTGTTGGTTAAATTGTCATCCGATTGATAATAGCTTGTTATTTTGTGATTAATTGGTGTGTCATTTTGTAAAAACTTGCTTTCTGTATGCTTGCTATAATTGTGTGATTTGTATAAACACTAAGAACTATTTTTAGATTACAAAAATTATGACCAAGTCTTAGCTTAACCAATTCAACCCCTCTTCTTGTTAAGCCATAAAACCTAATAGAGTCGAGATATAAGGATGCACTAATGGGTAAGAACAAATTTAGGATTGTTGATCCCATTGTTGCTTAACCTATAGAAGAATTTCCTTTATTTAAAGCTAAGGATAGATGCAACATAGTGGACCTAAGTTGGCTACTAAAGCGCTTACCCTTGAAATCTATAAAACATTCATATACAAAAATTATGCAAGGCATGTTTAAATGCACATAAAGGAAAATTTTCATCATATGGGGACTAAAGAAATCTATAAAGTTTCAATTAATTTTGCCAAGTCAAAATAGAATGTTGGGACCATTGATTGCTATGCGTACTAGTTGGAATGCCTATAGAGTTGGTTTGGTTCCTTCATAGCTACCTTTCACTCATTCAAGACCTTACTTTCTAGTAGTTTCAAAAGAACTCCAAGATTGTGGAGTTCCTTAATGGATTAGACCAAGTACATGTTCTTGCCCAATCATAAATCTAGCACATTTGCCCCCCTTCAATGCTTTTTAAAGCTATTGGAATGATAAGGGATATGAATTTGCCTAATTTCCATCAGAATTGATGGCCAAACTAATGCTTTTGTTTTATGGCTTAAGTTAAGGCTCCATCTTAGGTCATAACAAAATTTAGGTGGCTCCTTTTTGGGTTATAGAATGCACAATCAAGTTCCTCCTCATTTTGGGGCTTCTTTTGCAAACTTGCACAAGGGCACTACATTTATGATTAGTTCTTATAGGTTTTCTTCCCATTTTGAGGCTTCCTTCCCATATAGGTTTTGTTGACATAAAAGCTCATACTAGAGTTTGTAAGGTTTTATGGCTATCAAAGAAAATGGGGGGAGGGGGGGTTGAATTGGATACTTAGATTTTATCTTATATTTATAATTTCTTTTACTATTTATGCAAGGTTGTTAGTTAACATAATAATATCAAAGCATATAATCAAGAAATAAAACAAGATAAATAGGCTCAAAGAATTACACAGTGGTTTAACACTTTTCACCTACTTTCACCCTCTTCTCCTTCAACTTAAACCAAGTTGAAGTCTACTTTACTTTAAACAAGAAGAAATCTTCTCCTACACTTCACAACTCCTTAACAAAGAGTTATTTGAATTCTCGGTTACAAAGCTTAGGTTAATCAAACCTTAATACATCAAGCTAATCCTCAAATATATAATATGAGTGAGGAATTAAGCTTATCAAAGAGTTAATTAAACATATGTAAAATCAATTCAATTCTAATCACGAAACCCCCAATTTTCACAAAGTTAGGGTTTCGGATTAACAAAAATCTTTATGTGCAAATAATATTTTGAAGTAATCTAGCATATATAAAAATCAATCTATCAGTTGATATTCACAAGATAATGGATTTAAAGAAATATCACCGAAGATTCTTTCTTTCTCCAAGGATTGAAGAACATGACAGTGAGAGCAAATGATTCAATACTTCAATCTCTTTTAACTGAATCAGCAATATATTGTTTAGCCACATCCAAACATTCACCTGAAGCTCTTTATATAGCAAATTATCAAATCTTGAGCTCATTAGGGTTTCGGTTCATACAAGTTTGATATTCTGCCATTGAGACTTGATAGAAGCGACATGATATAGTTGCAGAGATGACGATTGTTGTAGTAGAGATCCATTCTGACACATCCATCACTTCGTTCTTCTTCCCGTTGGAGAGCTGGTGACAGAGAGAAGCGAAAGAGAACAACTCGGCGATGAGGCTAGGGCTTCAATCGGTCGATCTATTCTATTAAGAGCAGTGTCTCTTTAGGTTTAAGTGAAATGATTGTGTTTCACACCTTCACACCATGGATCAGTATGGGGCTTAGATCAGTTCGAGCTTGGATTAGTTCGGGCTTAGATCAGTTCAGGGCTTGGTCCATCAGAGTCACTTATGCTTAGTCCACCAAAGGAGTAAGCTCAGTTCATTAGAGCCATTTATGCTCAGTCTAGCATGAATAGTTTAGACTCGGTCCAACAGAGAGTAAGCTCAATCCAGCATGAATAGTTTAGACTCAGTCCAATAGAGAGTAAGCTCGGTCCAGCATGAATTATCTAGGCTCGGTCCAACAAAAAATAAGCTCAGTTACATAGAACTTTATATTATGAATTTCTCTTTCATAATATATTCTTTGGTCCTCCATGTACCTACAAGCATATTTAGTAAAGTATCATTTTCTCTTTAATATAATTACTTATATTTTTATTCATTAAATCTCATGAAAATATTTCAACCAAACTTTATGTGTTGTTTGATAATGAAATGTAGGAAACCGACTACTTTATAATATCATTAATTGATATTATAATTTGTACACCTTTTACTTCCTTTGGTATTTAATATATGCACACAAAATCATATATTCACAGATAAAATTTTTCTCAACAAAATATATAAATACATGATTTTCAATAGAGTTTGCACCCACTTTGAGAAAAAAAAAGCATCAAGTTGACAAATGCTTGATACTCACTAATGCATTCATGATGGCATTTTAAGACACTCTAAGGGTAAGTGCTACAAGCTCCATAGGTGTCCTAAGTAAAAAGGAAAGGCAAAGGTTAGCAAGTGCTAATCAACACATCATTCTATTGTTGATAATGCCTCTCGTGATGATGAATAAGTGTTGTTTAAAAAGGATCAAGAGTTGATTAAGACCATCCTCAATAAGAAGAAGCAATAATAACTTGTTGCCCATATGTCTTGTAACAAGGCCCATGTACCAGGTATCTCTCCTAAATGTCACAATTACTCTTATTGGCTTGTAAGCTTAAAAGCCAATGACTATATCATTGGCAATTTTAGTTGCTTATTATCTCCTTGTTCATGCATTCATAAATCTAAGACTATTAGACTATTAAATAGTTCTATACCTATCACAAATATTAGGTTTGTCGTCCTTTAGAATAGATATTTTTTTATATGACATGTTATATGCCCTTGCTTTCACTACCAATTTGTTGTCCACTAACAAATATAGCTACGATAATGATTGTGACATTAAATTACTTTCCTATTTTTGCTTTTTTTAGGACTTATGGACTGGGACAATGATGAGACATAATAAAGTGAAGCATGAATGATATTATCTAGTGACCCATTTTGATGACGCATGCATTTCACATTTAAATAGTTCTATAGTAAATTATTTTGACTTTGAATTATTTTGATGATGCATGTTCTATAGCCATGAATTAGTTTAAAAGAACACAACATTCCTCAAGTGATAGTGGGAAAACTAGAACATGCATTTTTTGCCAAAATAGGGGCCTTAGGGTCCATTTTCTTCTAGTGCTCGGTATTGCCTTATGATTATAAATGACTTTATGCAAGCTATTTCAACTTATATTATGCAACATAATACAAAGACCTTTGACCTGATATGATTATTCTTCATTATGGTGATGATCCAATCTTAGGGTTGCTATTAAGCACATTTGCATAGACCATGTGCAAGATTTTTTTAGCTCTTTATGCACCTTTTACTTTAATTCTCAAGAGTTATACATGAGAACTCTTGTTCTTATACTCTCTAGCAAAATGGGTTGATGGAAAGGAAATATTGACATTTGTTTGATATAGCTAGGGCTTTACATTTTCAATCCCATTGTCCTATTTGGTTTTGGAGTGTCTCCTTACTACTCGATAAATCACACTTTTCATGTTGTTCTTTAAGGTCAAATGTTTTATGAGTGACTATTTAAAAAATCATTGTCACTTAAACACCTCTATGTTTTTGGTTGTCTACATTATGCTACTAACTTGACCTAAAAGGACAAGTTTGCACGTAAGTCTATTCCATCCATCTTTATGGATATCTCTTTGCTTAAAAGAGTTATTGTTTGCTTAAGCTCAATAATGGCAAGTTCTTTGGGAGTCAAGATGTCATTTTTTATGGGTTCTTATTTCCTTTCAATCATTCACCTCTCTCTTGTCATACCACTATGTCTACTATTATGCATCTATCTACTTGAGTCATTGATATGTAAGATCTTGATTCATTCACCACTATTCCTTATATTGGATTAATGTTGGAGTTTGATTCACATCTTTTAATACCCATTCTTAAGTAGCCTTTAACACACAAATGATAGTTTGGTAGGATATCTAAACCACCCATTTGGACTTATGACTATATATGCCCTCACATTAATGCATCTATAACTACATCTACTAGACATCCTATTTCCCTTACCATAATCCATCATAGACTATCCAACCAACATTAGAACTTTGTCAAATTTATATTTGCTACCATTAAGCCCACTTCTTTTCATTAAGCAATCATAGATTCCAAATGCCAAGATGTTATGACTGATAAGATTAGGACAATAGAATCAAACAATACATGGGAATTTTTTTTTTACTTCTTGGTTGTAAAGCTATTAGGAATAAATGAGTGTACAAGATTAAATATAGGCAGGTGATTGCCATTGATCATTACAAAGCTTGCCTCATCACTAAAGGATATAGTTAGTGAGAAAGTGTCAATTATGAGGACACCTTTGCCCTAATTAAGAAGTTAGTAACTATGCACATTCTCATTACACTAGTCACCATTTATCATTAGGACATGCATTAAATGAATGCTCATAATGATTCCTAAAAGGTGACTTGGATGTAGAGATATACATGCACCTTTTAAAGAGACTATAAGGTAAAAGGGATCTGAAGTATGCATCTTAAGAAGTCATTATACGAGCTCAGATAAATATCTTGACAGTGGTACTAGAAGTTCACTAATGCATTCCTTTAAGTTGGATTTTTCCACTCTTTGCATATAACTATTCACTCTTCCTTAAATAAACATAAAAGGCCTCTATATCATTTTGATTTATATTGATGATATGATCATCACAAAGGGTGATGAGAAAAGGATTAAGGACTTGAAAGAATATTTATGTTCCAATTTCTAGATGAAAGGCCTAGGATTGATGAAGTATTTATTAGGAGTCAAGGTGGTGCAATTCCTTACTAATATAGTCATGAATCAATAGAAATATGCTCTTGAGTTGATATTTGAATATAAACTTTTTATATGCAAATTAGCTAACAACCCTATAGAGCAAAATGTTAAATGTATGAGCATAGATTATGATGAGTTCTTACATAAGGAAGGAGATCCTCCCTTAAAAGGCATCACAAGTTATTGATAGATAATAGGAAGACTGATTTATCTCATGATTACTTAACCTAACATTTGCTTTGATGTATGATTATTAAGCCAATGCATGCATGCAACTAAGGAATCCCACCATAAGGTAGCTCTTTGAGTCATTAGATATATCAAGCATTCACTAGGCCAAAGGCTATTAATGAAATCCTAAAATAGTCTTGAGTTGTATGCATATTATGATGCTATTTATGGGTCATGCCCTATAGGATGTCAACCAACAATTGTTTTTGTATCATGCTTGGAGATTCTCTCATTACATTAAAGAGTAAGAAACAATCCATAGTTTCTTATTCTTCCATAGAGTCAAATTATCATGCATGATGATGACAACTTATAAGATCATTTGGTTCCTTTAACACTTCAAAGACCTATAGGTACCTTTGATTATACCAACATATTTTTTCTATGATAAAGAGTTAAAGATAAAGATTTTTGCCAATCTTTGTTTCATGAGAAGACCAAGCACATAGAGATCAACCATTACTTTATTTAGCAAAAGATAGCTGCATGAACCATCCACACTATCCATATCTCAATAAGAGATCAACCTATTGATTTATTAACCAAGGCATCGAGCATACAAAAACTCCATTTTCTTTTTAGCAAACTAGGTATCTATGATTTGTAATAACTACCAACTTAAGGGGGATGTTAAAAATACTATTTTTATATTGAACATAAGGTCTAATTGAAGACACGTGTGTAAAGCCTACTTGGGCTTTTCCTTCTTTAAAAGCATCACCGATGTTATTTTTATGATTTTAGAACCGAATGTATACCTTTACAAGTTTCTCTATACAAGTTGTTTTCATCATTTTCAAATCAAAACTATTGTTGATCTCTTAAACGTGCAGAGCAAACAAAAGCCAAACACCAAAGCTGTCTAGAAAACCAATGGCATTTTAGTCCTTCTACTTAGAATAGGATTTACACATGTGTTGCCTTGACATGCTTAAAACATCCTTTGGCAATGAGAAGTGTAAAAGTGGTGGCTCTCATATCTGGGAGTCATAATGTTAGAGGCTTTGTCCACTTCACCAAAAACCCAATGATCTCACTTCCTTTGCTTTGCAAGCTAAGTTGAATTTGTGTTTTTCCACTGAGTTTTCATTTTGTTTGTTACAAAGTCAACACATGTAAAAGAAAAAATTATAGGACTTTCACTAGGCCCCTAGAACTTCTATATCATGCCATTAAGGATACTACCAATGGTTGCAATTACTATTTTATGGGCTTATGGGGACTCATAACAAGCTTGGGCTTGTAAGGCCCAAGTTGGGAATAATATTTAAATAAAATATGTTAAGACTAGCCATTAAACTTAGGTCTTTTTGTTAGATATGGATTAACCTAATAAAGGAGGGTTGGATTGGATTTATCCTCTTTATATCCTTTTTTTTTTTTTGATGTTGTTGTTTAAAAATAATGAAGGGAAACAAAAAAATAAATGTACAATTATTCATGTGGTTCAACCCAATGCCTTTGGACCTACATCCACCCTCCTTTGCCAATTGCAAGGAGGATCTTTTACTCAAATTTAGTACACCTTTAATTTCTATTTCGTGAATAGAAATTATCACAATTCACTTTCATACACATCAAACAAAAAACAACCCATTAGGCCCAATGAAAAAAATAGTTAATCCACATTTGGCTTAGTGTACAATCTACTTAAGCCACACACAGCTTAAATTGCAATACTTTAGGCTTTACAAGCTTATTCACAAATATAAATTTCCTTTAAGCCACACATAACTTAACAATTTACATAGCTTAAATTGATAACACAATGAACAAAGCAACAACCCAAAAATACTCAGTATAGATGTAATAACTTGATATAATTTACACAGTATGACAATTAGAGCAAAACAATAATCTACTACACTTCAAATTAGCTATTGACAATCTTATATGATAGAGTAAAAAGATTGACACAAATCATCTCAAGCATATATGCAATAATCCAAAACTTTTTCACAAATCAATATAACACATTTGGAATAATCAAATAATCCTTAACAATAGATAGAATAAACTTCATATAAGAATGATGCTACCAAGTGCTACACAATAGTGATAGGAATCTTTTACTCAATAATAGTATGCTTAATAGATTTCTTAAAAAGTTGTGTGCAAAACTAAAAGCCTTAACATCTCTTGAATTGACAAAAAGTCATCAAATAATTTAGAGCAAACAAAATCATATCGTGAGTGTGCAAAACTAAAAGCCTTAACATCTCTTAAATAAGCCTAATTTTATTTGGGCTTACTGATGTGGGCTTATATTAATAGATTTAAAATTGGCTAGTAAAGTGAGGCATATGGATTCTTAAGAATTAGAATATGAATTGGTTGTTATGGGTCGTGGCTTACCAAACAGGATTGTGATGAGTGAGCCTTTTGACAGCATATAAGAATTGGGCTAGGTCCTATCCTTTAGCTCATAATATATAAAGTACCATATGGATTAGCGTTTGAATTACTTTGATAAGCCGTCTCCCATTTTTAGCCTCCTTGCACTAGTGTACCACAAATGAGAATAAAGGATAAGCATTTAGCTTGAAGATTGTATTCCACATTTGTGGATCTTCATAATGGATTAATGAAAGTTATGATTTCTTTATTTCTCATTTAGTTATATTTACATAATATTTACTTGATGTTTTAGATCTGACTATGTAGATCCTAGGTTTTCTGTCTCATTAAAGACTGATTAAATCCTTACATTCAAACCTTATATCAATCATGTATATATGTAGCAACTTTTTAATAGATTAAAGCATTTGCACACATTAATAATCAATTTTCAAAAACACTAAATAAATATTTTCATAAAGAACATTTGGTATGTGAGAACTACATGTCTCGAAAAATAATTATCAATTTAATTACTTGTTCTACATATGTTCCATAATTAATATTGGCATAAGGATTAGTTAAATAATATATGGAAATATAGTTTATCAAGTGTTATCGACATCAAAATATGTATTCAACTATCCCTTTCATTTTGATGGGGACAAAACCTTATATTAAAAGCTATTTCTCATTTAATACATCGATCACATAAAACATTTTTCTTTAAAGATAATACAATTGTTTAGTGATTCATGTACATTCACATTGTATTAAAAATAGTGTCTTATGACAAATTTTTTAAAATATGTAAAAATTCTTTGTGTCATAAGCAACTACTTCTCTCCTTTTTTGTCAACATAAAAAAGAAAGCATAGAAAAGTGTTCATAGATGAATGTAAGACTTCCTCATTAGAAAAACTAACAAGAGAGAAATAAACAATGACGGTAAAGATTTCATGATAAGACCATATTAGGTAGTATATAAAACATAGATAATGAGATCCAAAAACCAATATTCCAACCAAGAGAGCAAAAGAAAAATAGATTTCAAACAAATAATCAAACAATGCAGAAGTATAGTAAGTGGTTATAGAAAGGAAATTTCTTGCTTAGGAGTTTGGTGCGCCCCTTGGAGAGAAGTGAGTTTGCCTAAAAGAAAGATGGACTCCCCCTCACAACAATGTCTTTTTGTCACGTTATAAACTGTATTGCCTAAAAAAATCTAGCAAAAACTCAAGAGCAAGGGTTAAATAAAATCAACAATTAAGTGATCAAGAGACAATATTTAAGTTTTTTGAAGTAAACATACCCAAATCACACCTAAGTTGATAGGATCTATCCTTATCTGGTTTAGTGAAAATGTTTGTGATCTCAAGTTTAGTTTAAACAAATTCCACTAGAATATCCTTTTTTGCTACATGATCCCTTATAAAGCAATATCCAATTTTTATATGTTTTGCCTTGGAATGTTGGATAGGATTTTTGGTCAAGTTTATGACACTGGTGTTATCACATTTAAGTGGAACAATTTAGACATACACACCAAAGTCAACAAATTCCTATTTCATCCATAAAACTTGTGCACAACAAGTTGCAACAACCACATATTCAGCTTTTGTTATAGATATAGCTACATTATTTTGCTTTTTAAAGCACCAAGAAATAAGCATATTTCCTAGAAAATGACATGCACAATTATTACTCTCTTGATCTAATTTACATCGAAAATGGTTAGCATTAATATAAGAATGTAATTCAAAATTGGAACCCTTAAGATACCATATTCTTGAGTTTCTAGTATCCTTTACATATTTAAAGATTCTAAAAATTCATCGCTTTCTCTATCTTCTGATTCTTGCAATATCCATTAACCAACACGTTGAAGCTTACATCATCAGGTTCATACCCTTTACTTGCCATAGAATCAAACAGCTCTCTTGCATTGTCGAGTCTACCTGCCAAGCAGAACCCATTCATCAATGTGTGGTATGTAAACCTGTTAGGATTCTCGCCTCTTTGAATTATCAATTCTAACAGCTCATTTGCCTCTTTCATCTTCCCCAACTTGCAGAGCACATCCATCAACACAGTAAATGTCACCACATTAGGTCTTACACCTTGAACCACCATCTCATCAAAAAAATGCTTTGCCTCCTCCAAGCTCCCACTATGACACAAACCATGTATTAGACTGGTATAAACAACTACATTTGGCGACATTCCACTACTCCTCATTTCCAAGAAAAGTTCTTTCTCCTTGTTTACAGATCCATGCTTACAAAGCCAATCAATAATAATCCCATAACAAACTACATCAGGCATAGACTTCAAACTAAATCCACATTTCACCACCTCTTCCTGTAACTGAAGTGCAACCATTATGTTGCCCAACCGGCACAACCCCTTCACTGAGATCCTAAAAGCAATAACATCAGGACTACAACCCAATTTGTCCATTTTCTTGAACAACCCAAGCGCCTCATCAACTCTGTCGTCCTTACATAAACCATCAATCAGTGATGTATAAGTTACAGTATTTGGACTACAACCTCTCCTCCAAAGACTCCCCATGACCGCAAAACCGTCGGAAACCCAACTCACATTACAAAAGCAATAAATCAAAATGTTCAAAGTTCTAAAATTGGACAACAACCCGGTAGAATTCATTATTTTACAGAGTGAGATCACACTAGAGTAATGATTACTCCTAGTAAGTGCACCAAATAAATGATTAAACGATGAGATCGGCGGAAGTGGTTGCAAACGGAGCATGTGCTCGAAGAAGAGCAATGCTTCATCGAGGGTCACCTTACCGGACTTGCAATTAACTTTCAAAAAATTTTCAAGGGGGGTTTGGAAAGCTTCAATGGGAAGGGAGTTCTTCCGTGCAGTTTCAGGATTTGAAGAAGAGGATTTACAGGTGTTTAAACAATCTTGTGAAGATTTGGGTTTAGGAGTTGTTGATTCACGTGGGTCAGTGGAAAAAGATGAAAATTTACCTTTAGACGCAGCTCTTGAAGAAGATGATGATGATCGGACGGCAAAAGCAGCAGAAAACGAAGAAGGGGAGCGCGGAGTTCTGCCGACAATTAGAAGAAACTAGGAGGTGTCCTTCTGCTCTTTGGTTGACGGTCGCCCAAGCCTCCGAAGATGAGTCCAACGAGACAAATCGTGTGCAAAGGTTTCTCACCTTCTGTGCTGTACAACCACTCGGCAGCCGAAGAAATCTCGATCAGTTCACCATGGGTAAGGTACACAGATCCCTGGCTCGTGCTGGTAATGTGAGAGGCCAAATACCCAAAGTGCCCAGGCAAGACAATTGCCGATTTGCCACGGTTGGATTTAACAAGAAGAGGGGGGCAAATTCGACAGAGAAAGCGAGCAATGCTTTGAGAGCGTGAGGAGCTCTTAGGCTGAAGTAATACAATAAATTGCATATAATAATGAACTTCAATTGCCTCTAAAGCTCGTAGACCAAAGAAAAGAATCTAAGAAGGGGAGAAGTGCCACTTTGTGATTGAAGAGAAATGAACATTTAAGAAATCTTATGCATTGTCTAACTTTGGGATCTTTCCCTTGCTAAAATTGATTCCAATTGATGTATAACAAATAGGCAACAATTCGCACTTAAATCATACTTCTTCTCACCCCCTCTTCTATTCAAAAAGTTTACTTTTTCCTTTATTTTTTTTAGATTGTAAATATGACTTAACTCACGGCATCATTCTTATAAGGTAAGTTATTTAAAAAAATCCAATTAAACCCAATACAATAATTTTAAAAACCCAATACAAATTTCTAGTTATGGTTAGAGGAGGAGAGTAATGTCATCTTGAAATTCAACTATGCCAAAGAATCTAATTTCATTATAAATATGGAAGGAACAATAATCCAAATCATGTGAACCACCCCAAATTAACCATCCAAAATAAGTTTGAGTTTCAAATGCATTTTAATTCTTCTTTATTAAAAATAAAAATACAATTAAGTTAGGTTCAAGAAATTCAAAACCTATTTGTAAGGAAAATAATCCTAATTACCTATCATAAAGAAAAGTATAGTCTTCAAACTCAAATTATCCACAAAAGGAAGAAGATGATAGTCATTGCATCAACTTCAAATAGGACATGTGAAGGTCATTAACACTCACCAGGAAGTTCACTAATACTTGAATTTGACAAAGCCTATAAAATGAAGACCAAAAGGAAAAGTAACAATAATGTACACAAAAATTGCAAAGTAATAAAGCAAAACAGAAATAAACAAAGACATTTCAAGTTGAAAAAACAAAGACGTTGCAAAGTAATTGCATGTCAAAACAATAACGTTGTCGAAATTGATACATAAGAGGAGTTCGGACTTGATGTTCTCCTTTGTGAATTATCCAAAGAAAAATGAAATATGGAAATAATCAAAGATCTCCATCCAACCTTGGCGTTGAAAATGTTAATTTCTTATCAAATTGATGTGGATGCACTTAAGGCCTAATATCATAAGTTCCAACATCAAAAAATTGAGAGTCCACAACATACCTAATGGGTCCAAGAAGGCCAAGGTTGAAGAGTAGCCAAAGAATATTTCATAGCATCTCTACAATCTTTAATATAGGGGGTTTCTTAAGTAGTTGTTGAGTCCTTAATTTTTTAAGTTTACTTTATTATTTGAAAATATTTTCTTTTTATTTGGTTTTCCTTAATTGTCTAGGTTCTTAATTTATCTGGGTTTCCATACTTATCAGATCTCTGATTTGTTTAGGATTCTCTTATTTGTCAGAGTCCAAATTTATTAAGTCTTCCTTAATATTAGGGATTCTTGATTTATCAGGATTCTTTTAGAATTAAGTTTTAAGGATTACTGATTTACCAAGATCCTTCTAGGGTTAGGTTTAGCTGCCTATTTAAAAGGAGCATTGTTTCAATTGTAAGCAGATTTGTTTTCCAGATAATAGAAACCCCAAAGTTGTGTGATCAACTTTTGCATCCTTTATCTAATTCTTGCTAGGGATTGGTGGTGGTCCTTGACTAGTGGCGTTGCCTTTACATCTTAGAGCTTATTGGCATCTATCTTTGTTTTTATTCTTTGTATTTTCGTTTTTCTTCCATCCTCCCACCTAAACATTCACTTTTCTCATAGAAAACCCAAAAAAACACCAAAAAAAAAATAATTTTAGTTATTTTCTTAACCCGAGCTCGCTCAAGCCCACCATAAGATTCGCATCACAAATACTTCTAAGTCTTCCTAAATGCCAGATTCTGATGTGGATCGTGATGGGCAATGGAGTGAGCTTTTGGCTTATGGAGAAATTGGAACGGAATAATAACAGCAAATTTGGATATATAAACGGTTGGAAAGGTAAAGACTAGAAAATAAATGATTGAAAGGTAAAAGGCAATAATTTAAGTGCAAAAATTAAGATAACTGGAATATAAAGGGCTGGAAAGTAAAGGCCAAAATTTAAAGGGCAAAGCTTAAGAGAAAACGAAATTCAATAACTTTTCCAATCTCTACAGTTCTACTTACAACTGAAGGAACAGTGTCTTTAAATAGACAACTAAGCCTAATGGTAGAAGGATCTAGAATTCATAAAACCAAAGTCTAGTAGAATTCAAATCCCTAAAATTAAGCAAAAATCAAACTAACCAAATTAAAATAAGATCCCAACAAATCAGGGATAGGATCCTAACAAATTAGGGATAACATCCTAACAAATGAAAGATCTTAACAAATAAGAAAATCCTAGATAATTAAGAATCTTGACAATTTAAGAATCCTAAATCAATACAATTAAGGAATCTTAAACAAATCAAAATTCTTAAAGAATCTCTGGGATGCCCTTCAAGTTTGGGCTTCTTGGATCCAAACATGTAATTGTTAGGACACTTAACATATGAGTTGGGCTATTGGCCTAGGTTGGCATAGTTGTCCGCATCATTCTCCCTTTCTTGAAGAAGATTTGTCCTCAAATCTTGATTGTTGGTTTAGGCTTTATTGCTCCATGAACCCATAATCCAAGTTCTTGAACTCATATGAAGCTTTACCTCTGGTAGCCTACCCAAGTGCGTTAGTTCATAAATCAGTGGTAAACAACCGTGCTGCTTGGATGGAAGTTTATAACTTGACGAAAAATATGATCCAAACAAGTAGTTGAAGTTATGTAATGTTTTAGCAGTACCTTCACTAAAAGCATTGAAAAATCGTGGTGATTGTTGTTGTCACATCATCTCCGCATGATTTGACAATACAAACCCATAAAGAAAACCATTGTTCATGCTAAATAATGCCTTTAAATTCTTCAACACTTGGATGAAATCTTGTGTTTCTTCTAACAAAATTTCTTCTATAGCCTTGTTTGGTAATATCTAGTGGTTTAGTAGATCTGAACTTCTTGGATTTGTCTCTTTTTTAAGTGGCACATCTTACTCTAGAAGATCCAAGCACTTTGGATTTGCATTCTTGGTTGTTGGTGCCTCAATTTCCAAAAGATCCAAACTTTTAGAGTCCACCTCGTTCTTTACCAACACCACAAGCTTTGGTGGATCCAAATTGTTTTGTTTTGTTTTCACCATTCCTTTTTCTTCAATTTGAACTACCTCTATATCTTTCTTTGGTGAGGCTTCTTTCCTATACAACCTTTCTATCCACATATCATATTCTTCCTTGTAGTTATTGTGGTGGTGCTTTTGCTGGTTCTTAGAATTTGTTAAAGCATGATTTTCTTATTGCGATGGTTGATATGTTGGGGGTACATAGGATGGTTATGCAATCTGAGGTCAGTATGGTGGATATTCTTGGTAATAAGGTGTATCTGGTGCTAGCTTTTGTGGTATATTTAAAGGTTGGGTTGGTGGTAAAGTTGTTTGGAATGGCGAGTGCGTTGTTTGTGGTGGTGGTGGAGTGTAAAGTGTCTAGGTTGTTTACAAAGGAAAGCACCATTTAAGCAAAAGTTTGAACTCTTTAGATTTCAGCCCTCATATTCTTGATTTCACTCTTCTGCACCATATAGGTAGCTAGCCATGGTGGAGTGGGGAGGATGAACAAGAAGAACCATCTCCTTTTTGAGACATGGTGATGCTATCAAACAACAGATTGATGAGATGAACAAATATGCTAGAACAGCTCACTCCCTTGGCTCTTATTACCACTTGAAGCGGATCGCAATGGGCAACAAAGTGAGCTTTCAGCTTATGGAGAGATTGGAACGGAATAATAACAGCAAATTTAGATATATAAATGGCTGAAAAGGTAAAGACTGGAAAATAAAGTACTAAAACATAAGGCAATAATTTAAGTGTAAGAATTAAAATAATTAGAATATAAAAGGTTGGAAAGTAAAGACATGAAATGTAAAAGGGCAAAGCTTGAGAAAAACGAAATTCAATAACTTTTTCAATCTCCACGATTCTACTTACAACTGAAGGAACAATGTTTTTAAATAGACGACTAAGCTAGTGGTAGAAGGATTTAGAATTCATAAAATCAAAGTCTGGTAGAATTCAAATCCCTAAAATTAAGCAAAAATTAAACTAACCAAATTAAGATAAGATCCTAACAAATTAGGGATAGCATCCTAACAAATGAAAGATCTTAACAAATAAGGAAATTCTAGATAATTAAGAACCTTGACAATTTAAGAATCCTAAATCAACACAATTAATGAATCTTAAACATATCAAAATTCCTAAAGAATCTCTAGGATGCCCTTTAAGTTTGGGCTTCTTAGATCCAAACATGTAATTGTTAGGACACTCAACATATAGGCTGGGCCATTGGCCTAGGTTGGCATAGTTGGTCCGCATCAGTTTCTCACCTTCACTATAGGTAAAAGAAAATGATTCATAAGGCCAACAACATTAAAATAAATCAATTGAAGAACAACCCTATAAGAAAAGAATTGGAAAGGTCTAATTTAAAAAGTTTTCTCAAATTAACAATATGATGGAAAAGGATCCCAAAAAAGTAAGACATAATGGTATATATTTTTAACTTCAATTAATTCATTTCAACGCCCAACCTTAATAGGTAGACCCATCAATCAAAAAAGGCCCAAAACTTTTCCAAGTTTGCCAAGGATTAGAATTCCAAGTTTTGCTTAAAGATTGGTAAGCTTCTTAAGCAAAGTATACTTTCAAACCAAACAACTTTGCAATCCTTATTGCAAAACTAGAAGCTTTTCATAATTAGTCAAGTAATAAAAATTTTGGATTATCCATTATTTTGAATATATATATATATATATTTCTATTAAATACCCTTTAACTATCTCACATCTTCGGATTACTTGTCAATGCAAATCCAAAATAAAGTGAATCCTTCTTACATGGTATCTTTTCTAATTATGAGGCACTTTGCATTCAAATATGATGTTCCTAAGTGTAGAAACATGGTTAAGCAAGATTTCATGTGCTTATTAAGTATTGAAAAATTACAAGTGACTTATTATAGAAATATAAATTTTAAGCATGGTAGTATAACACAATAAGCATCTTTAGCATTAAAGTAGGTCATTTAGCTGACTAGCTCAATGGTGAGTTAGTATAAATTTTAATTGTGGAGTTTGGGATGCAATATTCCATGTATGTAAGTTAGATGCATATATTATAATGTACAAATAAAATAAAATAAAATAAAATAAAAAAGCATCAAATAGAAGGCATGGCAAATTTAAAGGAAACATATGTTTAAAATTTTAAAAATTTATGCCATTTATTAAGTTCATTCGTATCGTCAATTCTCAATTCATAATAATCAAATCTTCAATGTTATTTTCTCACTATTTGTTATTGTTTCCATATCTCGTCTTGACAACAGGACCATGCATGAGTCATTGCATCTTGACAATGTGTAAATGATGCGAATATTATGGTGGGCATGAGTGAGCCCGGGTTAAGAAAATAACAAAAAAAATCATTTTTTTGGTGTTTTTAGGTTTTCTATGGGAAAAGTGAATGTTTGGTAGGGAGGATGGAAGAAAAATGAAAAATACGAAGAACAAAAACAAAAGATAGATGCCAATAAGCTCCAAGACGTAAAGGAAATGCCACCAGTCAAGGAGTTCTCCGCCACCAGTCCTTGGCAAGAATTGGATAAAGGATGCAAAATTTGATCACACAACTTTGGAGTTTCTATTCTCTAAAAAACAAGTCTGCTTACAATTGAAACAATGCTCCTTTTAAATAAGTAGTTAAACCTAACCCTAGAAGGATCCTAATAAATCAGGAATCCTTAAAACTTAGTTCTAGAAGGATCCTGACAAATCAAGAATCTCAAAAATTAAGGAAGTCTTAACAAATCTGAATTCTGACAAATAAAGAAATCTTAAACAAATAAGAGATCTGACAAGTATGAAAACCCAGATAAATCAGGAACCTAGACAATTAAGGAAAACCAAATAAAAGGAAATATTCTTAAACAATAAAGTAAACCTAAGAAATTAAAGACTCAATAACTACTTAGGAAACCCCCTATATTAAAGACTATAGAGATACTATGGAATATTCTTGGACTGCTCTTCAATCTTGGCCTTCTTGGACCCATTGGATTATGTTGTGGACTCTTAATTCTTTGATATTGGAACTCGTAATATTGGGCCTTAAGTGGATCTGCATCAGTAAAGCAAACAAAAGCCAAATACCAAAGCTATTTACAAAACTAGAGGCGTTTCAATCGTTCTGCTCAGCGTAGGATTTACACACGTTTGCCCCAACACGCTCAAAACATCCTTTAGCAATGAGTAGTGTGAAAGCAATGTGAAAGCAATGGCTCTCATCTCTGGAAGCAATGATATTAGAGGCTCTGTCCAGTTCACCTAGGAACCCAACGGTCTCTCTTCGTCTGCTTTGTGGGGTTGGTTAGATTTTTGTTTTTCCATTAATTTTTCATTTCGTTTGTGACGGGCTTAACACATGTAAAAGGGAGGATTGCAAGGCTCTCACCAGGCCTCCACGGCTTCCATATCCACGCCTTTAGGGATATAACCAATGGTTGCAACTCCTTTGGTTTTCCTCTTACGCTACATTTTGGCTTGGATGTTGATCTTTTGCACATATTTGATAACTCTATATTTTATAGAGTTGTTATTAATATTTTAGGTAATGTTTAATATAGTTTTTATTAGATTATATTTGTATTTAATTATATTTATGTATATTTTGTTATTTTATGCAACAAACCCAAAATAGAAGAAAAATGAAGAAAATAAGCACAAAACCAAAAGAAAATGAGAAAAGAGAAGGATAGCTAAAAAGATCAAGCTTACGAGCTTGTAAAGGAGGGAAGGAGAAAGAATCCCGGACACAGAGAGAGAGAGAGAGCCCAACTAACCAGAGTTTGTCTACTGAGTGCCGGGTGAAGAGGCTAAGGGTCGTGCTACAGTAGAGCTAATGCCGCTTCTACTAGCGTTTCCAGCAAATGTCATCGTTTAGTGTTTTTCGGTGACCCAATATCCTAGTTGTATTTTCAATCATTTTTGGGCATTTGTCAATGAGGAAAGAGTATATCTGAGCCCTTTGTGTGATTTCCAGCATTTCTATAGTAGATTGGAACAGTTTCACGGTGGTTTTCGGTGACAATGGTGAATGCTATTTGTGGGCAATTTCCAGCGAAACTAGGCCTTTTCTAGTGGTTTTTTGGCAAATCAGTATCCTGGGCTACTTTATTGAGGTTTTCGTGAAGACTAGCGACGGGAGGCGATGGCGTGTGGCGGCGGACAATGGTGCCATGGCAGCTTGTTTTTCTTCTGTTTTTCTTCTGTTTTTCAGACAGAACCTTCTTCACCCCCTGATGTGCAGATTTGTGCAACCTATTTTATGATTTGAAGACATTTTTGGTGACAACTTAATATTTTTAATTTATAAAATGTGTTGTTTAATTTCCTGTACTGTTCTTGTTTATGTAAATATGTTGTTTTAGTTCAGTTTGCTAGAGCTACGATGTAATTTGATTATGATGTAGGAATGTTATGATTATTTATGTTTTGTGAGATATTTTATGAATGTGAAGTTGCATACTGTGGATTTTAATGCTTTTAGGTGATTAGCTACCACTTAAATGATATGATTTGCATGTTTGAGACCAATAGGAGATGACATGTAATTACTTCACATAATATACAACCATAGATTAATATGGATAGACATATACCATATGATTTGTGTGGCTTTAAGTGTAAACTGGAATATTCACAAATCGTAATGCATTTAGTTCATTTAATTCATAGGTAAAAATACAATGAGTTAATGAGCTAAGTAGATTCGCTATACCTAAACATAGGATAGTGAATAAGTTAGGAGATTCTACCATCACATGAGTAGAATTAATCTTGCTAGCATAGATGATCGACATTTGTATCTAGTTATTATGTGAAATTGAAAGCTCTAGCATATTTCGTTAATCAAGTTTAGATTAAATTTAGTTCTTTAGTCCATGTTTTACCATTTCAATTTACTAGATAAACTTTAGAGTCTATTCACCATTAGTAATTAGTTAGTTGAGTAAACACTAGTCTTCGTGAGACAATACATATATTTATCATTGTATTACTTGTTCAACATATACACTTGCACGTAGAATTTTACCAAACAATATTCATTTCCTTAAGGCTCATACTATATATCTTTATTAACGTGAACAACTTGATTTGTAGATGGATTATCTTTCTAATTCGATCATTTCTTAGGCCCTTATTTCAACTCCCTAAAGCAGGCTAATGGAGCCCCGACCAATAAATGTTAGGACCTTGGAATCACAAAGTGCAGAATACACGGAATCTTGAGGAAATTTGGGCAGAACCTCCCCTATATTTCAATAATCTCCTTGCTACAATCCAGAATAGTCACCACAAATTACATAAATAACAACAGCTACGGTTACAATAATAGACTATTCCTATGATACATTAGGTTACCACTACAACAGCAAATGGAAAGGATAACTAAACTAACTAGAATAAAAGAAACAGGTTCAATTCTTTGATGATCCAAAACCCTTCGTTTGTCCTCCCTTTTCTTCCTTCTTTCGTAAGTTGCTTTTTTCCTAGAATACCCTCAGTCAAATCTCGATCTTGCCCTCATGAAGCCACGTGTGTAGGCCTACGGTGAGATACTAACAATCCCCACCCCCTTCAAGAAACCCTTGTCCTTAAGGGTTAAGTTGGAATGTGGGAAATTGATGCTGAATATACTCAACATCTTCCCATGTGGGCTTGTACTATGGATGTTTCATCCATTAAATCAACAGATCTGTCTCAGGCTTATCTCCCCTTCTCACCATACGTTGAGAGAGTACTTTCTATGGTTCTGCCAAGAGTCTACCGTCCCCATCCAACAAGGGAACACCAGGATAAAGTTTGCACCGTTGCCCTATAGCCTTCTTGAGCTAGGAGACATGAAAAATCGGATGAATGATAGTTTCTGGTGGAAGTGGAAGTTGGTAAGCAATATTACCAACCATGTTAGTAACCCTATGGCCTATAGTATCGAGGGGCCAACTTGTGATCCCTTCTCCCTAAGAGTGTATACTAACGGTATGGTTATACCCTAAGGTACATTGAGTCCTCTACCTCAAATTCCCTCTCTAAATGTCCATGATTTGCATGAAACAATGTTCTAGATTAACTCTTATGAAAGTGGGACTTGATTAATTCTAGCCGGTTATCTCTTTCCCACATGAAGTCATGTACATCAGTGTCTTTGGTGTATAAGGAGCATGATGAGGCTTGTATAGAGGGCTTCAAAAGGGGTCATTTCCAAGGCAGTATAGTAGTTAGTGTTATACCACCACTCCACTAAGGGTAACCAAGAATGCCATTTTCTAGGCGCTCTCCACTTGTACATCTCAAATATTGCACTAAGCACTAATTCACCCATTTTGTTTACCCATTTGTCTAAGGCTGATAACAGGTACTACGCAGCAGCTTAACCCCAAAAATCTTAAATGTCTCTTCCTAGAATTTACTAACAAAGATAGGATTGTGGTCATTTACAATGGTATTGGGAAGCTCATGGAGCTTAGCCACCTTATCAATGAAAGTAGTGGCGCTTTGGGCTATAGTGAATGGATGGCTTACCTCGATGAAGTGGTTGTACTTAGTGAAATAATCAACCACTACAAGGATAGTGTTCTTGCTCTCACTAGGGGGTAAGCCTTCCATAAAGTTCATGGAAATATCTTGCCACACTTGGCTCGGCACAGGTAATGGCTGTAACAATCTGGGAGTTAGTACACACTTTGTCTTGTATTGTTGGCACACCCTACACTTGGCTACCCAATTTGTGATTGTTTGCTTCATATTAGGTCAATGGAAGTGTTGTTAGACCTTTTTTAGTGTTCCATGGATTCTTGAATGTTTGCCAAGGCTTGTGTCATGAAGTTGTTGCAATATTTGATCACGCATGAGTCCTCGTCGCCCATAATAATCTTGCCCCTAAATTAAAGAGCTCCTTTATCCAACTTATAATTAGGTTGTGTCACTGCATAGAGGGTTAACTGTGCAATCAAGTCCTGAATGAAGGAGTCTCCCTCATAACTCTAGATTACCTCATGGATCCAACGAGACTGTAGTACTGACATCCCTTATAACTCAAACCTATCCTAGTCAATTGGTAACCATGAGAGTGCACTTATGGCCTAGTTCTCTATATCCCTCTTATGACAAATCTCATAATCAAATTAAAGGAGTTTAGTGAGCCACTTGTATTACGCAGGGGTAGATACACATTGTTCCAATAAGTATTTCAGGCTGCTGTGATCCATATGGATGATGAATTGGTTACCAAGTAAATAAGACATCCATTTTTGTACAACCATCATTAATGCTAGCAATTCCTTCTCATATATGGAGAGATCGAGGTGTTTTGGAGCTAATACCTTAATGAGGTAGGTGATAGGTCTCCTATCCTGCATCAATATCCCATCGACACCTTTACAACAAACATCGATTTCTATGACAAACGGTTTGTGGAAATCTAGGGTAGCTAGAATGGGAGTAGAACTCAAGGCTTGTTTCAACTGCTCAAATGCCTAAACAACCTCCTCAAACCAATGAAAATTGTCCTTCTTCAACATTTGTGTCAAGGGCCAACTGATTTGTCCATAATCCTTAACAAATCTCTAGAAGTAGCCAGTGAGCCCTAAGAAACCTTGCAGCTCGTGAAATGTGGTCAATCGAGACCAAGCGAGCATGTTGGCTACCTTTTTAGGATTTGCCTCTATCCCCTATCCCAAAATTATATGTCCCATGTACTTAATCTGCTAATGTGCAAAGGCACATTTACTCTATTTAGCAAAAAGCTGGTGGTCTTGGAGCACCTGTAATACCATTTGTAAATGGTGTGAGTGACTTTCCCATGTCGGGTCGTAACTAAGATGTCGTAAAAAATATTAGCACAAACTTTTGTAGGTGTGGCCAAAAAATGTGATTCATGAGACCCTAGAAAGTAGCAAGGGCATTTGTTAAGCCAAAGGCCATCACCAAGAACTCATAATGGCCTTGATGTGTTATAAAGGCCATCTTAGGAATATTCGGGGGGAAATAGCCGCACCTAATGATAGTCGAACCTCAAATTCAATTTAGAGAACCAAGTAGGCCCATGGAGTTCTTCTAGCAACCTATCAATAATAGGAATAAGAAACTTGTCCTTAATAGTAAGGGCATTAAAGGCTCAATAGTCCACACAAAACCACTAACTACGATCATGCTTCTTAACTAGTAAAACCAGGGAAGCAAAGGGACTAGAACTGTTATGGATGATCCTCAAAGAAACCATCTTATCTAGCATATTCTCTATTTCCACTTTTTGAACAAAGGGGTAGTGATAAGGCCTCAAGTTAACAAGTTTGTTACCTTCCCGTAGGGGAATGTGATGGTCAAACTCTCTACTCGGGGGGAGTTATGTAGGGGTCTTAAAGACATTAGTGAAATCAGCAAGTAAG
The DNA here is from genome assembly GCA_028551475.1 of Casuarina equisetifolia. Taxonomy (NCBI): domain Eukaryota; kingdom Viridiplantae; phylum Streptophyta; class Magnoliopsida; order Fagales; family Casuarinaceae; genus Casuarina; species Casuarina equisetifolia. Next base: position 14,273,047 of record CM052361.1, read on the forward strand.
GCCTCTAAGCTAGAAAGGGCCACTACAACATCAAATTGGGATTTATGGGTGTCCAAGGAGGTTGATCCCCCTTCCTCACTAATCATTTCACTGATGGTAAGTTGGCCCACCATACAATAGGGATGGTAAAAAATCCATTTGCAAAAACTAAGGCCACTTATGGCCATTAGGGCCGCGCCCTTACTCTGGGACCCATGTATGACCATTAGTTTACCCTTAATATGGATGGTTAATGTATAACTGAGGACATCCAAGCTGATAGGGTTGACTCCCTCAACCCATTTCATCCCCAAAACTGCATCACAATTACCTAAGGGTAATAAGTGAACCCCCATCTCAAAGTAATGGCCTTGAATCCTCCATAGAAAATGGTCGCATTGCAGATGGCCCTGTAATTATTGATCCCATGCAATCTTAACCCAAAAGGGTTAAGTTTCCTCTAACTAACACCCTAACTTATGGGCCAAGTCCTCATCTACAAAGTTGTGGATGGCTTTCGTATCAAACAACAAATTAATATGTAAAGTGCCAGATAATGCAACTAATCTGAAGGTACCAAAGGAATAAGCCCTCGACATAGCATGAATGGAAAGAACGTCCTTAGAGTCAGGTGCCATAGAACTGTCCTAGAGCTAATGTACCAATGTCAACTTGGTGTTAGGCTCTATCTCAATCTTATCCTTATCCAACATAAAAAAAAAAAAAAAAACAATGGTTTCTTTATGCAAATATGACCTTGGTGTCATTTCTCATCGCAGTAATAACATAAGCCTTGTGCTCGTCAAACTATCATTTGAGCATCCGAGATACACTTGATTGAGAAGCACATACCATTACCAGTGCGAGGGGGGTATGGCCCCTAAGAATGGTCTAGGGCAGGCCGTGCCAGGCTGCTATGTGTAGTAGCAATTGGAATGGCTCTTTTACTAAGGCCAATCATTAGATTCTCGTGCATCAGGGCTTGTTGAAAGGCGACATCCAGGTCTACATGTTAGGACAACATAATAGGAACTTTTACATCATCCTTAAGCCCCATTAAAAAGGCTAACATAAAGTCTTGATCTTTCTAAGTTGAGTTCTAATCTAAAACTTGATACCATAGGGGATCAAAATTCTGCACATAAGCGTGGACTATAGTAGTTTGACAGAACAAATGGAATTCTGCCATAGGACCGCAGATATAATTTTTAACAAATTTCTTACATAAATCTCAAGTGAATTGCTTCCAACTAACTCGTCCCTTATGTCACAAATAGGGGCCCACCCATTGTGCAGCCTTACCTTTAAAATAGACAACAACATACTTAACCTTGGCATAGGTATCTAGGATCTCAAAATGGAAGAAAAATTCACAACTAATAAGTTACTCCCTAGGTTTTTCACCATTAAATAGAAAAAAAATTCATGCATTGAGTATGAGAACCAACTGTACCTGATGGAAGGGAGGTAATTATATGGTTAGGGAGGAGGTTACTAGAAGGTCACCCTACAAATAGGTTGTTGGAAAATCCCCACATAAAGGTCATTGGAGGCGCGGACACCATTAAGCCGAAGCCAATGTTGGAGGTAGGGGGTACTTGGCCTATAGGACCCATTGAGGGGGGCTGGTAGCCAAGGGGCCCAGTAGAGGTGCCTATGTTGGTTAGTGGGGAGTCGGGCTGGCTTGGGGGTTGGTTAGACCTATGCGAAGGTCCCCACGCTGAAGGGTGGCTGTGCTGGTTGCCGAGGGGGGGGGGGGGGAGGAGGGGTGTGGAGCCTAGGAGCCTGAGTGGTTATTATGGCCCTAAGGCCCTAGAGGCCCATGGAAGCCCCATGGCTTGTGCTGAGGGGTTGAAGAATGGCCCTACGAGGAGCCCTAGTTGTGTAGATGGGTAGTCGGCCTAGGGGCCCAAGATGAGTGAGGCTTGTACAGCCCTAAGCTCTAGTGGGAGTGAAGGGGGGCTAGACCGAGACCCCTAATGGTGGGAGAAAGGGGTTGAATCAGGGCCCTAGCTGTTTGCAAGCCCATGGGAGTGAGAGGACCAATAGGGGTCCATCCCGTGCCAAATGGATGGGTTAGAGGACTTGAGGGGCCCTGGGTGGCCGTAAGCATCTGGCTTATGCCAAGGAGATGGGTTCGGAGGCCTGAAAGGACCATGGCTCCAAAAGGGGTGCATGCCAACCCAAGACTGCTACTTAGGGTGGCTTAGGGGCCCATGAGGCTTGTGGCGCTAGTGTGGGTTATGGCCTGGCTAGGACCAGGGGGCTGGAGGCCGGAGGGTTATTGCAAATGGCCTAGAGGAAGGCAAGGCCCAAGGTGGGTCTGAGTTGTGCCTCAAGTTGGGGCTAGAGTCGGGAGGTCCATAAGGTTGCGGAAACTCAGAGAAGGGTGGTGGGGCAAGAAAGGGGGCCCCGGAAGAGGGGAGGGGGGGGGGGGGGGGGGGGGGGGGGGGGGGTGTTTGGGTACAGCCGAAGAAGGGGAAGGCGCTAACAGGGGAGTGGCAGTTGCCACCGGGGCCAGAAGGGAGGGGGGTTGGCTTAGAAGGCAAGTGAGGGAGAGGGGAAGTGTGGGTGTGGGGGCGGTGGGTGGTGTGGAGATGTGGGAGAGGGAGGGAAGCCGTTGAGGTCTTGGACTAAGAAAAATTGATGTGGTCTGTCTGGAACAATCTAGGAATGAGCGGCAGAGGTAGGTGGAAGGGTGAGAGAGGGAGTGGAGGGCGGATGGGTAGTGGGCATGGGGGAGGAGGATGTAAAGGGGGGGGGGGGGGGGGGGGGGGGTGCAAAGTTGCTCGAGTTTCTGAAGAATGAAGGTTTGTTGTATCTTTAGCTGTTGGATGTCTAGGGATTGGGCCTCTAGTTGCTAGAGACACGCACCATAGTCAGCCATGGTTTTTTGATAGTTACGGGGCAGCAGATCAGTGGCTCTGGATACCACTGTTAGGACCCTACAATCACAAAGTGCAGAATACATAGAATCTTAAGGAAATTTGGTCAGAACCTCCCCTATATTTTCAATAATCTCCCTGCTACAATCCAGAATAGTTCCACTACAAATTACATAAATAACAGCAGCTACAATTACAATAGCAGACTACTGCTACAATACATTAGGCTACCACTACGACAGCAAATGGAAAGGATAACTAAGCTAGCTAGAATAAGAGAAACAGGTTCAGTTCTTCGATGATCCAAAACCCTTCGTTCATCCTCCCTTTTCTTCCTTCCTCCGTGAGTTGCTTTTTTCCCAGAATACCCTCGGTCAAATCCTGGTCTTGCCCTCATGAAGCCACATGTCCAGGCCTAAGGTGAGTTGGGCAATATTTTTTGCGGGCCTAGATGCTATATAGAGTTTGTGTTTTCTACAATATGTAGTTTGATGTTATAGATTAAATATGGTAGGTTCTCATACGTACCTTAAATATACTCTCCTGGAGTTGCTGAGGTTTCCTTAAAGGACCAGCAAGTAAAAGTTTCAGTTTTAGCATCGGGTTCCACATACCAACTGTATTAAATTTCGTGTGTTTTCTGTTTATTTCCTCGATTCTATGGCGTAATCTGATTCTTCTGTTGAACAGTAGGTCAAGAAAGGGGATTAACTACCCTAAAAATCCTGTATAACTATGATCGCGTTCATCTTAACTTGTTTTACCCTTCTTTGTTCCTTGACGTCTTATATATTTAGATATGTATATGTGTTTCTGAGCGTTTATGGTTCCCCGGTCTCACATGGGTCTTAGTTTACTTGGGTTGTCGTTAAAAGGAGTTTTTTTTTTTAATTTATTTTATTTTTTCCTGTCACATTACCATCTGTAGATTCTGCTCACTGGACCTCATTCTATAATTGCAAGGGCGATTGTGGTGCATGCTGATCCTGATGATCTTGGAAGAGGTAAGTATAGTAAGTTTTTTTAACAGTGTTTCTGTGGGACACTTGGATGGATACATGCGTGGTTGGTGCAGTTATGAATTAGATATTGGTAAATGAGGGTTTCTAGTCTTCAAACTAAACCTTTTGTTAAACCAAACTCACTTATAATATCTTAAGCTGTTAGGATGTGGACCAAAAATTTGTATCTACACTTTACGCAATAGCTTAGTTCTTCGGGTGTTAGTTGGTTTTTCTTCTGTATAATATAACTTTTAAGAGAATGAGTACTTTCTGTAGATGCATTTACAGGGACTCTTTTGTTCTAGAACAAAAGAGCTCAAGTTGTAAAGCAAGTTTCTAAGTATTTGAGGATAATTCGTTTTAAGGCATAAATATTTCGAGGTTATTATTGGAAGAGATGTAGAAAGTTGCAGTACTGTTTGCACAATATTAGGTTTAATTCATAGTTCAAGTAATACGCCCATGTGGTTGAATTTATGAGTTTGATGAGATGGTATAACTTCTAACACATGATCCTGGATTTGAAGTTGGTTTTAGTTATTTCATAATTGTTCCACACTAACCCAATCTCTGAACATAGACAATGTCGAATTTTTAGCTGAGGCCTTGGACAACCATTTACTTTAACCTTTCTAATTTTGTGTACACAACCGTACAAGTTTTTGCCTCTCATACAAAATGATTTGTTTTATCTCTGTGACTGGTTAATGATTTTTATTGGTTAAATCTATTAAACTTCCTTTGGCTGTTAGAAAAATCTCTCTGACTCTTTTTTTCCCTTCTTTTTTTTTGGGCTTCTGTATCAGCAGAACCAATGGAGATAAATATGATGTTCATTGTCGGATGCATTATGATGTTTTAGAGTTGGATAGATTTGGAGTTTTTGGTACATAAGAAGAATAAGAAGGCTCTGGTCGTGGAGAATGCATTTGCGATAAACTTTTTTGTAAAACTAGAAAAAAGTAATTCCTTTTTCTCATTACAATGTATATCTTTAAGCATGGCCAATCTTATCTTTGTTGGCTCATGAGCTTCCCTTTTTTAAATGCAAAAATTCATAATTCTAATGTGTTTTTTCTTGTTGTAAGTATCACTATGATCCAGGTGCTTATTTTTATTCTCTCTCTGCTTAGAGTTTCTTGTTATCTGAACTTAATTATTATCAATAGAAAATGGCCCAAAAATTTCTAAGTTTTGTCCTATTGACAAATAAGGACATAGATTTTGATTAACTATTTTATTTATTTATTTTTTTTGTTCGAATTTGACCTTTTCATGGTTGAAGCGTCAGCTATCTTATTTTTCTTGTTGGTCTAACAAAAACATGCCAGTACATTCAGACCAGGTTAGGGAAAGGAAGAATGTGGAGATTGGATCCTTTAAACACCCTATGAAGATGGGGCACTAGGGGTTAAACTCCATCCCCATTTGCGGTATGGTGGTTCTGCTAGCTATTCCCAAAAAGGGAATGGTGGAGGGTGGATCCCCAACCCATGTCTATCTTTACACTCCATTTCTTTTATTCTTTATTTATTTATTTATTTATTTATTTATTTATTTTGGTATATTTGAATACATGATATGCCGAGTCATTTGGATATATGTGATGCTTTTTTATTGGGACTGTGTGAGAAAAGAAAGACAGTTGACACATCCACCACTAAAAGATAGAACCAAAAAAAAAAGGGGGGGGGGGGGGGGGCGGCGGTGGTGCAGGACCATTGTAATGGTCGGAACTTAGAGTTGTAATTACAAAAATGAGAAACTGATGTCTGCATCTGTCATTAGGATAATACTCGAGGACTTTTGGACCAATTTCCTCCATTAACAATTAGCCTCGTATATAAAAGCTGTGTTGTAATTTTTTTTTTTTTAACTTATTTTCAGACATTCTGTTACACGGCATGCCTGCTCCATCATATGTTGTTCTTTACTTCACCTGAACACTTTGGTACATTTATGTATTAGTAAACTGATTACGAGTCAAGTTTCTTGAATAATATGCCTAAGTAAATTTGCATTCGGAGTTATGCAATTAAAATATGCGTAAGAATCTCCCCACCATTGGGGCACCCCTCTGTTCTTAGTTTCCCTTAGTTCCCTTTCTTTTTCATTCCCGTTTTGTCAAACATTCCCAGTCTTTTGACTAAAAATACCTTTATCGTTTCATTTTTAAGAACCATTTCTCAGTTATTTGTTAATATTAGGTGACCACCGGTTCTGTGAACTGAAGAGTGAATACATGATGAATTGCCTGTAGGGTCCTGATTGCAAGTTCCAGGGTGAAAGGAATCCGTTAACTTTGGACCTGACCATCCTGGGAGCCGTTATGCAAGAACATATTGATGTACTTCTAGCTTGATATGTAATTCCTATGCAAATTCATCAGTTAGGAAAATTTGTACCATTTAGTACCAATATAATTTTTCAACATCGGGAAGGAATAGTTTAAATTCCAATCTTATATCATCTGTCTCTGGGTAAGGGTGATGGTCCCCTGCTGAGGGAGGTTATTAAGGATGTCATGGAGAGAGCGGAGGCTCTCAGTTTTTCTTCATGCTAACCAGAAACATTGGTGCTATGGCGTCTGAATTCTTCAAAAAGGTTTATGTTTATGGAGTTCTGGTCCAGATCATATGGTTGAAAGGTACATGTTTGTGCTGATCATCAGAAGTTGAAATAGGTTCATGGTATCTGCTTGTAGGGCCATCCAATGTCTACCAAATACTTCTCCTAGTTTCCATTTTTCAGCCAGCATTTAAAAGCCTGATTGAACCCTGTGGTGTTCTTTAGAATCCAGTGTTGAGCAAGCATTGGAATCTGCTATCTAGCGTGATGTTGATTGTTGTTTGTTAACTTTTCTCTTATAGGATTTCATTGGGTTTTCTCTGTAGCCATATGATCATCGTAGCCATTAGACCACTTAAAGTTATTTATGTCCATTCTATTGAATTCCTTTAAGAATCAATAGGTTTGAGGAAAACTATTCCCAGAGTTCTTGCAAGAATCAACATGTCCTTATTCTGTTGAATTTTATGGTGAGGATGATTATATAATTTCGATATTGTGGAATTCATGGATGTAGGCTTTATCGTTTAGGCTTTAGCAAAGGATTTGTTGAAGGTTCTGAGCAGTAGTCTTTCATGTTTAAGTAATTGGACTAGACACTCAAATTGACACTGAGCGTACAAATAACATGTCCATGATCTCTGGCTTTGAAAAAATTAAATTCTTAAACGTCGCATGCAAGTGTGCGTTGTCCTAAGGAAATTTCAGTGCAAGAAAAACTAACAACAAAATTTGGTGCCTTCATCAAGTTTCAGCTTTGGTAATCGTTTTTTGGGTAAAGGTTTTATACTTGTGATAGCTGACAAGTATATGATCATCTTCTTCTAATGTGACAGGTGGACATGAACTCCGCAAGAGTACCGGCAATGCTGGCGCAAGAGTTGGCTGTGGTAATATTTATTCTTTATTCTTTTGCCTTTGCAGAATTTCTTCAAATGATTACCAGCAAATTAGTGCACTTAAATGCTTAAGTTTAGGGAATATGTTAAACCCTATGGCGGCAGTTTCATCACGGCTTTTTTTCAGTCGAACTCCCTATCCATTCTTCATATACTGATGTCTGACATCTATACATTACTGTTGGTCAGGTATTATTGGTCTTCAATCACCCATTTAGGCTGGATTAATCATGGATAATTTAGGCTGATAAAGGATACATAGATGCAATTATGTTATTTGTAATGACCCCAATAACTATGTGAACAAACACCTTACTGTACCTGATACTGAATGAAGCACAAATTCAATCTCAATTTATGTATATTTTTTTTAACCTGTACACCTTTCGGATTTGCCAGCATGATTATCCATTTACAGTTTGTTGTTCAGGATAACCACACTTCTATTATTGCAACTCAGTCGTATGACTACCAATTCATGATTTCAAGTCAAATGTAGTGGCTTCGTTGGTTTCTTTAGACAAATGGGTGAAAGGGATCGGATCCATGCTTCATTTAATCTTGGACTACTTGTTTTCATTCCTAGTATCAATTTCTGGCTCTGTCGGTTATTAAAACACTTATTGCTTATGAAGCATTGCATCTCAATTTTCATTCAGATTCTTTGTGCATAAAATGGTCCGCCCTGTTGTTAAGGTGGTTGCAAGCCAAAGACCATTTTCCCTCACTTTTGCTCCGTTCTTTGGTTGATGCTTTGGAGAATGGTTTGAAAAGAGAAGCTTTGAGGGAACATGCAGTTGCTGAGATATCTGAAACTAGATCTTTGGAAGAGAAGATTACTAAACAAGATTTTTTTAAGGGATTTTTGTTATCATTAAAAACGAAAGTTGAAAAGCACTTAATTCAATAGTAAGTAAATATTATTTGAAACTTCTTAATCTTAAATGTGATAGAGGTATGTGAGTTTTAAAAGAAAGAAACAAAAACAGCACAACCACAATCTTCAATCATGATCAAACCGCATGCATTCTACCCACGCTGATCGAAGCTTTATACGAACATCCTCAGTGGGTTTAGGATCCTTTTAGACGATAGTGAGTTATATGATATCCTTTTCCTCTTTTCGTTTCTCACGAGACGCACGCAATAGATTAGATTGCTTTTCTAAGAAATAGCAAACTAAATCATGCGTTAAATATTTTCTTTATTTTTATAAAATAATCAATTTCTACGTTCATATTCAAGAGTCAATTATGATTTGGCTGTACTAACTCAAAACCTAATTTGTACTGCTCGTAGATTATTTTAATTGGTTTTTGATCTGCTTAGATATGAAAAAAGGGTTACCTCGTCCAATATGATTCGAACCCTTGAAACAATTTAATAATGTGCCCCAGAATAAAGTTCATCTCCTATGATAATCTAAAGCGTGAATTAGAAATGATCCTGTTTAAGGATTAAAAGGAGGCTTGCGACCCACTGCAGGAGCCTTGTTACCCGGATCTAACAAAAGATGTACAAGAAAATATGGAGTTCAATATAGAATCTATGAAACTGATAGAAAATATACTTCATACGGTGTTCTTGCAGTTCAACCTACAAGACCCACGGAGTAGTTGCCAGATTGTCGTGGGGAATTAACTGATTAAATCAGTGAAGGAACTTCCTGAATAGCCATCCGTGGCCTTCACTAGAATAAGTCCCCTTTGGTTCTCCTCTCGATGACTCATAGCAAAGAGCTCTACCCTCTCAACCAAGTGTTACGGTACGATGAGTTGTCACGCAGAGAAGCATCATGAGGCTTGTATTCCATAACATAGCTGTGGGGAAGCTTCAAGTGCCGTTTGATTGCATCTCTTAGAGCCATTACAGCCTTAATGAGCAAAGCAAACAAGGTCAAAGTATCAGATAACCATTTTGTGCGGGTATGTAAAGTGTGCGAGACTGAGATACATTACAAGCCACCAACCTGATGATCAGATGCATTGCGGTTCCACACGCTTAGTATATCCTCATTGAAACGAATGCTTAGTACTGCACCACATATATTATCTCCATAATCAAGTTGGTCGCCTACTAAGGCAAGAACCTGCATATGCAAGCAAGAATAACTTACAAACCCCTGACTTCCAAAATAAAAGAAATTCACTTATCGACTGTAAAACAAAACCAAGGTTTCTAAATGCCTAAAATGTGTGGTCTGGAGTACTTCAGAAGAAAATGAAAGCAAATGCATTTTCGCAAGCCAAAGGTAAAAGTCTATTAATTGTCCCACTTGTTAAGAGGGGGAAAAGAAAATGGATAATTCTGCTAGCTACCATCCATTAGAACATCTTCCTTTCATCAGGAAACGAAGCCAAACTTCATTACAAGCATTATAGCGCATATAAGATCCCCAAAAGTATCGTGCACAACATACAGATAAAGTAAAAAAAAACCCTCATATGTATACCATATAGGTGGATGATAAATGACCTAGTCTTCAGATCACCCCCCCCCCCCCCCCAAAAAAAAAAAAAAATAATAATAATAATAATAATAATAAAATAAAAAAGGTAAAAAAAGTGCCCCCAAAAACAGCAGACGAGAAGAAAGAAAAAAGATATTGTCCTACAAAACCGTAAGCACCAGCCAAAGGCAAGACTACAGAATAAATCTCTTTATTTATTAAATTTTTATTCTGCAGCAAAAGAACCAAAATGGAAACAAGAGATAGGAGGAAGAGGGAGGGAGAGAGAGAGAGAGAGAGACTTTACAAGAGTTCTCCAGGTAGGTTGTCACATCATACAATCAAGTAAAACTCTCAAGATATCCACGTGGTTCAAATACTAAACATTTACTGCAGAAAGAGCATTCACAAACCTTTTAAGAGCAAAAGGAACTACAAGAACTACAATTAGATTTGAGGCTCAGCTTTACAGACCAGTATGTAGAATTCAAGGTAGGCGACCAAATTCGGAAGGTCAAATCAGAATTTGAAATTATATATAAGACCAACCTCAGAACCACTAGATTATGTACAAGGCTTTAAATATAAGAAAGAGCGCTCAAATGCTTTTTGGACCATAAGGAACAAGAAGTACTATAAATCCTTAGTGGCTTGGACTCACAGACCAGCTCATAGGACTTGACTTATACGGGAGCAGCTTCATTAGGCAAAAATCAGAATTTTCAGCCACAAGACCAAGCTCAAAAGCACTATACCAAGTTTCTATTAAATCCAAAGATTAGAGAATCAGAAGTTCCCCTTTGTCCATTTAGAGCTTCTTACATTAATGCCTCTTTCTGAAAATTCGTGACAAATCCAGTAAGCCAAAATGAATGCTGCCAAATGTAGAGGTCCACAAGGAGCTTGTTTTCATCAATGTTCAATGGCACTATCTCAAATGACTGGCACATTTGAAACTTCCTAAGTATCAAATATTTCTCTTCAGATAACAGGAACAGGACCCCAAAGACAATTTCATTCATTTTCAAAATCAACAATGAAACTCAAAATTTCAAGTACCTCATTTAAAAGCACAATCTAAATACTTAGAAGATCAATGTCTCAAATTTATGAAGTAGCTCAAATGAAACATGTTAACAAGACAGAACAGCAACTTATAAATAATAGGAAACTGTGGCAACAACTGAAAATTATAGAATAAGAACGGAAGAAGAATAACAATAGCTAATATGAAAATACAGGAAAATTATACGATTATAAGAAATAAATTATTCAGTCAATTCCCTCACCAGATCCTCCCAGAAGCGACCTGACACAACCTTTTTGAACCGTAAAATCCACTTGCCACCATTGCAGTTAGCAGAGTCCTGACAAGCAACAAAACTGATTGATGTTAATGCATCCTCACATAAAATTTAAACCAATATAACTACAGAAGAATCGCATATATTAAAAGAGAGGACAGGAGGTAAGAAATAATACAATTTTGAGCTTTAGATGTATACCTCCCATAGAGGGCGGATACCCTCCTTGAAAATATGCAAATCTGTTGGGCTTGGCAAAGAAGAGGGGCGTGCCAAGTGGCAATAGCATACCCAGAAACCCTCAACCTATGCAAACATAAATGTTGAAATTGTAAATGAAGGTAAACATGCAATGAAATGCACTTAAATTTACATAAGATTCTAACTCATCTTGTGTTAACTTATCTTGTGTTTATTGAGATCTTACCGTACTGAAGTCAACAATTTTCTTTATGTTGTCCTCATATGATGTTTGAGTTCGAACTCCAGGTGTTCGACGAGTGTACCAAAATACAAACTTGCACTGATCACAAAAATATCAAAGCAAAATAAGTGCTAATAAACTTTGTACCATACAGAAGGAAAGAGTAACTACCCCAAATATGAATATTTCGTTGAAAAATAGTTACACAAATTTCAGGCTTTCAATCAAAACTTTATGGAATAAATCTCCTCCCTTAAATAATATGAAAACTATTAAGGATAAGTAATGGTAGTAGAACTAAATCCCTATGGTGTCCAAGATGTACTACCTTAAAGCAGAGGCAATAAGAGAGCTACCATAGTTGGCCTACACAAATAAGGGACAGAGGACAAAAGCCTGATCATGGAAAAGCTCCTATTTCAGAAATGACACCAGCATAGGGTTTGATGGTTAAAATGTTCTTGATTTATAAAAATAAATATTAATAAATCCATTCTATCTAAGAGTTGGAAGACAGATAGATGGGTACATACTTCTGATAACGATAGCAATGGTAAGAAAAAGAGTAGAAGGCAAACAACATAGTGCAAATGGCTGATATGTGGCCAAGTATAGTGCATCCTAAATTTGGTTCATAAAGTGAAGTATAACCTAAAATTTGTCAAAAAATTTCTCCCCACCCAATAGCTGCATGTAAGCCTCTAGCAGCGTGACAAATGCATATTTTCTTTTTTGCTAAGTTAACACATAATTGACCATGGTTGTAAACAATAACAAATTATGCCCATGATGAAAAATGATATGCATGCTCCCTAACTGCTGCTACATCTATCAAAAGAAAGTTACTGTACAAATATTACTCTGATAAGATCAAGGTCTCACCTATTATCAGAAATGGGTCAATTTTACCCATAATTTCCTATCTACGAGGAAGAGCAAAGGCATTGCAATGCAGCCACCTCGAGTCACCAAAACAAAATTCCACATTCCATGACAAATGCATGAGTTCCAAAGCTTCCTCACTCAGGCAGCTTCCAATTGCTTAATATTTAAGACCTCAGCGCAGATAGATTAATAGTTCAAACTGGCATTGACCCCTATTTTCGAGCTAATTTCGTCCATAACATTCTAAGATCATCCCGGATCAAGATCTTCCGGTGCGTAATCGTAGAATATGCAAACTGTGTTTCTTCGCCCAACCGTCGTGTAAATAATAACATATTCGAATGATGAACAAATCCTGCCCGGTTAGGGCTCTAGTAACAATTGTAATTGACCAATTACGTAGCTTGGAATTCTAATGTGTGTAGCATTAAGCGAGACCATAGAAGGCCTTCTGAATCAAATATTAAAATCACACATCATACGCCAGTATCCAGAAAAACCAAGGGAATTCATCTAAAATCTACCATATGCATAAACACATTTAAATGGAGAGAAGGGAGAGAGAAGGAAGAAGAAGAAGACCTTGAGGGGATGAAGTCCAGCTTTGAGGTCACGAGCTTGACGTTCACGGAATTCTGGGTCTTCTTTTTTGTGGGTAGTGTCGGTGATATCAGGAGTGGCTGACAACGAAGAAGAATTAGAAGAATCGAGAACCGGGTGGGCATTATCTCCGTTGCCGTTGTTGTTGCTCTTGTTGTTATTCTCCGATTCCCTCTTCTCTGCCACCGACTCCATTTCCTCTGGTTCCTCCCGAAAGCCCTAGCGCTGTCACAGCCACCAGAAACAAACGATACTAAAAACGAAGAGGAAACGGTGCGCAGCCGCGGTTTTTCTTCGTTTTGTTAAAAAGAATGATAAGAATGATAAGAATGATGTATTGAACAGGAAGCACACGGCGCGGCTAGGTGGGCTAAATTGAGTAATTAGATTGGGCTAAATTGAGTTTTATTGTAATTGGGCTTGGATTTGGGCTTTGATCCACCTGCATAAGGTTGGACTCCACTCTCCAACATGGTGATTCTATAAGATGTTCAAAAGCTTTATCAGATTTAAAGCGATGTAGTTCCAGGCCTGAGACCATCCTGCAACTTCGTGCACTGGAGAATCTATATCACTTATTACCAACAGGTGAATGACTTAAGCCTTTGTCTATGCTCAACCAACTAGTCATGAAAAATCTTACAGAATTAAAGAATTTCGGATCTAGGTGAGCTATCAAAGTTTCTCGGCGGAATTAATTGGCAGTTATAGAATCAAAATAAAGGATAAGGACAAAATGATAATTTTATTCGTTGAGACTATGACAACCCAATGTGGGTTAGGTTGTGCTATTGGTGAATAACGGTAGCAGCCAAACAAATTTGAGATGTATGAAAGTCTAAAAATAAAGAACAATAGATTATTATTTTGTAGATATGAGAATTCATTTATGTATATTACATAAATTATCAATATTAGTGTTTGTTTTATGTATATCTTGTGTTGTGAAAATTCAACAAATCTCATCACCAAGCATATAGATCAAACACAATCATAGGATGCATAGACCTAAACATAACAAATTTAAGAGTTCCAACTAACATAATGTCTTATATTCCACAAAATCTTTTTTCATTAGATCTTTTCATACTTTTCCTCTCATCAAATGGACATCTTATGGATTTTCTAATCATTTAAAATCCATGAAAGTGATTCTTTCTAAGAACTAACTAGTTCTAAAGAGATTTTGTCATTTGCCCACTAGGTTTCCTTATGCTTTATACATTAATAGAGAAAAACTTGAGTTTTTTACAATTACATAAATGCTCTTGATTGTAATAAATACTACAACCTTATTCTTTAACCTAGTTATTTCACAAATTCTAACAATCTCTCCTTTAGAACAATTAGTACAATATCTTGCACTATAAGAAAGTGTAGAAAATTATTTCTAATATTTCAACTACATAACTAAAATTTCTTTTTTTTTTTTCAAAAAAAAAAGGACTAAAGAAACTTTTTTCAACTTATAAACTATAGTCTCTTGAAAGAGAAACATTGATGAAATTCTCAAAATCTAAGTCCTCATCAATTGTGTCATCCTTGTCTCTTTTTAAACCACCTTTTTTAGGTTATATCTCTTTTTAGGTTATGTCTCTTTTGGCATCTATATATTAACATGGGCTTCTCACATTATGAGATCATCATCAAAAGTAAAAATTATTAGATTTTTACAACAATTGAGACCATTTCTCAAAATTCACTAATTGGAGAGTTTACTTCTCATCCAAAATTGTAAGTATTGCTTTGAAATCAACTATTGGAACCTTGTACATCTCATTTGAATATTAACAAACTAAAAATATCCAAATTTTTTCTAAATCATCCACATGAAAATAAGAGTATCACAAGCTCCCTTTCAATCAACACTTTATCAAAAATTTGTCCTTAAAATGCTCCTTTAATAGCCCTTGTAAAACATTGATTATTTTTTCTTCTTTTTCTTCTAATATGTGCTGCATCTCACATGTTTTGGCTAAGTGTATGAAGCTTGCATTGCATGCACATCTCCTATGCATGGGCTTGCATATTCTATGACTAGATCCATTTGACCTAGTTTTTGCTTTTTGATGACCAAATTACTTCATCTATTGTATTACACCACCACTTGTTAAGTTTTTTCACGATGGATGAAATTGGAATTGGCCAATCTATCATTTACCACTTTCATCTTTGTTGATTTGTTGTTAATAGTTGGTATTTGGTATCAACTAAAAGTTTGCAAACCAACCTAACTTTTGTGGCCAATTACTGCCAACATTTGTTGTGCTTCCACCGTGCTTGACACTAGAATTCTTCGTAGATCATCCAAAAACCTCCCTTTCATGACATTTTGTAAGTTGGAACACATCTTCAAATTTTTGCTTGGCCATCCATCTTGGTCTCTGTTTAATAAAATTCTACATGCAAGTGTACATGCCAAACAAGTAATGTAATGATGAGATTGAATATCGTTCTATAGGGATTAGTGTTATTAACTTGACTAATTACTAATAGTGAATCGGTCTTACAATTTTTCTAGCAAATCATTATGGAAAGATGTTCTAAATTGAAATTACACTAAAGCAATCAACTTTCAAAAAGTTAATTAAATATGACAATTATGCTAGAGTATCTGACTTCACCATAGTTAGTAGATATGAATTCCAATAGTTTAATGCTTGCAAAAACAATAATATTTATGAGATGACGAAATTTCTTAATTTATGTATTATCCTATGTCTAGGTATAACAAATCTACTTTCATTCACTGTATGTCTACCTATGAACTAAATGAACTAAGAGCATTAAAGTCATTGAATATTTCAATTAATGTCACATAATCAACATAGTATATGTCTACCCATATTTAATTTATGATTGTATCTTATAAGATACATTTACATATTTTCTTTTATCGATCTTAAATATGGACATCAAATTAATTAATTGATGATTAATCATTTGGTCACATAGAAGGTAATAATGTACAACTCACATAAATATATTGTCTTGCATAACATGTCAACTAAGGAATTCATAACATCCTAACTAGGCTACATCTTAGCTCTAACACAACTAGTTTAGTTTATAATATTAAAAACAGAAATAATGCGACAAATTACACAAAACATCTAGATTTGAAGAAACTAAAAAGTTGTCACCAATTGTTGTCCCTTTTCAATAAGTTTATATGTAACTCTACACGTCAAGGAAAAAGAAAAAGGCCTTTTTGATATGAGGGATTAAAATCATGCTGCAAGCTGCCACACATGCAGCCGTACACCGCTATGCACCGCCGCCACACGTGCTCACGTGCTCACGTGTTGCCACACGCTACCGTATGCCGCCACGCGCCGCCGTCGGTCTTCACGAAAACCCCCAGAAGTTGCCAGATAGGACGTTTGGAGTGCCGATCTGCTAAGAGATCGAGCTGATTCGCTGTCAAACGGCGCAGATCTAACGGAATCTACACTCGGCCCCCACTGCATCTCACTGGAAACCGCCACACGAATCGCCTCAAATCAGCTGCAGATTGACCGAAAATCTCTGTTAATCGTTGAATATAGTCCCTACTCGCTAAGATAGTCTTAAATTTGGTCGGAAATGGTGCTTCTTTGTAAAAAAAAAAAAGGCCAAACGGTGATGTTGCTTGAAACTTGACTGGCGAAGGGGGCTGGACAGCATTTGCACATTCCAAGCACCCAGATTCTTGGACAAATTCCTAGGTTCCACCACCAGAGAGAATCAGTCAGTTGTCGCACGACCGGTCTCCCTTTTGTTCTTTGTTTTCTCGAATTTTTCTCTATCTCTTGTCCCGCACATTGCTCTATTCTCTCCCAACAAAAGCCTTCTTTTTTCGTTCATTTCTTGCTCAGTAAAAGGCCTCAGTTTCCTATTTCCATGTAAGTTTCACGTGTCCTTTGAGTTCCTTCATTTTCTTACTTTTTCTTGCTTCTTTTTCTTCTTTTTTCGACTATTTTGGGATTTAGTGCATAAACAAACAAAACTTGCATAAACACCACAAATATGAATAAAATTTAACAAATATTAAATTATAATTATCTAAAATAATAACAGTAGCTCTATATAAAATAAAGTTATCAACACCTCCAAACTTAACATTTTACTTGTCCTTAAGCAAAAGTTCTAAACAACACATACTAACAACATAAAAAAGAAAACAAATTTTATGCAAAAAAAAAAAAAATTAAACAAGCTCTAAACAACATATTATGACAACATAAAAAAAAACATAAAAAATTTACTCATAAAAAGCACAAGAAATTACAAACAAAAAGTATTAAACAACATTTTTTAACACCACCACCAATCACTTCATGATATTTGCCTAAACAAACAACACCCCTAAACTTAAAATTTTGCTTGTCCTCGAGCAAAATAACGAAACAACACATACAATTAATCTTTTCATGATAATCTCCTATGATTGCTCAACTTAACAATTCAAAGAAAAATACAACTTTCATCCAAACACTATAATTAGTTTATAAGGTAAGATAAACTCTTAACTATGTCAACCACATGTGTGTGTGTAAATTTACATCTTTCTCAATTGCATGCACTCTAAATAAATCCACATTAATATGCAACCTCTCAAAATCTTTAACCAAACCTCATAGGTTTGATTTTCATTCCTCTCTCCACTAATATAAGCCAATTATCTAGTCAAGAATTAGTAGGACTTTCATAAGCTTGTAATGTAAGGCTGGGCTAACGGTAAGATAGGAGTCATTTAAGCTCAAATAACCCATGAACACATTACTTTCTAAGATCTCATCAAAACTTAACCCTTCTCTACCTTTATACTTCATGAAGGTGATCGTTCTCCCAAACATTATTCTCATTCTTTCTTGTCCAACAATGCTTTGACAATAATAAAAGCCATAATCATGTGTGCAATGACAAAGCAAAAACAAAAGCATTTACACATATAGCCACCTCAATCCTCTTTTATCAATGATATTCAATAATAATGCCTAAAGATCTCCTTTAGAAAACTATGTAACTTGAATCTAACGGAAGATAATGAGATCTAACACATGCTTTTCTCTTTTTTTTTTATCATTTGCATTTACAAATTGTACCACACACAGTCATTGCAGTCAATCATACTACATCCTTCCCCTTGGCTTCTCTTATGCCCAAATAAACTTATATACACCAAAAGTCAATATGTTCATGGAAATAGAATAATGAGAAAAATTAATCAAAAGGGCTCAGATATATATATGTGCATGTGTCATTTAACAAAATCAGGGTAAGAACAAGGCTCAGCGGGGTGATTGGGATTAAGTAAATAAGGTTAGCTTGAAAGGCTCAAACAATCTAAAGATGGCCTAAATCATTTTCTTAGTCAAATGCAACCTAGGATTTCACCTCAAGAGAAAATCAAGCAAATTCTAAGATCTGGTTGAGATCCAAGAAATCACACACTTCACATGAATGTTCTCTAGAAATACACACAATTTTAAGAAAATGAAGACTTCTAGTGCTCAATAAGTGAATCAACATAATTAGAATCACACTTACATCATACCATAATTGCAAGTTTAAACAAAATCTACATCTCCTTAAGAATTGCCAAGAATTCACAATAAAGGATTCAATCATAGAAATCATGGTCCAACACAAGAAAAAGATTTTACACAAAAAAAAGACTTTCTAACACAACTTTTAACACAAAACAGAAAATTTTAACACAACACATCACAACACTTTGAATACACTCCCAATGTACTTACACAACTACCACAACACACAACCTTCAATAAAATCCAACAAAATAGCACACTTCTAACAACAGCAGCACTCCTAAGCTTAATTAAAGCCTTCTCCTCAATGATAAAAGAAAATAAAGCAATAGTAAGAAAGGAACAAGGAAAACTCCCCTAATTGCATGTTGTCAAAATGAAAAGCTTAAATGCAAAGTGTGGTGACAACTTTCCCAAAATGCTTTAATTCTTGGGTTGCCTCCTAAGAAGCACTTGCTTTATAGCTCACAGCCAAACTATCTCCAATGTATAGCTCAAGGAGGATGGAGGTTAATGGCAATCCATTGCATGTCAATTCCATTGAAATAGGGCTTTAACCGCTAACCATTCACCTTAAATGTGCCATAGGTGTCATATGTAACGTCCACCACTCCATATGGAAGAACTTGGTTGACTGTGAACAGACCAACCTATTGAGACTGTAACTTTCCTATAAACAATGTAAGATGAGAGTTATAAATTAATACTTTTTGACCCACATCAAACTCTCTCCTTAATATATGTTTGTCATGCCATCGTTTTGTCCACTCTTTGTAGATCAAGGCATTTTCATAGGCCTTATTGCACAACTCCTCCAATTCATTCATCTGCAATAATCTATTTTCTCCTACACATTGCATGTCAAAGTTCAAGAATTTTAATGCCCACAATGCTTTATGCTCTACTTCTACTGGCAAATGACATGCTTTCCCAAATACTAGTCTAAAAGGAGACATCCTAATGGGTGTTTTAAAGGTTGTTCTATAGGCCTAAAGTGCATCATCCAGTTTCATCGACCAATCTTTTCTTACGGCATTCATAGTTTTCTCCAAAATCCTCTTGATTTTCCTATTTGATATCTCTATCTGACCACTAGTATGAGGATGGTAAGGGGTTGCAATCTTGTGGGTGACCCCATACTTACCCAGAAGTGCTTCAAATTGTTTGTTATAGAAATGTGTCCCTCGATCACTTATGATTGCCCTAGGAGTGCCAAAATGGGTAAAAATGTTTTTATTCAAGAACTTAACCATAACCTTGGCATCATTTGTTGGCAATGCTATAGCTTCTACCCATTTAGACACATAATCAATAGCCACCAAAATATACATGTTCCCATAAGAAGGTATAAAAGGTCCCATGAAATCAATATCACAAACATCAAACAATTCACACATAGCAACATTAGTCAAGGGCATATCATGTTTACTAGACATATTCCCAATTCTTTGGCATTAATCACATAGGAATATGCATGTCTAAAAAGTGTGGGCCAATAAAAACCAGATTGTAAAACCTTGGTTGTAGTTTTAGTGGCACCAAAATGACCACTTGCTTCTCTATCATGACAATGGTGTATAATGCTAGCCATTTATTCTTTTGGGACACATCTTCGTATCACCTACTTTGCACATACTATAAACAAGAATGGTTCTTCCTAAAAGTAATGTTTAACATCAGAAAAGAAATTTTTCTTCTATTGATATAACAATTCAGGGGGAAGAATGTTACCTACCAAATAATTCAAAAGATCAGATGCACCAGGGAGATTTTATCGATTGAAGGGTAAAACTTTGCTCATTAGAAAACTCTTTCAAGATTGGCTACTCTTCTTCCTTTAGATTTGGAATTCTAGACAAATGATCTGCAACTAAATTTTCAGTCCCCTTCTTATCCTTGATTTCCAAGTCAAAATCTTGCAACAATAGAATCCACCTGATTAACTTTGGCTTTGGTTCTCTCTTTTCAAGGAAGTGCTTAAGAGCAAAATGGTTAGAATAAACTATAACTTTGGAGTCAATCAAATAAGAGCAGAATTTATCAAAAGCAAATACTACTAAAAGTTCTTCTTCTGTAGTTGAATAATTCACTTGTGCACTTGATAAAGTCTGACTGGCATAGTAGATTGTTTGAAAGACTCTATTCTTCCTTTGTCCCAAAACAGCTCCCACTATAGAATCACTTGCATCACACATCAGCTCAAAAGGCAAATCCCATTATGGTGTAGCCATGATTGGTGCTAATATTAACCTCTCCTTTAGAGTGTTAAAAGCCTACAGGCATTTGTTAGAAAAGTTAAATTTCACATCTTTCTCTAAAAAACCTAAAAGGGGTCTTGCAATCCTTGAAAAATCTTTTATGAACCGCCTATAGAACCCTGCTTGCCCCAAAAATCCTCTGACAAGCTTCCCTAATGTCAGTGGAGGCAGTTTTGCAATGGCCTCTACTTTGGCTCTATCAACCTCTAGTCCCTTTCTAGATATCATGTGCCCAAGCACTATTCTCTCATGCAGCATAAAGTGGCACTTCTTCCAATTCAACACCAGATTTATCTCTTCGCATCTTTGTAAAACCAAAGCCAAATTATTCAAACAACGATCAAATGATGTACCAAAGACAAAAAAAATTATCCATAAAAACCTCAATGAATTTTTCAATCATGTCAGAAAAAATAGCCATCATGCATCTCTGAAAGGTTGCTGGTGCATTACAAAGACCAAAGGGCATTCTTCTAAAAGCAAAAGTACCATAAGGACAAGCGAAAGTAGTTTTCTCTTAATCCTCTAGTGCAATAGAGATCTAATTATACCCTGAATACCCATCAAGAAAGCAATAAAATTCATGTCTTGCAAGTCTTTCTAACATTTGATCAATAAATGGTAAAGGAAATGGATATTTTCTTGTGGCATCATTCAACTTTCTATAATCCATACACATGCCATCCAATAATTATTCTAGTTAGAATCAATTCATTGTTATCATTTCTCTGAACAGTCATATCTTATTTCTTTGGCACAACTTGCATTGGACTTACCCAACAACTGTCTAAAATGGGATAGATGATCTCTGCATCAAGTAATTTAATTACCTCAGCTTTCACCACTTCTTGCATCTTCAAATTCAAGTGCCTCTAAGGTTGAATAGTGGTCTTGTGATGCTCCTCCATTAAAATCTTATGCATGCAAATTGAAGGGCTAATTTCTTTTATATCGGCTATCTTCCACCCAATCACTCCTTTATGTTCTTTCAACACCTTGAGCAATTTCTCTTCCCTCAACTTTATTAAAGAGGATGATATAGTTATTGGCAACTTAGCATCTACATCTAAATAAACATATTTCAAATGAGAAGGTAAGGGTTTAAGTTCAAGAATTGGAGGTTCTTCAATTGATGTCTTAGGCTTTGTCATATGTTCTCCCAACACCTCAAATCTTGTTGCCTTTTTCTATGAACATGGTGGCATTACATCCATAAAGTTCACCTGTTCCTTCTTCTCCTCACTTCCAATTTCCTTATCCCTTGAATGAACCAAGCATGCTTCCAGTGGATCTTTGAAAACTTTTTCCTGGAAAACATTGCTCACAATTGTATCAATTGTATCAATTGTCTCAAATCTAAAGCAAGAACTATCATCAGAGGGATATTTCATGGCTGTAAAAACATTGAAGGTAACAAAATCATCTTGAATTCTTAAAATCAGCTTTCCTTGTTGCACATCAATCAACACTCTTCCTATTGCTAGAAAAGGTGGACCCAAAATGAGTGGTACCTTATAATCTTCCTCCATATCCAAAACTATAAAATTTGCAGGGAAGATGAATTTGTCAACTTTCACCAATACATCCTTTACAATGCCCTTTGAATATTTGATTGATCAATCAGCCAATTGTAAGAACACTATGGTTCCCTTTACTTCACCCAATCCTAATTTATTGTAGATAGAGAAAGGCATTAGCTTGATACTTGCTCCTAAATCACATAATGCCTTATCAAAGTGAGAATCTCCAATAGTGCATGGCATTGTGAAACTCCTTGGATCTTTCAATTTTGGAGGAAATTTGTTTTGTAAGATGGCTGAGCACTCTTCAGTTAGTTTACTGTTTTATATTCTTCTAACTTCCTTTTGTTATTCAATATTTCCTTAAGAAACTTGGCATAACTGGGCATTTGAGCCAATGCATATGCAAAAGGAATATTAATATGCAATTTCTTGAATACATCAAGGAATTTAGAAAATTGTTTATCTATCTTATGTTGTTGAAGTCTCTGAGGGAATGGAACTAGAGGTACATAAGGCTTGGGATGATCAAGAAATAGTGTTCTTTTGGTTACCTCCTCTTGTTGTGCACTAACATCCTCATTCTATTCCTTTTCAACTTCATCCACTCGCATATGCTTGCCATTTTTCAAAGTTATTGCCTTTGCATCTTTTCTCAAATTCTTCTCTGTAGTGCTAGGTAATGCACCCTATTGTTTTCTTGAAACCATATATACTAATTGACCCATCTACACCTCTAAATTCCTAAGAGAAGCCTCTTGATTTTGAGATCTTGTTTCTTGGTTCTAAAATTTGGTTTCATATCTAGTGTCTTGATTTTGCATGGTGGTGTACATCTTGGTAATCATGTCCTCAACACTAGGCTTTGCTACCTTTGGTTGCTTGAATGTTGGTGGCATTCTTGTTGAACTTAAGCTACTCCATGAAAAATTTGGATGATTGCACCATCCTGAATTATAAGTTTTGGAGTATGGATTATTTTGTGGTTTGCTTGAACTTCCAACAAAATTAGCATCTTCACTACTTTGAGCTGATGATACTTGACACTTTATGCTTGTATGTCCTCCACCACAATAATCACATGTTACATTCTGAACCCTCATTACTGGACTACTTAGATTGGCTATCTTCTTGTTGAGTCTATCAAATTGTGCATTCATTACGGTAAAAGTATCCGCTTCAAGAACTCCGCTTAACTTTCCTCCCTGATAGCCTATCAGTAGGCCATTGATAAGTGTTCGATGCCATTTCCTCTAAAAGCTTAAATGCTTCTTCTGGTGTTTTGTTATGCAATGCACCTCTTGCAGCTGCATCAAGCATAAAATGGAGATTCGTGTTAACCCCATTATAAAAAGTTTGTACCTGTAACCATATGGGTACTCTGTGATGTGGACATCTCCTCAGTAGATCTTTAAACCTTTCCCAAGCTACATAAAGTGATTCATTGTCCATCTGCGCGAAATTAAAGATATTGTTACGCATTTTAGTAGACTTTGCAGGAGGAAAGTACTTACCTAGAAACTTATAAGCCAAGTCATCCTATGTCTTGATTGATCTTGTAGGAAGAGAAAAAAGCTAGTTTTTAGCCTTGTCTCTAAGAGAAAATGGGAATAACCTTAACTTGATTGCATTATCTGTGACTCCTTGTATTTGACCATGTCACAAATTTCAAGGAAAGCTTTTATGTGGGCATTAGGATCATTATTTGGTAGCCCACTAAATTGTGATAAATTTTGAAGCATCTGAATGAGTGCTGGTTTGATTTCAAAGTTATTTGCTTGAACAATAGACCTCTTAATGCTTGATGCAACACCCTGAATTGTTGGTGCAGCATAGTCCTTCAAATCATTGTTTGCCATTCTTTGTTCTCTTAACTGCTTTTGTTGCCTTCTAAGGGTGCGTTCAATTTCTAGATCAAGATTAACAAGTTGTCCTCCTTGATTATAGGTCATACATGTCTACACATTCTAGAATAGAAGAAGCTTAGCAATAAAATTCTTTTCTCTATGCAAGAAAAGAATAATATAAAGAAAGTAAAAATGAAAATAAAGGCTAGATTAAACTTAGAATCAATTTGGTGTTAATATTAATCAACAATAAACAATTAATCCTCGGTAATGGTGCCAAAAACTTGTTTAGTAAAATTCTACATGCAAGTGTACATGTTGAACTAGTAATATAATAATGAGATTGAGTATCGTTCTACAGGGATTAATGTTATCAACTTGACCAATTACAAATAATGAATTGGTCTTACAATTTATCTAACAAATCATCATGGAAAGATGTTCTAAATTGAAATTACACTAAAGCAATCAACTTCTAAAAAGTTAATTAAATATGAAAATTATGCTAAAGTGTCCGACTTCACCATAGTTAGTAGATATGAATTCCAATAGTTTAATGCCTGCAAGAACAATAATATTTATAAGATGACAGAATTTTCTAATTTATTCACTATCTTATGCTAGGTATAGCGAATCTACTTAGCTCATTAATTCACTGTATGTCTACCCATGAACTAAATGAACTAAGAGCATTAAAGTCATTGAATATTCCAACTAAGGCCACATAATCAGCATAATATATGTCTACCCATATTTAATTTATAGTTGTACATTATAAGATGCATTTACATATTTTCTCATGTCGGTCTCAAATATGCACATCATATTAATTAATTGATGATTAATCATTTGGTCACATAAAAGGTAATAATGTACAACTCACATAAATATATTGTCTTGCATAACATACCAACTAAGGAGTTCATAACATCCTAACTAGGCTACATCTTAGCTCTAACACAACTAGTTTAGTTTATAATATTAAAACATATTAAAATAATGCAACAAATTACACAAAACATCTAGATTTGAGCAAACTAAAATGCTGTCACCAATTGTTGTCCCTTTTCAAGATGTTTCTGTGCAACTCTACACATCAAGGAAAAGGAAAAAGGCCGTATGATAAGAGGGATTAAAATCACGATGCATGCGCCACCACTGCCGCCACGTGCCGCCTTCGGTCTTCATGAAAACTACCAGAAGTCGCCAAATAGGATGTCTAGAGTGTCGATCTGCCAAGAGATTAAGCTGATTCGCTGTCAAACGGCATAGATCTGACAAAATCTCCACTCGGCCCCCACCGTGTCTCACCAGAAACCATTGCACGAATCACCTCAAATCAGTTGTAGATTGACCAAAAATCTCTGTTAACTATCAAATATAGTCCTTACTCACTGAGATGGTCTTAAATTTGGTAAAAAACGGTGCTTATTTGTCAAAACAAAGGCCAAACGATGATGTTGCTTGAAACTTGACCGGAGAAAGGGGTTAGACGGCGTTCTCACGTTCCAAGCACCCAGATTCTTGGACAAATTCCTGGGTTCCACCACCTGAGAGAGAATTGGTTGGCTGTCGCATGACCGGTTTCCCTTTTTTCTTTGTTTTCTCAACTTTTTCTGTATCTTTGGTCTCGCACACTACTCGGTTCTGTCTCAACAAAAGCCTTATTTTTCGTCTGTTTCTTGCTCGGTAAAAGGCCTCAGTTTCCTGCTTCCATGTGAGTTTCACGTGTCCTTTGAGTTCCTTCATTTTCTTGCTTCTTTTTCTTCTTTTTTTTTGTCTATTTTGGGATTTACTGCATAAAAACAAAACTTGCATAAACACCATAAATATTAATAAAATTTAACAAATATTAAATTATAATTATCTAAATAATATAATAACAATAACTCTATATAAAATAGAGTTATCAGTCTCCATCTTTAATGGCCTATATATCTACTGTTATTAGAGATTTTCCACACTAACTTAAGTCAAAGATTCACACAACCATGACAATTAATATGATCAACCCAATCTTCAATTTCACAATTTAGGAAAATGCCAATCTTCTCTAAAACATGTCATTTTCTTCAACAAACTTCCCATCTAAATCACTCAAATTTAGAAAAGGTAGCATAAATTTGCACTTTGTAGAGCCTGATCCACTACTTTTGTTGGAAATTATCGTGTTGTCCTTTATTTCCTACCCATAGAATACATGTATAAGGGCTTTATTGTAAATTACATTATTTTCATTTTTTAAGAGCCTTCATACTTATTTGTGAAGGCAAGATCGTGTATGTACAAAACTCTCTCTACTCTATACAAGCTTTTATGATTTTCAACTCAATTTTGGCCTCTGATCTACTTAATATGGTATCACGAGTAGTGATTTTTGAATCCTGTTCAAGCTTTCACATTTTTCAAGCCTAAAAGTCTAACTTTTGTCTCTTTGCCTTTATTAAGGCATTTTATCAAATACCTGGTACTCAGGTGTCGAAACTCTACCACTCACTAGCCGATGCTTATATCTAGTCACTAGACCTACACCCAACCACTTAATCTATAGCCCACGTCACTAGTTCTACAACCTAAGACTTGGATTTACAACTCAAGTCACCAATTTTATTAACCCACTCGACGAATCTATAAATTTGTTCACCAGAGCTATATAACAGCTCATCGGATCTACAACCTCATCTGTCAGCTTTACAAATTAGTTTTTTGACTTAACGAGAGGTCTTTGCATGAGCAAGGTCTTAGTGTTTTCATTACAAGCACTCTAGGTGATTTTTCACTATGAGCACTTTAGGCAATTTTTCACTATGAGCACTCTAGGTGATTTTTTATTTTGAGCACCCACCACTCATATGGCTTATAGCAAGGGTCATATAGTAGGTATATCTCTTAAACATCGTAACTATGCCTATTGGCTTGTAGACTCAGGAACTAGTGACCATATCATGGACAATTTTAGGTACTTATTATCTCATTGTTCATACATTAATGAATTTAGGATTGTTAGACTGCCAAACAGCAAACAAATACCAATCACACATATTGGAATTGTCATTATCCACAATAGATACTTATTCTATGACATACTTTTTGCTCCAACTTTCACTGTCAATTTATTATCTACTACCAAATACAATCAAGATAATAAATGTGCCATTAGATTGCTTCCTCAGCTTTGTTTCTTTCAGGACTTATGCACTAGGACAATGACATGGATTGGTAAAGTAAAGCATGGACTTTACTATTTAGTACCTTATTTGGATGTGCATGTCTTTCAACTCTGAACAATGTTGTGGTAGATTCTTTTGATATTGAGAAGTTGCGAACTATATGTTAGACTTCTTCTATGTCGACTACTTGTAATATTTTACATCAAGGATTAGGTCATCCATCTTTTAATACAATGTGTCATGCTTTTGATATCTCTACTTCATGATGAATGACATTAAATCTTGTCCTATTTGTCCATTAGCCAAGCATGCACGTTCTAAGTTTCCTACTCGTACTTTTGTTGCACATCATTCATTTGAACTCATTCATATGGACATATGGGGACTGTACAAAGTCCCATATGCTTCAGAGGCTCGATATTGTCTCACTGTTATGGATGGTTTCACACAAGCCGCATGGACCTATCTTATGCGATATAAGACAAAGACACTTGACCTGATACAATCATTCTTCACCATGGTAATGACCCAATTTGGGATTTCAATTAAGTGCATTTGCATTGATAATGCACAAGATTTCTTTAGCTCTTCATGCACTTCCTTCTTTAACTCCAAAGGAGTCATACATGAGAGCTCTTGCCCTTACACACCTCAACAAAATGGGGTGGTAGAATGTAAACATAGACATTTGTTTAGTGTTGCTAGGGCATTACGTTTTTAATCTCATTGTCCTGTATGTTTTTAGAGTGAGTATCTCCTCACTGTTACGTACTTAATTAACTAGACCCCTATTACTATCCTACAAGGTCAAACACCTTATAAATGCCTTTTAGGAAAGTTACCTTCCTTTAAACACCTTTGTGTTTTTGGGTGCCTATGTTATGGGGTAAACTTGACCCAAAAGGACAAGTTTGGCTGCAAATCTATACCACCATATTCATAGAATACCTTTTTGCTCAAAAGGGATATCTACTACTAGACTTGGATAGTTTACAATTCTTTGTGAGTCATAATGTCATTTTCCATGAGTTTGTATTTCTTTTTGATCACTCTTGCCTTACGTGTCCTAATATTGCTACTACTGTTCTGCATCCACCTACTACCGCTACTGAATTGCAGGGTTTTGATTCACTTGTCATTGTTCCCTACACTAGACCAACTCCAAAGTCTATATTAATACCTACAATTCCTGCACCTGATCAACCAGTTGTTTAGTGAAATTCTACATGTAAGTGTATATGTTGAACAAGTCATATAATGATAAATATGAATTGTTGAAAATCATGTGTTTATATGTTTTGTTGAGAAAAATTTTATTTATGAATATATGAGTTTATGTGCATATATTAAATGCCAAAGGAAGTAAAAGGTGTGCAAATTATAATATCAATTAATGATATTATAAAGTAGCCGGTTTCCTACATTCCATTATCAAACATTACATATGAAGTTAAAATGAATTATTTTATGTGTGATTTAATTAGTAAAATAATTCATATCAGTGCTTA
This sequence comes from Casuarina equisetifolia, assembly GCA_028551475.1. Classification (NCBI taxonomy): domain Eukaryota; kingdom Viridiplantae; phylum Streptophyta; class Magnoliopsida; order Fagales; family Casuarinaceae; genus Casuarina; species Casuarina equisetifolia. Next base: position 14,301,881 of record CM052361.1, read on the forward strand.
TAATAAGAGAATGTGATACTTGGAAACTGTGTGCTTATAGGTACTTTGAAGGATAAAGGTATGCTATTTGTTCAAGTTAAACATGAGAGAAAATATATCATTATTGGACCGACCATATATATTGGATTGATGTTAGACCGATTAAATAAAAAAAACTGGATGGCTCGTGAAGCTAAAGCCTACAAAACTTAGCCCGAGCACATATCACTAACTAGACAGCTCGTGAATCTGAAACTTGCAGAACTCAACCCGAGTGCATATCACTTAAGTGAAACATAGCCGTTTCACTTTGATAAGAGGTTAAGCTCTTACATCGAACAGATTGAAGCCCTAGCCGCATACCTGATCGAAGTCGTCCTCCTCCTCCTCTTTCTCTTTCTTGATTGTCGATTCTCTAATGGGAAGAAGAATGAAGTGATGGATTGTCAGAACGGCTCTTTGCTACAAAAATCGTCATCTCTACAGCTATATTATGTTGCTTCTATCAAGTCTCAATGGTAGTGTATCAAATAGGTTTGAACTGAAACCCTAAAGTGTTCAAGATTTGATAATTTGCTATAAAAGGAGCTTCGGGTGAATGTTTGGAGCTTGCTGAATGATATTTTGCTGATTTGATTAAAAGAGATTAAAGCTTTAAATCATTTGCTCTCACTGTCATATTTTCAATCCTTGGAGAAAGAAAGAATCTTCGGTGATATTCTTTAAATTCATTATCCTATGAATATCAACTGATAGATTGATCTTTATATGTGCTAGATTATCTCAAATATTATTTGCACATAAAGATCTTTGTAAATTCAAAACCCTAGCTTTGTGAAAATTAGGGGTTTCGTGATTAGAGCTTGTATTAATTCTTTATATGTTTAATTGGCTCTCTAATAAGCTTAATTCCTTACTCATATTACATATTTGAGGATTAGCTTGATGTACTAAGGTTTAGAAACCTAAACCTTGTAATCGAGAATTAAAATAACTCCTTGTTAAGGAGTTGTGAAGTGTAGGAAAAGGGTTCTTCTAGCTTGAAGTAAAGTAGACTTCAACTTGGTTTAAGTTGAAAGAGAATAGGGAAAAAGTAGGTGAAAAGTGCCGAACCACCATGTAATTCTTTGAGCCTGATTATCTCATTCTTAATTCCTGATTATATGCTCTGATATTACTGTGTTAATTAACAACCTTGTCTGAATAGTTAAAAATTAGTAAACACAAGATAAAATCAAAATATCCAACTCAACCCCCCTTCTTGGATAGCCATAAAACCTTACAGTTATTAGCATCAAGTTTTAATTTTAAATTACTATTTTCTTTCTCTAACTTAAGAACTCTACTTTTAAGATCATTACTTTACAATTGAGTTATTATCAACATGTATTTCAAAATTAAAACACAAACTACTACCATAATAGAAGTCATAACAATTCCTCCCTTCCTAGGTAAGACCTTGCCCCCTAGGTAATATTCAGGAAAGTAGTCGATCAACATGTCACGGGATTCCACGTGGCTTCTACAGGTGAGAGATCATGCCAATGGACCAAGACTTGGACAATCTTGTCATGGATGCGTTAGTCCAAGATGGCTTAGGGTGTGGTAGTGATGTGCTTGTGGCACTTGAGAAATTTTGGCAAGTGAGATTGAACTTGAACCCCATCATCGACAAACTTCTTAAGTTTGGAAACATGGAAGGTGGCATGAATTTGAGAGTTTAATGGAAGTAATATGTAGGCCACTAGGCTGACCTTGGACAATATCTAGAATGGACAATAGTAGCATGGTGAAAGCTTAGTGGAGTAGCAAAAAGCAACAAACATTTACTTGTAAAGGTGAAGACACAAGTAGACACAATTGCCCACATTGTATTTGACCTCATGATGACCTTTATTGTATAAGGAAAGAGTGTGGGAGGTGGCCTCCCACAAATAATTTCATAAGGAGAAAGGCCGAAACTACCGTTGATTCTAGTGTTATGACAAAATTCAACCCAAGCCAACTAGTCCATCGATGATTTAGGATCATTATGCACAAAGCACCAGAGATACATTTCAATGTAGTAATTCGTGGCACAATTTGGCCATTAGTTTATGGGTGGTGAGCCTACAAGAAGTGAAATTGAATGCCTTGTTACCGGAAAATTTTGGTCCAAAATGGACTTGTAAAGATGGCTCCATGGTTATAGACAATGGATTAGGGGATACCATATAATTTAAAGATCTCATTGAAGAAGACTTGGGCCACCAAAATAGTTAAGTAGGGATGTTTGAGAGGGATAAACTTTGCATATTTGGAAAGGCAATCAACAACCACTAGTAGGGAATTTTTTCCATGGGAAAGAGTAAGACTATTGATGAAATCCATTAAGATTTTGATCTAGATGTGCTCAGGGAGAGGTAATGGCTATAATAATCCTGTCGGAGAGATGTTTTCAATTTTTTGCTCCTAACATACGTAACAGTGGTAAATGAAATTTTTTAAGTTGTGGCTTATATGATGCCAATAAAACTGATGCGGATGCACTTAAGGCCCAATATTACGAGTTCCAATATCAAAGAATTAACAGTTCACAACATAATCCAATGGGTCCAAGAAGGCCAAGGTTGAAGAAGCAGCCCAAGAATATTCCATAGCATCTCTGCAGGCTTTAATATGGGGGGTTTCCTAAATAATTATTGAGTCCTTAATTTCTTAGGATTAATTTATTGTTTGAGAATATTTCCTTTTGTTTGGTTTTCTATAATTGTCTAGATTCCTGATTTATCTAGGTTTTCATACTTGTCAGATTTCTGATTTGTCTAGGATTCCTTATTTGTCAGAATCCAGATTTGTTAAGACTTTCTTAATTATAAGGATTCTTGATTTATCATGATCCTTCTAGAATTAGGTTTTAAGGATTCCTGATTTACCAGGATCCTTCTAGAATTAGGTTTAGCTGCCTATTTAAAGGGAGCATTGTTTCAATTGTAAGGAAGTTTTTTTTCTAGAGAATAGAAACCCCAAAGTTGTGTGATCAACTTTTGCATCCTTTATCCAATTCTTGCTAGGGATTGGTGGTGGAACACCTCCTTGACTGGTGGCGTTGCCTTTACGTCTTGGAGCTTGTTGGCATCTATCCTTTTATTTTGATTATTCCTATTTTCATTTTTTTTCTCCCTTCCTCCCTACCAAACACTCACTTTTTCCCACAAAAAAACCAAAACACCAAAAAAATGATTTTCACATATTTTCTAAACCCGAGCTCGCTCAAGCCCACCATAACATTCGCATCAAGAGAATCCTTATAATTAAGAAAGTCTTAACAAATTTGGATTCTGACAAATAAGGAATCTTAGATAAATCAGAAATCTGACAAGTATGGAAACCTAGATAAATCAGGAATCTAGACAATTATAGAAAACCAAACAAAAGGAAATATTCTCAAACAATAAATTAAACCTAAGAAATTAAGGACTTAACAATTATTTAGGAAACCCCCCATATTAAAGCCTGCAGAGATGCTATGGAATATTCTTGGACTGCTTCTTCAACCTTGGCCTTCTTGGACCCATTGGATTATGTTGTGAACTCTTAATTCTTTGATATTGGAACTCGTAATATTGGGCCTTAAGTGCATCCGCATCAAAAACACCCACTTCAAGTGTTGTAGGGACTTGGAAAAGCCCTCATGGGTACTCCTAATGGAATTCTTGCATAATTGTTGGGATGAATGGAGAGTCAAGGGCTAAAAAGATACAACCATTAAAGAAGAGAAGACTTTTTGCAAATCTTTAGGGCCCTACTACTTTATCGACCAAGACTCTGTGGATGAGTTCTTGGTCCATTGCTTGCATTTCAGCACGAATGGGTTCCACCCAAAAGGGTATTGGGGTAGAAAAAGCAAAGAGAGAGGTGACAATATTATGAGGATGTAGGGCCCTCGTACTAATGGACAAAATGGGTGGTGAGATGACCACGAGCTTAGGGATGGAGCCTAATTTTGATTGGAATGGGTCATCTTGCATATTCAGCCATGAGTAAGGACATATCTACATCCTTAAGATAGTGTTCTTTCATAAGTTAAAAACCAAGTACTCTATCGTCTAGAGTAGTAAGCAGGGAGTATCTTCTAGACAATGTATTTGCAACAACATTAGCTACACCCAGTTTATAACGTGAAACAAATAAGAAGGACTAGAGAAATTCTACCCATTTTGCATGCCTCGAGTTGAGTTTATGTTGGCCATTCAAGAACTTCAATGTTGATGATCTGAATGCAGAACAAATTGCTTAGGCCTTAAGTAATGACTCCAATGATCTAAAGCCCTCACAATTGCATAAAACTCCTTATCATAAATGGAGTAGTTCTTTTTGCATTCATTAAGCTCTTGCTAAAATAAGCTAAGAGCCTCTTGGCTTGAATCCTATAGCACCTATTCTAATGCCACTCCACTTCAAAGACCTTATCAAAGTCTAGTAAGGTAAGAATTGAAGCTTCACATAGCTTTTGTTTGATCACCCTTAAAGCTTCATCAGCTTCCTGTTGGAAAATAAGGGTTTTGTTGTGACAAAATCTATTTGTGAATATATATTTCTTGAAATATGTTTTTCTTAAGTGTAAAAGAAAATCATAGGAAGTAAAAGGTATACAAATTTGTAATATTAATCAATGATATTATAAAGTAACCGGGCTCCTATATTTCTTGATACAATGTAATTATATAATGCTCTCAAGAAATGATTTATTTAATATCATTATATAATGTCTTGAGAAAAAGTCTTATTTAGATGATGTTAAATGTGTCACACATTATGTTTGAGAAAAAATGATACTTGCTTTTGTTTAGATGAAGGTATAAAGCAATTGACTCTAGCAAAAATTACTTTACTAAATTAAGACTATTATTGGAGCAAACTATGGTTCTACCAAGAACTTATAACATAATGCTCTCGGCTTGCTTTCATCTCGTGTTACTCATAATGCTCTTGGCCTACTTTCACTCTCAACCTACTCATAATTCTCTTGGCCTGCTCTCACTCTCAACCCGCTTATAAGGTAGCCTAGTTTATACCACTAAATGAAACTCACCATTTCATTTAGGCAGCTTCTCTCTTAAGTTTCTCTCACGCGATGCCCTAAGATGAACAAAAGCCGACTGAAAGGAGAAAGAGATGGAGAAATAGTGCCACTGGTGATCGAGTCATCAACAAGTGGATTCTTGAGAAGACCAGTGTCAAAACAGTTGGATTTGTGATTAAGAATGAAGATGTGAAGCTGATTTGAAGGGTGATTTACTGTTCTAATGGGAAAAAGGCTACATTCTGAGGTTTGAACGTTTGAAACCCTAGCTTTACTTTTTCTATTTATGAAGAGCTAATCTATGGAGAAAGGTTTGATACTGACGAACATCTAAAGTTTCCTTTGATTGAAGAATCACTTATTGAGCTTATCTATTTAATCTTTCAACCTCGTTCACTTTCAGTGAAATACAAGACCACAGTGATATTGTGATTAAATAGTTTATCATTCGGATTTATCATCAATTGTATCTTGTATGACTTTGGTTATGTGTTAATTTCATTAAAAACATATATTGTACATAAACATTGGAATGAATCCAAAACCCTTATTTTTATAATTTAGGGATTTTGTGATAGGAGCTTTGAGTCATTATATTCCTACCATAATAGCTCATTTAGTTTACAATATCCCACAAACCTTTATATTATTTGCGATTTGTATTTGAACTGTGATCTTTTGATTATATTCTGTAACTATGCTTAAGAATTCCTTAAGAGGGAATTGCTTGGATTAGGAGAACATTTTCTCCTAATCTGGTTTGAGTAAAGGAGACTTTAATTGGTTGGACTGAAGGAGAAAAGCGTGGACATAAGACTCAAGGATTGAGTGTCGAACCACCGTGGTAAATCTGGTGTTTGTTTCCTTATTGTCTATTGACTTAAATATCTTTTACTATTTGCTACTGATTATTCTATCACTTATTTGATATTAGCTGACTAGTTTATTTGTTAATAGTTGTGAAATAATTAAAGATAACTTGCTGTCCCATCTAGAACTAACGTGTCATTTGTTTGAAATTTGCTTATTTGATATTAGTTTTATTTGTGTGACTTGTTTACATACTTGGATTAATATAATATAAAAAAATAAGGATTAATTCTTGACTCAAACAAGTCAACCCCTCTTATTATCAAGCCATAAAACCCAACACTTCCTTACTCTATTCAAAAACATTCTTCTTCATACATTCAGTAATAGGAGCCATAAAGCATGAAAACTCCTTACCTCAGTAATGGAACTAGGTCGGGGTCAAGATTTAATAGCATTAACCTTGGATTGATCAACACATAATACCATCTCTAGAAACCACATATCCAAGAAACATAACACTAGGGAAAAAGAATTCACACTTCTATAACTTGGCATAAAGCTTTTGCCTTCTCAATGTATCAAATACTTGCCACAAATGATCTAAGTGGTCTTCCTCACATCTACTATAAATAAGGATATCATCAAAATAAACTACAATAAATTTACCAAGAAAGGGGCGTAATACCTCATTCATCAAACGCATAAAGGTACTTTGGGTGTTAGAAAGACTGAATGGCATGACCATCCATTTATACAAGCCCCTTTTGGTTTTGAAGGTTGTCTTCCATTCATCTCCTTCTCTCGTTCGAACTTGATGATAACCACTCCTTAAATCCACCTTGGAGAAGATGGTGGCTCTATGTAATTCATCTAGCATATCATCAAGCCTTAGAATGGGATACCTATATTTGATGGTGATGTTATTGATTGCTCTACTATCCACACACATTCAAAATGATCCATCTTTCTTTGGTACTAATAGGGCTGGAACTGAACATGGGCTCATACTTTTCTATATAAATCCTTAGGCCACCAACTCATCTACTGCCTTTGTAACTCCCTAGCCTCTTCGGGATTGCATCTATAGGTTGCCTTATTGGGTAAGGGTGCTCTTAAAAGTAGGTCGATATGGTGCTCTATCCTTCTAATTGGTGGTAAACCAGATGGAAGGTCATTGGGAAATACATCAGCAAACTCAGATAAGAATGGTTGAACAAGCGGATATGGTTCACTCACCCCTTCACTCTCTTTCCCTTCAACAACATGTAATACAAGGATGAGTTTGTGTTTTTGAATGGCTTTCTCTACTTAGGTTTCACTAAGGAATAGGCTCTTTTTCCTATCTTCTACCCCATGTGTTTGTTATATTTATGAGGGATTAAGTGGAATTAAGGTTATAAGCTTTTACCCAATTCTAAAAGAGTAGGTATTTTGTTTACCATCATGCTTAGCACCCTTATCATATTGCCATGGCCTCCCCAACAACAAATGGCAAGCATCCATAGGTATAACATCACAAGTAATCTGATCTACATAATGTTTTGCAATGGAAAAAGTAAGTAGGACTTTCCATGAAACTTGAAGATGACTCCCTTGGCTCAGCCATCGGAGGTTGTATGGATGGGGGTGATTTAAGGTAGGTAATTTCAACTTTTCCACAAGAATCATAAAAGCTATGTTAACACAACTCCCACTATCAACGATAACAGAACACACCTTTCCATTAATTATGCATCGAATTCGAAAGATGTTCTCTCATTGCTTATCTAGAGGGCTAACATGGGCATGTAAGGCTCTGTGAAGAATAAGCATACTGCCAAAATCAGCTTGCTCAATGATCTCATTCTCTTCCTCTAAATCAACCACGGGCTCATAATCACCATACTTCTCTTTAAAGTAGCTTTCTTTAATTTCTTCAATCTTTTCAATGTCTCTCATGGTCATCACCCTCTTGTTTGGACAGTTAGCTTGTACATGGCCAAATCCTTAGCACTTGAGGCACTTTCTCTCCCTTGGATCTTGCTTTATAAAATTTAGTGTTGCCTTTAAGGCTTCCCCAACCTTTTCTTTAACCTTTTCCTTAAAATCTAATTTTAGAAGGATCCTAATAAATTAAGAATCCCTAAAATTAAGAAAGTCTTAACAAATATGGATTCTGACAAATAAGAGAATCCTAGACAAATCAAAGATTTAACCAGTATAGAAACCTAGATAAATCAGGAACCTAAACAATTAAGGAAAAGTAAAACAAAAGGAAATATTCTCAAATAATAAAGTAAACCTAAGAAATTAAGGACTCAACAACTACTTAGGAAACTCCCTATATTAAAGACTGCAGAGATGCTACGGAATACTCTTGGATTGCTTTACCTTGGCCTTGTTACACCCATTGGATTACATTGTGGCCCATGCAAGTATGAATTGACAAACTTAACATATGGGTTAGGCTAAGAGCTTAAGCTGACATAGTTGCTCCCGCATAAGAAACAATTAATGTAAGTCTTTGTAATAGGCCAAGATCCATAAGCTTAGCAAGTAATTAAGAAGGGTATCACATTACTCGTTGATTAATGAGTGGACTAAAAATGAAGCTAAACTAATGGGGTTAAATACTAAGTCTATGAATATGATCTATAGTGGTCTTAGAGCACATGAGTTTAACAAAGTGTCCTTTTACCTCACCAGTAAAGAGATTTGGGATAAGTTAGAAGTCATCTATGAAGGAACCAAAAAGTAAAGTCTTCTAAAGTTACTCTACTTACACATGACTATAAATTGTTTGTTATGAAAGATTCTAAAACTATTAGTGACATGTTTGGTAGATTTATTGAGATAATTTTTGAACTTAAATTGTTAGGAAAAACCTATACAAATGAGGAAATGGTGAGAAAAATGTTAGTATCCCTACTCGAAAGTTAGGATCCAAAGAAGATGACCATAGAAGAGGCTCATGACCTAGATGTGTTGACCTTAGATAACTTGCTAGGTTTTCTTAAAACTCATGAAATGCAACTTATGAGAAGAGAGAAAGAAAGGGAAAATAGAAGACCACTTGCACTTAAAGTGGAAGTTGAAAAGGTTGAAGAGGAAGAATCAGAAAATGATGAAGTAGCTCTTATAACTAGGAGATTTAGGAAATTTCTAAGAAAAGGATTAAGTAGGAACATAGGACAACTAGGAGAAAAGAAGTAAAATGAACCTAGGGAAAATGTGTGCTAGAAGGTAGAAAACCAGGACACATCAAGGTTGATTATTCGATTGTCAAGAAAAGAAACAACAAGAGCAAAAAGAAAGCTATGCTCACTGCATGGGATGATGAGAACTCTTCATCCAATGAAGAAACTCAAGAAAAAGTTGCACATTTATGCCTAATTGCAACAACAACTTTTGAGGGAGAAAATGTTGAGGTATGCGATTCTGAACTACTTTTTCATATTAATATTTGGTTTAGAAACTACTTTTTCTAACTTAGTTGAGTATGCAAACAAATTAAAGAATAAATACAAAAAGCTAAAAGCTAAAAATAAATCTGAAAAATAGAAAATCTTGACTTCTGTACATATTGATCAAAATGCTCTAACTGCTAATCATGAAAGTCAAAATGCCTTAAATGTTGTACATGATAAACAAAGCATATTAACCGCTGCATGTAGAGATGAAACTGAACATGAAAATACTTTAATTTTGGTGCATGACAACATTAGTGTATGGGAAGTATGATGCATATATAAGTGATATACATGAAAAACACAATAAATCAGAATATATAAATTTAGAAACAGAAATCTCTTGTGATAATAGTTACTTTATGATGTTGAAATACATGTTGATAACCCATATGTACATGGTAATAGTCTTAAAAGTAGAGTTCTTGAGATAGAAAAAGAAAATAGTGATTTGAGGTCAAAACTTGATGCTAATAACTTGTTAAAAAAATTCACAAAAGGAAGTGTCATGTTAGATAAGATTTTAAATTCTTAAAGAGATATATATTATAAAGCGGGATTATGATATAAATTAAATAACAAATCAAAATCATTTACTCATTTCTTCAAAGAAAAATAATGTTCAATTCCTTTGAATAATAGTAAATGCTCTTTTTGCAATTATATTGGATATATATTTGATAAATGTCCCATCAAACTTAGAAAGGCTTACAAAGTAAAGAAACTTTGGCTACCTAAGAATGCCAAAAATCTAAGTCCAACTAACACTCATAGACCCAAAATAAAAAGGGTACCAAGTACTTCAACGATCAAATGGATATCAAAAGTATATTTTTAAATAGTATTGTAAAGGAAGAGGTATATGTTGAACGACTGCCTGGATTTAAGGATCAAATTCATTCAAATCATGTTTTTAAACTCTTAAAAGCTTTATATGGTTTGAAAAAAGCTCCACGGACATGGTATGATAAACTAAGTACTTTTTTAATTGATAACGGTTTTAGGAAGGGGAAAGTGGACTACACTTTATTTATAAAGGAAAAAGAAAAAAACAATTTAATTGTTTAAATATATGTTGATGACATTGTGTTTGGTTCTACAAATTCTACACTATGTGAAAAATTTGCTGCATGCATGCAAAGTGAATTTGAAATGAGTGTGATGGGTGAGTTAACATACTTTCTTGGTTTGCAAATCAAACAAACAAACAAAGGAACCTTTATAAGTCAAACAAGATACACAAATGAATTGCTCAAGAAGTATTAGATGCATGACTCTAAACCAATGAACACACCTATGAACACTTCTTTATCACTATCCAATGATGAAAATGGAATTAGTGTAGACACTAAATCATATCGCGGAATGATTGGTTCTTTGTTATATTTGACTACATCTAGACTTGATATTATGTTTAATGTATGCTTGTGTGCTAGGTATCTATCTAACCTTAAAGAACAACACCTAGTCACTATTAAAAGAATCTTTAGATACCTTAGAGACACAATTTCTTTAAGAATCTAGTATCTTAGAGATATAGCCTTGAACTTGCATGCCTTTAGTGATTCAAATTATGCTAACTACAAATTAGATAGGAAGAGTACGAGTGGTGGATGTCATTATCTCAAAAACATGCTTGTCTTTTGGCACTCCAAGAAACAAAATTGTGTAGCTTTTTACTCCACTAAAGCCAAGTACATAGCTATCGCTTGTAGTTGTGCTCGAATCTTGTGGATGAAACAACAAGTAGAAGATTTTGATATATCATCACAGAAAGTACTATTAAAATGTGACAACACTAGTACCATTAATCTTACTAAGAATCCTATACAACATTCTAAAACTAAGCATATAGAAATTAGACATCATTTTATTAAAGATCATGTTTAAAAATGTGATGTTGTGCTTGATCAACAAATTACTGATATACTAACCAAACCTTTACATAGAGTAAGGTTTCATACTCTTCAAAGAAAGCTTAGAATGTTAATGCCTGAAAATATTTGAACCTTCTCTTATCCTTTATTGCAAATTTTTTTATTGTTCAAACCACTTGCTCAGTTTGAGGGGGAGTTGTTTTTTCTCTAATCTAGCCATATCTAGTTAGTTTTCTAACTTTATCCTTTTGCTAGGTCATTTTTACTTTCTATCTTGATTACTTGCATGTTCATTCTTTTTGCTTATGACAAAAAAGGGAAAAGGATAGTGCACATGTTCAATCTCATTTTTGACTTGCCAAGTGCAAAATGTGGGATATCTCTCTAACACCCTATTTGCAAACTTATGTGTTTTACGATGTTAGAAACATTCATAAGGCTTGCTTGTTGATCATATGATATGAATTCTAAGCATTAGAGGTTTATGCCTATGGAATGGTATCATGAACCTAATTAAGCTATGATCAACTTTTGCAAACCTAGTTGTATAAATCTTTATGAAAAACATGTTCATTGCTTGGTGACATGTGTTATACTATTGAGATAATTTTGTCATCATTAGAAAGGTTAAGTTTGTTAGATAATAAGGGTTTTGTTGTGACAAAAATATTTTTGTAAATATATTTCTTGAAATATATTTTTCATAGGTGCAAAAGAAAATCATAGGAAGTAAAAGGTATACAAATTATAAAATATTATAAAGGAACTGGGTTCCTACATTTCTTGATATAATATTATTATATAATGCCCTCAAGAAATGCTTTATTTAATATCATTATATAATGTCTTGAGAAAAGCCTTTTTTAAATGATGTTAAATATGTCATCCATTATATTTGAGAAAAAACGATACTTGCTCTTGCTTGGATGAAGGTATGAAGTAATTAATTGTAGCAAAACTATTTTACTGAATCAAGACTAATTACTAAGAGGTTATTGGAGCAAACTATGGTTCTACCAAGAACCTATGGTCTATTTTCTCTTGAACTACTCATCATATTTGCTTTCGGCCTGTTTGTCACCTATGCTCTTGGCCCGCATATTAAAAAGGTTAACGGCCTACTTATAATGTCACAGCTTATCAATTGGATTAGTCCAGCTTGTATCACTGGAATGAAACTCACCGGTTCATTTAAGCAGCTTTTCTCTTAAGCTGCTTGCACGATCACAATGCCCTAACTCCCTATTATGAACAAAAGGCAATTGAGAAAGAGAGAGAGGGAGAAGTAGCACCACTAGCGATCGAGTCCTCAATGGGAGGATTCTTAAGTAGACTAGTGTCAGAATGGTTAGATTTGTGATTAAGAGTGAAGATGTGAAGCTAATTTGAAGGGTGATTTATTGTTCTAACGAGACGAAGGCTACATTTGAGGTTTGAACGTTTGAAACCCTAGCTTTACTTTTTCTATTTAAGAAAAGCTAATCTATAAAGAAGGGTTTGACACTTACGAGCATCTAAAGTTCTCTTTGGTTGAAGAATCATTATTTGAGCTTATCTGATTAATCTTTCAATCTTGTTCACTTTTGGTGAAATACAAGGCTACAGTGATATTGTGATTAAATAGTTTATTATTTGATTTTATCATCTATGAACTTGCTTATGTGCTTGTTTGGTAAATTTTAGATGTAAGTAAACATGTCGAACAAGTAATATAATGATAAGAAAGATATCGTCCCACAGAGATTGATGATTACTATACTAACTAATTACTAATGGTGAATAACTCCTAAAATTTATCTAACAAATTCAAATGGTAGATGATAGATTAACTAACTAAATCTAAGAAAACTAAATATACGAAATATGTTAGAGCATATGATTTCACCATAATTACTAGGTATTAATGTTGATTATTTATGCTTGCAAGAGGGATAATATCTATGTGATGGCAGAATTTCCTAATTTATTTACTATCCTATGTCTAGGTATAGCAAACCTATTTAGTTCTTTAATTCACTATATCTCTATATGTGAATTAAGACAAACCAAATGCATTAGGATCTATGAACATTCCCAATTTACACTGAAAGCCACACAAACAATATGGTATATGTCTATCCATATTTAATTAATGATTACACGTTACAAGAAGCAATTGCATATCATCTCTTGTCGGTCTTAAACATGCAAATCAAATCATTTAAGTAGTAGCTAATTACTTAAAAGCATTAAACATAATAACATGTAACTTCACATAAACAAAATATTTTGTAAAACATAACAATCATAAGATTTATACTATCATAATTAAGTTGCATCGTAGCTCTAACAAAAGTAAACTAAAACATAAAGAAATAGTGAGGAAGAAAAATAATAAGAAATAAAGAAGGCATCTTGAATCCAAAAACAAGAAGTCTGTCACCCTTTTTGTCTTCTCTTCAAGAAAACCTTGAGTTATGCTCAATTTCCTCCTTCCTTTCTTTTGCCTCTTCTCTTCTCTTAAATAGAGTTTAGGTTTAGACCTATCTCTTATCCTAGTAGAACTAGTTTTTAGAGACCTAAAACAATTGGGTTTTAAACTCCTAAATTAATTGGGATTTGAATTCCTTACATGATTGGGTTTAATAGAAAACCCAACAACAATAGAAAATCTAATAACAATCATCCAAAGCCTAAGCCCATCTTGACTCTCTTGATCTTGATATTATGATTTTGCCACACAATAAGCATTAGGTTCTTCATGTTCATCCTTTTTTTCTTACCTCCTTGTGCTACATAAACAAGATAAATTTAAGTAAAGAAAGAAGAGTTTGAATGTTTTCATATAATTATTAAAGTTATTTATTACCTAAAATAGGTAAAATAACTCTATAAAAATAGAGTTATCAATGCTAATTACATTAAAAACATATATTGCACATAAACATTGCAAGTAATCCAAAACCTTAATTTGTTGTAATTTAGGGATTTCATAATAGGAGCTTTGAGCTATGGTATTCCTACCTCAATATCTCCTTTAGCTTACAATATCCCATAAAGTTTCATATTATTTGGAGATTTGTATTTGAATTGTGATCTTTTGATCATATTTTATAATTGTGCTTAAGAATTCCTTGAGAGAGAATTGTTTGAATTATGGATAATGTTTTCTCCTAATCTGGTTTAAGTAGAGAAGGCTTTAATCAATTGGATTGAAGGAAAAGAGGATGGACGTAGGGCTCAAGGGTTAAGTACCGAACCACTATGGTAAATCTGGTGTTTTTCTCTCTTCCTATTATTTGTTTAAAGCTAACCTCCTGATTACTAATATCTATTTATTCATCAACTAGATGTTAATTTGTTTCCTTATCTGTAAGTCTGATATATTGTTCTGAAACTAGTCTTTGTGTTATTAGCTTGCTGTTTCATCTCTATTATATCTATGTGAATTGTTTGAACACCTAGAATTATTTTAGTAACTGATTCTTGGCTTAATCAATTCAAGCCCCCTTCTTGTTAAGCCATAAAATCCAACAATTGGTATTAGAGCCAAGTTTTCTAATTAAGAGGATTAACATCCTAGAGTAGATTCCTTTAAGATGAAGAATAGTTTCCTTTATGGGATTGTATTGCCAAATCATGAGAAGACGACATGTCACCAACAATCACCAAGATTTTTCAATGCTCTTGATGAAGGTGCTGCTAAAACATTACATAACTTCAACTACTTGTTTGGATTATATTGTTGATCAAGTTGTAAACTTCTATCCAAGCAACATGATTGTTTACTGCTGATTTATAAATCAACGCACTTTGGTAGGCTACCAAAGGTAGAGCTTCATATGAGTTAAAGAACTTGGATTATGAATCCATGGAACAATAAAGCCTAAAACCAACAACTAAGATTTGAGGAAAAATCTTCTCCAAGAAAGGGAGAATGATGTGGAGTAACTATACCAACCCAAGCTAACGGCCCAGCTCATCTATTAAGTGTCTTAACAGTTACATGCTTGGGTCCAAAAAGTCCAAACTTAAAAGGCATCTTAGAGATTCTTTAAGAATTTTGATATGTTTAAGACTCCTTAATTATGTTGTTTTAGGATTCTTAAATTGTCAAGGTTCTTAATTATCTAGGATTTCTTTATTTGTTAAGATCCTTAATTTGTTAGGATCCTCTCCTTAATTTGTTGAGATCTTATCCTTGATTTGTTGGGATCTTATCTTAATTTGATTAGTTTGATTTTTTCTTAATTTTAAGGATCTAAATTCTACCAAACTTTGGTTTTATGAATTCTAGATCCTTCTACCACTAGGCTTAGTCATCTATTTAAAGAAATTGTTCCTTCAATTGTAAGCAGAATATTATGAGAACATTATGAGAACTTTTGAGAGAAGTCATTGAATTTCATTTTTTTTAAGCTTTATCTTTTTTAAATTTCATGCCCTTACTTTCCAGCCTTTTATATTCTAGTTATTTTAATTCCTGCACTTAAATTATTGTCTTTACGGTTCAGTATTTTATTTTTTAGTCTTTACCTTTTCAACCCTTTATATTTTCGAATTTCCTTGTTATTATTTCATTCCAAGCTCTCTATAATCCGAAAGCTCACTCTGTTGCCCATCACGATCCACATCAAAAACATAAACCAAATTCATTTTGGATTATAGAGAGCTTGGAACAAAATAATAACAGGGAAATTTGGAAGTATCTACATTTTTTTCCCTTAAGAAATAGAAGCATTTCGTAATGATGAGGGAGAGAAAGACAATGCAATTTATTTGGTTAATCACGGGGCTTAGAACTTGGAACCTAGCAACAACCTATATACAAGAAC